>JAKLTH010000292.1:0-426409 GCA_025175895.1 Wurfbainia villosa
CCACCTCCATAATTCATGACACAAGATCTTAATAGATCCTCCAATATATGAATTGTATGCTCAGACAGTTCATCTGTCTGCGGATGAAACGTTGCACTAAGCCAAAGCTCTGTGCCCATAGTCTGGTACAGACTCTGCCAAAATCGCGAGGTAAATCGCGAATCTCTATCCGATATGGTACTTAAAAGTACCCTACGTAATCTGATAATCTTTCGGTAATACAACGCTACTGGATGGTCCAACAAGTATAACCCATGAATAGAAAGGAAATGAGCTGATTTGGTCGGTCGATCCACAATCACCCAAATCGCATCACGTCCTTTACGAGTTCTAGGCAATCCCGTAACGCAATCAATCGTGATATGCTCCCACTTCCATTCTGAAATCGGAATTTTCTATAGCAATCCAGCGAGTTTCTGATGTTCAGTCTTCACCTACTGGCATACTAAACATCGAGCAGCAAAATCTGCTATAACTCTCTTTATACCATTCCACCAGTATAAACGTTTCAACTCTTGGTACATCTGAGTACCACCAAGGTATATAACCCATCTCGAATGATGTACTTTTTTTGTAGCAACTCTTCCTTAAATACTGCAACTCCGGAACCCACTATCCTTATCAGAGACGGGGAATTATTTCCTCAAAAGAGAATCCATCAACCATCCAAGATACACTCCACACACGTTGTAAGTGCATGAATGCTATAACGATCAATCTCCCTTGTTGCAATTGTTGCAACTGTTCGCGCTCTAGCAACTCTATAGTAGCTACCCAGTAGCTAGTCAAAATCCCATGAGCATTCCTGCTCCATACAATTACAAATCCAGATAATAACTACTAAAGTCACGTCATGTATATGACAGACTATCTCGTAGTTTCTTAACTGTCGTAGGCATAAGATATGTCTCATTCAACTGCATCGGAATCGTTCCAATCCCTGAAACAATGCATCCGCGTACAACCTTCTTTTTATCCACTTCGGAAGGATTAAATAATACTTGCATAAAAGTTAACCGCCATCTAGGTTACATAAACTGGTTTCACCAGCTTCTGACCAAGTGAATATCACCATCTCCCTGGTCAAACAAGTCAGCGGTATCGTCACGCTACATCCCATCCACTTCTAATGAGTTCAGAGAGAACTCATTAGAAGGCATCCTAAGCAAATTCAAAATAGGTCACTCGCTCGACAAATCAAATAAAATCCAATTTGTTTAATTGAGTTGAGGAGAGAGAAGGCAACTATGGTGAGATGATAAAGATTTAAAAAAATAGTAAAGGAGAGAGGAACTTGTCCAAATGCCTAATTAGACTCCCAATAGGGAGGTGAGAACACTAGCACTTTCAACGAAAAATTTCCTCTTTTACTTTGTCTTTAATGCTATTTGTAAGTAGCTTATTATGAGTGTTTGCATTCGTGAACTCCAGGAGTTCGCAGTTCTTATAATGGACTCAAGGGAACAAAATCACCAAGCTAAATAAATCAATGCTAATGACACGAGCGTGAGTTCTTGTTAACTAGATTCAGACAAAACTAGCAACAACAAATAATTTGTCCGTTCTAGCATTAACTATTTAATCATTTATTCAATAAAGAGGGACAGGATGGTTTAGCACTTTCAGGCTTCCTGGTCAACAAAGATTGTTTAAAAGCCAATGCTTCCTCATTTCAGTCAAACTTAAGCAATACTAGTGCAAAGTTCTGGTAAACATTTATAGATAAGGCCATGTTCTGGCTATGTAATATGTCCAACATTCCTAGTGCTTCAATAAGATGCTTCTCCTTCAAAAAGAAAAATCCATACCTAGATATTGTTAAGTTGTGACACTCTGTGACATCCTTGAATATATTTCCCTGAGAAAGTTTCTCCATCAACGTATAACCAACACTTGTATAACTTGTCATGCCCAATGCCTTTAGAAGACCGCAAAAAATTTTTTTTAACTCTCCACCATCTGATCTTTGTTAAACATCCTCCTTGAAATGAAAATTGCAATGTCTACCATTCCATTTTATTTTATTATTATTATTATTATCATTTTTTTTTTTGCATTTGCATTTGCAGGAGAAAATTAAGAGTCTCACTATTTTGTTGTTCAAATAAGTTTGGCATACCACAAATCAGACCAACTAACTCCTTTTAGTTGGCAATAGTTAGCAGTAGGACATCTTAATAAAATAGCATTGGTGGAATTCGCAAGGTTCTATCCCCATTGAACTACTTCATTTTTTTTTTCTTACTCTTAGTGCAATCTGTAAATCAACATTACAATTTTACCTCATTAAATACTAATCAAAATCTGCAATCATAGTCACCGAGGATTCTTCCCAAGGAGATTCCATAATCCTCTATACCAAGATTCTAGATATAATCCATTCTTGAGACAAAGAATTCAAATCGAGAAATTCTAGCATTATTATCTCGCTTTACCTTTACCTTCAAGTGATCCTAGAAATAGTATGGTCTTAGCGAGTGTATCATCTTCCTCAAGGTTGCATTCTCACTATCCATAAGTATAACATTGTTTACCGTGAAAATTGTCTTTCCCTTCAAGGCTATCTTACTGATTGACATCAAGTCTAATAACAAATTCACTTCTCAATATACCTTACGATTTAAGTCATTCAGTAGAAACTCAACCAAAAGAGTTCACAAGATACTCCTTTCCACCCAGATATAAGACTTTATGCAAATATAGTAAAGCCTTATACCAATATTTTACTTGCAATGTTTGTTTATCGATCTCCATCTCCTAAACACTTATACGAAGTCATTTCTAAACTCCTGACTCAATCCAATATCTTCCGGCAAGATCTGATAGAAAATCCTGTCATCTCAATCCAACTATAAGCAAATAACTCTAGGTGGCTTAAATCATTCATTCATCTTCTTGAGCTATTAGGTGATCGTACTTTTGCAAGTCTCACGACTCTGCACAGTACACTATTTCTAACCGATCACCCTTTTTTTTGAAGCTCAAGAATTCCTTACAAGGTGTCACTAAAAGTGACATGGGGAAATACTCTCTTTCAACATCACTAATCCATGATCAAGTGATATATTATTTCCCGAAGATTATTTTCTGCATTTATCACCAAATACTGGCTTGATCCCGATAATGATATGCAAACAACTCTTCTTTCTCGGTATAACATGAGTTAAGTACTCAAAAGTACTCTCAAAGTTATACTTCTCAGTACAAATAACTCAGGGATAAAATCCCTATGAAACACCGTAACCTAGCCTTCCGCTATCTGCATCACAATAGTCTACAAGTCTGTTCATTACCCCGGTGTAATGATCGACTAACTGATTAGTGGAAATCTCTAAGATTGTAGTCTCTGATTTCCATAATAAATGTGACGACTTGGCCCCTGTTTTTCGACTCGGTATCAGTCGGCTCTCAGAGGTAAATCACCTCCTCGACACAGGTTCAAGATTCACAGACTCAACAGGTTATTCCCGTGGTCAACTAATACCACGATTACGAATAATAACCAGCATACTACAGGTTATTCCCTGTTATAAGCATTTAAATGCATAAGCAACAAAACTAGGAGTATAAACACTAAGGTAACTCCGGTTGGTCGTCTCGGTGGACGACCCCTACTATAATTTGTACAGGTATCATAACTATACTGTATACACCTACTGATCAAGTTTAGATAAATATCTAATAAACCATAAGTTTTTCAGGAATTCTTACCTCGTCTTTGCTTGGAGCCTCGGGCGTTGTCCATCTCATCTCAAAAACCAAAACCGAATAAATCGACTCCCGAGAATCCAAGACTCGACACAAAAACAACATTGTATTGCATCGCAGAACCTTGAGCTCTGATACCAATAAAGTTGTCACGCTCCGAGAGTATACCGTGCCGAAAATCAAACGGACGGCATCTCCCCTGTACGTGGCAACATTTCGGGTTAATACAAGGCCCGTAGGCCCACAACAACAACATAATATATCATAATAACAGCAACAGAAATAAAGAACACATACCCACAACATACATACCAAAAACATATAGGTGTACACCACCTGACAAATCCACAATCATAAAACCGTAAATAAAACGACTACACAAATAGAGTCCACGACATCACGACAAAATCCATAACAACAAGTCCATACATATCAAAGTCCAAGACATAACTAAAAACGAAATCCTCGAGAGACTCGGAAAACGGAGATGGGATGGATCGGTCGGCGCAGCTCCAAGTCATCACAAAGGCATCTACCTGTTACCTGGGCGACAGAAAAACCCAAGGTCGGTGGTGGTGAGTAAAACTCAGCAGGTAATCAGAGAAAATATGTAAATATATGTATCAATATTACATGTCATTCAACAGTTTAAATCTACTCGAACAACGGGTATACATCAGCATAATAGGTATATATGCATGCATACACTAAATAAACTAAACAACAACGATGCTGACATACCTGACAGTCAGCTACTCTATCCTGATCCAACCTGGGCATATAACCACATCATAGGGTATAAAAGAATAGTACTAACTCACACAATATCCTGAATATGATCCAAGGGTATCACCGTGAATAACCAACAGGTATACAAGTATCAGCCTACTACCATACAGGAAATGCAGTAGCATGTATGAATATGTACAAACAAATACAACAAGCATAGTACATACAAATGCATCATCAAAGTGAGTATACATATAGACTGTATCTGTATGTATACTAATCACCATCATCCATATATATATATATACAAGCAGGTATGTATATATATATAACCATATGCAAAACACCGTATGATACGACAATGCAGCATGCATGGTCATGCCTGCTCACCCCTACTCGCTACCACGACCCCAGTGTGACCTAGGTGACACAACATGACAACTGTCCCAACTCACACCAACCACTGCTATAGAGTGGCTGAGTGGGCAGTATGATCAAGTAGCATATGAGCGTAAAGAGCTCGCTACGCAACGGGGTCCTCGCTCTGGCTACAAATGATTGGTCGAGTGTCACGCACCCAGGACATCTGCACGCAACTCCAACTACCATCGTCTATAATGGTAGAGTGCGGCACAAAAAATGCTATGCCCTCACACCAGTTACTCCTTTAGGAGTAACCTGAGAGGCAGGATGACTGACAACTCTCTCTCAACCCCAAGGGGAGACGATGTCGTCAGTATGTATGCAATGACATGAGGGTATTGTCTCACATACAGACATCTACCATAGACTCTCTGTTCAACAGAGAGTCACACACAATTGATCAGTACACTCTCTATTCTGTAGAGAGTCATACTCATCTGATCATGACAAGCTAGGACCATCGGTCCGCAGCGACACACTGTCCATGACTCACCTGACCATTTACATAACCCGTGGTTGGTAAATAAATGTGCAACATACAGGTATGGAATGAGTCCTACATTTAGGGTCATACTTATCCACAGAGGACCTTTTTGCCAAATTTACAATTTAGGTCATCCTCTGTACTCTAACATCTACACCCTACTAAACAGTCAGACCTACTTACATCACATCTGTAACTCCTAGATCATGATAGGGAATATGTGATATCAATAATAGAGCACACATATATATCAACGATAAGTTCAAGCATACGATAAACAGAGCAGGATCAAGATAATATGAACACCTAGCATGCTCATATCTATGTCTAAATCTGAAAGTCATTACATCTACCCGACCGGTAGGAAATTACCTACCTGCTGTAATGCTCGTGATAATAGAGTCTTCACGTTCGCGGACTTGTCTCGTATCCATGTCTTGCAAATATCAAACACTATGATTAAGTGCAAATATACAACGAATGATTAAATCAAATCCTATATCGACTTTGCATTCCGATCAACTAGATTGATCTAGTTACCCAATTAACCTAATTAATCCTCCACATTAATCCCTTAGTTTGTAAAGTTAACACCGTAATTAAACCCACCGGTCTCCAATTAGCCATTATGCTAACCTACAACATTCAACTCCATACGTCAATTCCTACATTGACAAAATGGTTCATAGCCTCCCAATCCATTTTAAACTGGTTTTCAATTACACCTTGTCTATCTCCAACTCAACCACTCCATCGAAGAGAAAACCACCATGAATCAACCAATCCAATCTGTTTATAACTCCAACCCGAGTGAAAAGAACATCACCAGTAAATCTCTAAAGAGAAACATCACAGCTAACCCTTCTCACTCAGCCACTATTGACAGTTCACAAACAAAACCCCACTGCTTTGATTCACCACACTGCCACACTAATTTAGAAATCTAACTATTTAAAACACTTCGTTAAAAACCAACACCTCAGTTCTACCCCCACACCAACCCATTCGGCCAAAACTCCAACACCGATTGCACAACACGGAACACACATTGATATACAATAGAAGAACCACAACAACTCAATGAATTTAACTGGATTGATAGAACAACAAGGCAATGGCTCATGCTTACCAGCAAATCAGAATCTCACCGGCAGCACTCCCTATTACCGACAACCCTGTTCACCGGTTGCAAATGGGCTCACGCTCCCTGCTCAGAACACAAAAATCCCGTTCAACCAAGGAGAATCATAGAAGAGGATTAGACAAGGAGAAGTCGGCCCTTACCTAATTCCGATGATCCCCGGCAAAGCAAATCCTCAAAGTTGGCAGCCACACCTTTACCCATCCCCAATTTGCCAACACCAACACCTGCCCAACACAGATCGAGCTCAACGCAAGTAAAGATGCACCGTAGCCCTAAATCTGGTCCAATGTAAGGAATCACCCCTTACCTAGCACCCACAGCGATCGCCGACACTGATCGGCAGAGGAGATCAGCAACTCACGACAGAAAGACCCGAAGGTAGCTTGCTCCGCCAGTGATCGGGAAGCACGACACCTAATTGACTCACCACCGACCCGAATTCATGGCCACGTGCGTCAATGCCTGTCGGCCTCTTCTCCTACAGCTGGATCAATCACCGGCAATGCATCGACAGCGACTGAGATGCGGTGGAGACGCCGGTACAGAGATCGCGGGAGAGGCGAGGGAGATCGAGAGTCGGGAAGCAATGGAAATCTCGAGGCATCTGGGTGCGGTGAAGTCGGCGACGAATAACTCAATTCGTTTGCTTAACGCTCGGATGAAGAAAATTCGTCGGCGAGAAATGGAAGGGGAGAAGTTTAGCGGGTCAGCGGATTATTAACGGGTTGGGCTTTAAAAAATGCCTATTGGGTTCTTACCCTATAAGACCCAATCTAGATTTGATTAACCCCCTCCAAATTAATACGTAGCTTAGATATTAATTAGAGTCCAATATATATATTTTTTTTCTGGTATTTTACACTCCTAGATCACCAATCTTCCTTCCTTGCTCGCTCCAAACAAGAGGAAGTATAGAAACAAGGCACTTCTCCTTCTTTCAACCAACCACCAAGCTTCAAGCTAGGTGCTAGCCGCCGGCCAAGAAGAAGAGGAGGAAAGGAAGTGGGCGCCGGCCAAGGACTCCAAGGAATTTCCCTAACCCTTGTTTCCACCGGCCAAGGAGAAGAGATTGAGGGAGTTATGATGCCGGCCAAAGGAGGGAAGAGCTTGTATGGGCGCCAGCCACCAAGGGAGAAGAAGAAGATAAGGAAAAACTTTCCTTATTTGGTGCCGCCAACCCCAAACCCTAATCTCCAAGCTTGCCACCCACATTAACCCTAATCCTATCTCTAATGGGATTCATCCTTGCCGCCCACCCCCTCCTCTCCTTTTATAGAGTTAGGGATAAGCCTTGTTTTAATCTCCACCATTGGTTCTAGGGATTTAATCTCAACTGTCGGATCTAGAGATTTAATCTCAACCATCGGATCTAGAGATTTAATCTCTACCTTTGGATCTAGAGTTTTGTTTTCATCCATTGGATCTAGGCTTCATGAGATATTAATAGGCTATAATAGGGACCATGAGGAGGAGTTGGATCTTGGCCACCCAATGGATCAAACCCACATAAAGTCTGATCCATTAATGATAATCCAATCCACTAAAGGATTATCGTTGATCTACCTCACCAACCCCCATAAGTTAATATGGGCTTCATATATTATATGTACATTTTCTCCCCGTGTTTAAGATCTCAAATGTCCTTCGATTAATTAATTTACTGACAATTAATTAATCAACATCTAACTCCATGAGTAGTACCACTCAACCTTTTCATCATGCCGGACCAAGTCCACTTGCAGGGTTTACATGATGAACCTTATGAGCTCCTCAAGGGGACATCATCATCCTAATATATAGGACACGGTTTCCTCATATAATCAACGACACACCATATAAATAATATCATTTCCCAACTTACCGAGCCTATCGATTTAATCTATAAATCTCGCCCATTGGTAAATCAAAAAAATGAATACTAAGTATATGTGCACGTTATTATATCGGGATTAAGAGTATGTACAATATAATATCTGAGGTCCGATTCGATTATGTAGTCAGCAATAAATCGAATCACCTCTAAGTCGGTCCTGCTCAATACACACAAAGTGCACTAGTGTGATTCTATGGTCAAGACAATCCAATACCAAATCACACTACAACCATACCTATGGTTTGTTCAAAGCCATCTCGATTGTGAGCCTATACTTATACTTTACAAGGAGCCGATAATATGATCTCCCGTGTGACACCACACACCATGTTATCTACAATATAATGTATTAGACAATATACATCACCATAAATATGCAAACAATGATCATGTGATTCTTATTTCAAAATAAAGATGTTCATATAAAAGATAGACTTTTCAGTATACATCCCAACAATAAGCCCGTCTCTGTGCATGGATAAAATAATACTTGAGGACGGGTGTAAGTCAATTGTGGAGTGCCAAAGGTGACTTAATCCTCACTTGCAGGAGGTAGTGAAAAAGGTAGTGCTTAAACTCTTGGATGCCAGAATAATTTACCTAATTTCAAATAGTGAATGGATAAGTCCGGTGCACGTAGTTCCAAAGAAAGGCGTCACTACAGTAGTAAAAAATGAAGAGAATGAGTTGATCCTTATTCGAACGGTAACGGGGTAGAGAATGTCTATAGATTATCGTAAACTAAACAAAGCAACAAGAAAGGATCATTTCCACTTCCGTTTATCGATCAAATGTTGGAACGCCTCGCTAAACATTCCTATTTCTGCTACTTTGATGGGTTCTCAGGTTTTTTCCAAATCCCAATCCACCCAAATGTCCAAGAAAAGACCACCTTCACCTGCCCATATGGAACTTTCGCATGCAGAAGAATGCCCTTTGGCCTATGTAATGCCACAACCACCTTCCAACGTTGCATGATAGCTATTTTTTCAGATATGATTGAACAGATTACAGAAGTATTCATGAATGATATTTCAGTCTACGGAACAAGTTTTGATGCATGTCTGAAGAATCTAGAAAGGGTTCTGCAAAGGTGTGAGGAGAATAGCTTGATTCTAAATTGGGAAAATTGTCACTTCATGGTAACTGAAGGGATAGTTCTCGGACATAAGATATTAGGGAATGGTATCAAAGATAGTCCTGCTCAATACACACAAAGTGCACTAGTGTGATTCTATGGTCAAGACAAACCAATACCAAATCACACTACAACCATTCCGATGGTTTGTCCAAAGCCATCTCGTTTGAGAGCCTTTACTTATACTTTACAAGGAGCTGATAACAAAATCTCCCATGTGATACCACACATCATGTTATCTACAATGTAATGTATTAGACAATATGCATAGCCATAAAATATGCAAACAATGATCATGTGATTCTTATTTCAAAATAAAGATGTTCATACAAAAGGTAGAATTTTCAGTATACATCCCAACAATCTCCCACTTATACTAAAAGACTATGTTGTCCTCTAATCGCATACATCTGATCCCCATTCCCTCCACATGCCTATCAAAAGCTCTCGCCGAATGGGCCTTAGAGAAAGGATCTGCCAGGTTATCCTCTGATGCAATCTTGGCCATAACAACTTCTCCTCTCTTTACGATTTCTCGTATCAGGTGGTACTTACGCTCTATGTGCTTACTTGCCTTATGGGCTCGTGGGTCCTTCGAGTTTGCAACTGCACCACTATTATCGCAATAAATTGTGATAGTTCTGGGCAAACCAGGAATCACATCCAAGTCCATCAGGAAGTTCCTGAGCCACACAACTTCTTTGGCCGCCTCAGAGGCTGCCACCTACTCAGCTTCCTTGGTAGAGTCCGCCACGCATTTCGGCTTGACACTCCTCCATACAATGGCTCCACCTCCCAAAGTAAACACAAAACCTGAGGTAGACTTACTCTTATCCCTATCAGATTTGAAGTCGGAATCCATGTAACCCATAGGGAGTAATTGGTCTGCCTGGAAAACTAGCATATAATCCCTAGTCCTTCTCAGGTACTTCAATATATGCTTTACTGCAGTCCAATGTCCCTGTCCTAGATTACTCTGATATCTGTTGACCATACCCACGACATAGAAGATATTTGGTCTCGTACATAGCATCACATACATGAGGCTTCCTACCGCCGAAGCATAAGCAACCGCCTTCATCTCCTCTATCTCCTCAGATGTTCTAGGACACATCTTCTTAGATAAAGGAACTCCATGCCTGAAAGTAAGAAAACCCTTCTTGGTGTTCTGCATGCTAAAACGCTCCAAAATCGCGTCTATGTATGAAGCTTGGGATAAGCACAATATCTTTTTCCTGTGATCCCTTATAACCTTGATCCCAAGGATGTGTCCCACCTCTCCCAAGTCCTTCATATCAAACTGTTTGGACAACCATACACTTACGTCCGATAACACCTTGATATTGTTGCCAATCAACAAAATGTTATCTACGTATAGTACAAGAAATACCACTACGTTTCCGTCACATCTCTTGTATACACAAGACTCATCCGGACTTTGAATAAATCAATAAGATTTTCTTACCTCATCAAAGTGGATGTTCCAAGACCTCGAAGCTTGCTTCAATCCATAAATGTACCGATTAAGCTTACACAAAAGATGCTCTTTGCCTTTTGCAATGAATCCCTCTAGTTGCTTCATATAGATGTTTTCCTCAAGACTTCCATTATGGAAAGCTGTCTTGACATCCATCTGTCACACCTCATAATCCATATGAGCTGCTATGCATAAGAGAATCCGGATAGACTTAAGCATGGCTACCGGCGAAAAGGTCTCCTCATAATCGATACCCTCTTTCTGAGTATACCCCTTCACAATAAGCCTTTCTTTGAAGGTCTCAACCTTCCCATCTATTCCTCATTTTCTCTTGTATATCCATTTGCATCCAATGGTTTTACACAATCGGCTGGTTCAACTAGCTCCTAGACCTAATTTGAATCCATATATTCAATCTCAGCATTCATTGTACTTTGCCAAGATACTGCATCTTTATCTTGGATTGCCTCGCCATATGTCCAGGGATCAGGTTCATGTTCGCCAGGGACCAAATCAGAAGACTCTCCCAAGAACATAAATCTATCCGACTGTCTCACAACCCTCCCACTACGATGAGGCATCACCTATGTATCCTCTGTGACACGCGGTGCAGTGACATGTGGTATATCTTCTTGTACCGGTGGTACTAAAGAAGTGGCATCCCCTTTTAATTCCTCCAGAACCATTTTACTCTTGGGCTTGTGGCTCATGACATAGTCTTCCTCTAGAAATTTGGCGTTCGTGCTAACGATCACCCTCTGATCCCTAGGACTATAAAATAAACCACCCTTCGTTCCTCAAGAATAGGCAATGAACGTGCATACTTCTGTACGATGTTCCAACTTCCCAGCATCTGCCTTCAGCACAATGGCTTGACTCCCCCATATCCGAATTTGTCTTAGACTAGGATTTTGTCCAGTCCACAATTCTGGTGAAGTAGAAGACACTGATTTAGATGGAACCAAGTTCAGAATGTACACTATCGTATCTAGAGCATATCCCCAGAATGAATCTGGCAACTTAGAATAACCCATCATCGATCTAACCATCTCTATAAAAGTCCTATTCCTTCGCTCTACTACACCATTCTGCTGGGGTGTGCCAGGTGCAGACAATTGGGATTGAATCCCAGCCTCTGATAAGTTATTCCTAAACTCTCCCAAGAGGTATTCGCCACCACGAGCAGATAGTAGTGTCATCCATATCTTGAATAATCGTCTATGAAAAAGACGAAATATTCAAAACCACCTCTAGCTTGGATAGACATAGGACCACACAAATCAGAATGAACCAATTCTAACACATCTTTGGCTCTATACGCCTTGGTCTTAAAAGGCCTCTTGGTTATTTTACCTTCCAAGCAAGATTCGCAGGTTGGGAAATCCTCCACCACTAATGAACCCTAAGGTCCATCAGCTATCAACCTTTGAATTCTGCTTAGGTTATATTACTAAGCCTAAGATGCCAAAGATATGTTTGGTTCATCTTCGAAGGTTCTTTTCTCTTATTGGAATTAGAAGATGAGTTATTAACTTCAATTTGCATCGTGGGAGGTTTTGGTTCAAGTGTATACAAATTTACTATCAATGTACCTGAACAGATATTCTCCCTATTTCTTTTTATAACAACTCTGTCATTAAAAGAAATAGAATATCCATCCATAAACAATTTAGAAACTAAAATTAAATTCTTTCTAAATAAAGGTACATAAAGGGAATTTTTCCAGAACCAAATTTTTATTTTTCTCAAAAGATAAATAAAACGTCTCCCACTACAATAGCTGCCACCTTCATGGCATTGCCCAAGTAAACGGTAATCTCCCCATTGGCTAGTCCTCGGGTTTCCTGGAACCCCTGCAAAGTATTACAGACAAGATCAGTGGCTCCCGTATCTACACACCAGGTGCCGGTAGATAACACCGCTAACCATGTTTCAACGACTAGACCAAAGGATATACCTTTGTTCTGCTTCAGATTGGGACAATCCTTCTTCCAATGTCCAGTCTTCTTGCAAGTGAAGCACTTACCTTTTTGGTTCTTCACTCCTCCCTGAGTACCTCCCACTGCCTTTGCCCCAGTTTGTTGCTTCTTCTTCTTTCCTTTCGGCTTAGAAGTAGAAACCTTTTGGGTCACCATGGCCTGAGCCTGAGCAAGCCTTTCTGTCGACTGGAGAATGATATCGACCTGAGTTTCCCCATCGATCTCAGCTCCAAGGAATTCCTGCTCATTTGCAGGCTTAGGAGGACACTCTTTGAAGAGTACATACTTGTACTCCTTAGCAGTTAAGACAATATCTAGATTCTTTCCCAATCAATATTATTTGGGTACAGTAAGTTTATTTTCCTTTAGTATCATAGCAAGTGGATTGAATGTTATTTTTAAAAATCCTAAGAATCACATAGATCATTACTTTAGATTTCAAAAAATTATTGATTCCTCAAACAATAAAATTTTAAAATCAACCAACACCTCAAAACACTGAGAATATCGCATGCCACGATCGTGTGGACGTATACGAATTCAACATTTGTAAGAGGAGGATTTACCCATTAATTTTACTATCTTGTCAACCTAACTTTTTGACAAATAAAATTAATAGTTGGTTTCTTTTCGACCCTACAAATTAAAGCAGTGACTCCGATGGGGAGGATACTTATATTTGTATCTAAGTGTTCACCATTATTTGGTACCAAGGTAATTATCTCGGGTTATGTGCCTTACGATGGGGAAGTACACACGCTCCTTAATAATTTTCTATAACCATATTCGACCTTGTGATCTGCATACAAACTCATCCGATGGAGAGGAAGGCACTCAGAGCCGACGCGCAAGTTTGTTTGCATCACTTGTCAAATCGTAATGGAGGCCGTGGGAATTTATAAAAATATCCCTCTCCCACTTAGTAATTTGAAAATGAGAAATTTTTTAGCCTACGACATGCATATCAAACAATAAGCTATAAATATGAAAAATAAATTATTTTCCAACTATTATGGCTTTTGTCTTCAATATGTCTCCCGTCGCATCGCCTTCTCGTCCGTTCCTCCTACGCCATGTACGAGCCATCCGGAGATCCGAGTCGAGACTAAAATCTATTTTAATTTACATCCATCGATCCTATACTCCACGAGGGAGTGTACATGAAATCTAGATCGAAAGTAAACTAAAATAAAAAGAGTGGCTAAACAATGCCGTATTTAATTTACAAAAAATCAAATACTAGCCTCGTCAACCCCGAGGATTCAACAAAATATACTATTACACACATACAATCACATACACACATAAGGCCATAATAGTCGGATCTTATGTCTGCAACCAAAGAGTTAAACTACGCATATCCTACTATTATCTGGAACATATAATATATGAAAAATGAATAAGAGTAACTGAATCCTTAAACACAAAAAATCAGAAACCTTGGCTCAGATACCAATTGTTAGGTTGATCCGTGAGGGGAAACTTCGCTTCCCACTTCACCTCGGTCGCTTGTCCATGGCGATCCCATCAATATCCCCGGATTAAAAAAATTTAATCCTAGAAAAAAGGGATTGCCCAAACAACCAAGTCATCGTCGTGCTATTCGTTTAGAGAGGTCACTTGAACAAACTTGTTGTTCAAGCGATCAACCTCTATTCTACAAGTAGCCGCGGAATAGACAATGTCCGAATCGCCGGATTTTGTGTTTATGTTCGGGATTCAAGTATTATTTAGCCACATACATAAAGTAAACATCCACATAAAACATGCATATAATTGAAAAGCAATTATAAATATAATACAAAGGAACACTAATCAAAATAAACAAGATTATACCTCTTGTTATACCTCTTGATCTTCTATTGTATGTCCTTCCTCCTTTTGGACGTTGTGTGGGCGACGATCCTCCAAAAGTCGAAGCTCCTAGATCACAAATTTTCTTTTCCTTGTTCACTCCGAACAAAGGAAGATCATCAAACAAAACTCTTCTTCCTATCTAGAACCGGCCACCAAGTCAATAAACTTGATGTTGCCGCCGGCCAAGGAATAGAACATGGAGTATAGGAACCGGCCAAAGGAGCATCAACGAGGGCATGGGCGCCGACCAACACTTGGAGAAGAGAAAGGAAAGCAATCCTTCTCCTTGTTGCCGCCCAAACCCTAAACTAAGCACTCCTAATTTCCGACCAAGGATGAAGGGAAGAAGAATAGGTTGAGCTCTGGCCAAGGTAGAGGGAAGAAGAATAGGGGCTGTCCAACCTTAGGAAGAAGAAGAAGAAGCTTCCTCCACTTGTTGCCGCCCACCACCAACACCCAAACCCTAACCCTAGCCGCCCACTCCTAATCATATCCCAACTAGGATTGCTTGCCGCCCAAGGAAAGCAAACCCTAACCCTCATCCATCATCTTTCCGCCCACCCCTATCACCTCCTTTTATAGATTTAGGGATAAGCCATGATTTAATCTCCTCCATTGGTTCTAGGGATTTAATCTCAACCGTCGGATCTAGAGATTTAATCTCAACCGTCGGATCTAGAGATTTAATCTCTACCTTTGGATCTAGAGTTTTGTTGTCATCCATTGGATCTAAGCTTCATGAGGTGTTAATAGGCTACAATAGGGACCATGAGGAGGAGTTGGATCTTGGCCACCCAATGGATTAAGCCCACATAAAGTCTGATCCATTAATGATTATTCATTCCACTAGAGGATTGTCATTGATCTACCTCACCAACCCCCATAAATTAATATGGGCTCCATATATTATTTGTACATTTTGTCCCCGTGTTTAAGATCTCGAATGTCCGTCGATTAATTAATTTACTGACCATTAATTAATCTACATCCAACTCCATGAGTAGTACCACTCAACCTTTTCATCATGCCGGACCAAGTCCACCTGCAGGGTTTACATGATGAACCTTATGAGCTCCTCAAGGGAACATCATCATCCTAATATATAGGACACGGTTTCCTCCTATAATCAACGGCACACCAAATAAATAATATCATTTCCCAACTTACCGAGCCTATCGATTTAATCTATAAATCTCGCCTATTGGTAAATCAAAGAGATGAATACTAAGTATATGTGCCCGTTATTATATCAGGATTAAGAGCATTTACAAAATAATATCTGAGGTCCGATTCGATTATGTAGTCAGCAATAAATCAAATCACCTTTAAGTCAGTCCTGCTCAATACACACAAAGTGCCTAGTGTGATTCTATGGTCAAGACAAACCAATACCAAATCACACTACAACCATTCCGATGGTTTGTCCAAAGCCATCTCGGTTGTGAGCCTTTACTTATACTTTACAAGGAGCTGATAACATGATCTCCCGTGTGACACCACACACCATGTTATCTACAATGTAATGTATTAGATAATATGCATAGCCATAAAATATGCAAACAATGATCATGTGATTCTTATTGCAAAATAAAGATGTTCATACAAAAGGTAGACTTTTCAGTATACATCCCAACAATGATAAGTAATTCCTAAACTCTCCCAAGAGGTACTCACCACCACAATCAGATCGTAGTGTCTTGATACTTTTACCTTGATGTTTCTCCACATCAGCCTTGAATTCTTTGAACTTGTCAAAGCATTCATACTTGCGGCGCATCAAGTAAATGTATCAATATCTCGAATAATCATCTATAAAAGAGACGAAATACTCAAAACCACCTCTAGCCTGGATAGACATAGGACCACACAAATCAGAATGAACCAATTCTAATACATCTTTATCTCTATACCCCTTGGCCTTAAAATGCCTCTTGGTCATTTTACCCTCCAAGCAAGATGTGCAGGTTGGGAAATCTTCCACCACTAATGAACCCAGAGGTCCATCAGCTATCAACCTTTGAATTCTGCTTAGGTTAATATGACCAAGTCTAAGATGCCAAAGATATATTTGGTTCATCTTCGAAGGTTCTTTTCTCTTATTGGAATTAGAAGATGAGTTATTAACTTCTATTTGCATCGTGGGTGCTTTTGGTTCAAGTGTGTATAGATTTCCTATCAATGCACCCAAACAGATAATGTCCCTATTCCTTTTTATAACAACTCTGTCATTAAAAGAAATAGAATATCCATCCATAAACAATTTAGAAATGAAAATTTAATTCTTTCTAAATAAAGGTACATAAAGGCAATTCTTAAGAACCAAAACTTTATTTTTCTCAAAAAATAAATAAACGTCTCCCACTACAACAGCTGCCACCTTCGTGGCATCGCCCAAGTATACGGTAATCTCCCCATAAGCAAGTCATCTGGTTTCCTAGAACCCCTACAAAGTATTGCAGACATGATCAGTGGCTCCCGTATCTACACACCAGGTGCCGATAGATAACACCGCTAAACATGTTTCAACGACTAGGCCAAAAGATATACCTTTATTCTCCTTGCGGTTGGGGAAGTCCTTCTTCCAGTGTCCAGTCTGCTTACAAGTGAAGCACTTGTCTTTCAGCTTCTTCACTCCTCCCTGAGTTCCTCCCACCACCTTTGCCCCAGTTTGTTTCTTCTTCTTCTTGCCTTTCATCTTAGAAGTAGAAACCTTTTGGGTCACCATGGCATGCGCTTGAGCACTCTGACAAAATAGACCCTCTGCCAATTGGTGTTCTTTCAAAAGCTCTGTCAATGAATACAAACTTTTTTTCATGTTGTAGTTCAGGCGAAACTGCTCAAAACTCCTAGGTAGAGACTGGAGAATGATATCGACCTGGGTTTCCCCATCGATCTTAGCTCTGAGGACTTCCAACTCATTCAAATGAGCCATCATCTTGAGAACATGATCCCTCACGGGTGTTCCCTCGATCATGGTGGTCGTCATCAAGTTTTTCATGGCTTCTTGCCTTGTAGCCCGATTCTAGTGTCCGAAAAGCTCTTTGAGATTGAGCATCATATCATAAGCAGTGGGCATGGCTTGATGCTAATGTTGCAGTACATTTGACATAGATGCCAAAATGTAACAATGCGCCATCGCATTGGCCTTTATCCACTTCTTATAACTCTCTTTCTTCTTTTCCCCAGAATCATCCGCATGCTTAGGAGGGCACTCTTCGAGGAGTACATATTTGTATTCCTCAGCAGTCAAGACAATGTCAAGATTCCTCTTCCAATCAACATAGTTGGGTCCAGTCAGTTTATTCTCTTTCAGTATCACAGCAAGCGGGTTGAAAGTCATTTTGAAAGAAAACCTATGAATCACATAGATCAAAACATTAGATTTCAAAAAATTATTGATTCCTCAAACAATAATATTTTAAAATCAACCAACACCTCAAAACACCGAGAATATCGTATGCTATGATAGTGTGGACGTATACAAATTCTACATTTGTAAGGGGAGGTTTTACCCATTAATTTTACTATCTTGTCAACCTAACTTTTTGACAAGTAAAATTAATAGTTGGTTCCTCTTTGGCCCTACAAATAAAACCAGTGACTCCGATGGGGAGGATACTTATATTTATATCTAAGTGTTCACCATTACTCGGTACCAAGGTAATTATCTCGGGTTATGTGCCTTCCGATGGGGAAGTACACATGCTCCTTAATAATTTCCTATAACCATATTTGACCTTGTGATCCACAAACAAACCCATCCGATGGGGAGGAAGGCACTACGAGCCGACGCGCTAGTTTGTTTACATCACATGTCAAATCGTAATGGAGGCCGTGGGAATTTATAAAAATATCCCTCTCCCACTTAGTAATTTGAAATTGAGGAATTTTTTAGCCTAAGACATGCATATCAAACAATAAGCAATAAATATGAAAAATAAAAATTTTCCAACTATTATGGCTTTTGTCTTCAATATGTCTCCCGTCGTATCGCCATCTCGTCCGCTCCTCCTATGCCATGTACGAGCCATCCGCAGATCCGAGCCGAGAAAAAAATATTTTAATTTACATCCATCGATCCTATACTCCACGAGGGAGTGTACATGAAATCGAGATCAGTAAACTAAAATAGAAAGAGTGGCTAAACAATGCCGTATCTAATTTACAAAAGTTAAATACTAGCCTCGTCAACCCCGAGGATTCAACAAAATATACAATTACACACATACAATCACATACACACATATGGCCATAATAGTTTGATCCTATGCCTGCAACCAAAGAGTTAACCTACGCATATCCTACAATTATCCGACACATATAATATATGAAAAGTGCATAAAGGTAACCGAATCCTAAACACACAAAATTTGAAACCGTGGCTCTGATACCACTTGAAGGTAGGAAACTTCGCTTCCCACTTCAACTCGGTCGCTTGTTCATGTTAATCCCTTCTACGTCCCCGGATAAAAAAAAATTATCCTTGACAAGAGGGATTACCCAAGCAACCGTGTCATCGTCGTGCTATTCGATTAGAGTAGTCATTTGAACAAACTAGTTATTCAAGCAACCAACCTCTATTCTACGAATAACCGCCAAATAGACGATGTACGGGTCACCGCCTTTTGTGTTTATGTTCGGGGTCCAAGTTATATTAACCACAAAATAGAATATATAACATTCATATAATTGAAAAACAAATATAAACATGTTACATATGAAGATAGATAAGTGATATACCTCTCGATCTTCTATTGTATGACCTTCCTCCTTTTGGACGTCGTGTGGGCGATGATCTACCAAAAGTCAAAGCTCCTAGATCACCAATCTTCCTTCCTTGCTCGCTCCAAACAAGAGGAAGTATAGAAACAAGTCACTTCTCCTTCTTTCAACCAACCACCAAGCTTCAAGCTAGGTGCTAGCCACCGGCCAAGAAGAAGAGGAGGAAAGGAAGTGGGCGCCGGCCAAGGACTCCAAGGAATTTCCCTAACCCTTGTTTCCACCGGCCAAGGAGAAGAGATTGAGGGAGTTGTGACACCGGCCAAAGGAGGGAAGAGCTTGTATGGGCGCCACCAAGGAGAAGAAGAAGATAAGGAAAAGCTTTCCTTATTTGGTGCATGACCCCAAACCCTAATCTCCAAGCTTGCCCACCTTAACCCTACTCCTATCTCTAATGGGATTCATCCTTGCTGCCCACCCCCTCCTCTCCTTTTATAAAGTTAGGGATAAGCCTTGTTTTAATCTCCACCATTGGTTCTAGGGATTAATCTCAACCGTCGGATCTATAGATTTAATCTCAACCATTGAATCTAGAGATTTAATCTCTACCTTTGGATATAGAGTTTTGTTTTCATCCATTGGATCTAGGCTTCATGAGATATTAATAGGCTACAATAGGGACCATGAGGAGGAGTTGTATCTTGGCCACCCAATGGATCAAACCCACATAAAGTCCGATCCATTAATTATAATCCAATCCACTAAAGGATTATCGTTGATCTACCTCACCAACCCCCATAAGTTAATATGGGCTCCATATATTATATGTACATTTTCTCCCCATTTTTAAGATCTCGAATGTCCATCGATTAATTAATTTACTGACCATTAATTAATCAACATCTAACTCCATGAGTAGTACCACTCAACCTTTTCATCATGCCGGACCAAGTCGACCTGCAGGGTTTACATGATGAACCTTATGAGCTCCTCAAGGGGACATCATCATCCTAATATATAGGACACGGTTTCCTCCAATAATCAACGACACACCATATAAATAATATTATTTCCCAACTTACCGAGCCTCTCGATTTAATCTATAAATCTCGTCCATTGGTAAATCAAATAAATGAATACTAAGTATATGTTCCCGTTATTATATCGGGATTAAGAGTATGTACAATATAATATCTGAGTCAGGTCCGATTGATTATGTAGTCGACAATAAATCGAATCACCTCTAAAAATCAGTCTACTCAATACACACAAAGTGCACTAGTGTGATTCTATGGTCAAGATAATCCAATACCAAATCACACTACAACCATACCAATGGTTTGTCCAAAGCCATCTCGGTTGTGAGCCTATACTTATACTTTGCAAGGAGCCGATAATATGATCTCCCATGTGACACCACACTCCATGTTATCTACAATGTAATGTATTAGACAATATACATCACCATAAATATGCAAACAATGATCATGTTGTTGGAATGTATACTGAAAGCCTAGCTCTTTTTGTATGAACATTTTATTTTGAAATAAGAATCACATGATCATTGTTTGCACTTTATATATTTATTATATGTGTGCATATTGTCTAATATTTTACATTGTAGATAACATGGTGCTTGGTGTAATATGTAAGATCATGTTATCGATTCCTTGTAAAATATAAGTAGAGGCTCACAACCAAGATGGTTTTGGACAAACCATTGGCATGGTTGTAGTGTAGCTTGGTATTGTTTTGTCTTGAACATAGAGTTACACTGGTACACTTAGGTGTATTGACCAGGACCGACATAGAGGTGATTCAATTTAGTACTGACTACATAATTAAATCGGACCTCGGATATTATATGTTGTGCATGCTCTTAATCGATATAATAACGAGCACATGTACTTAGTATTTATTTCTTTGATTTACCAGTGGGTGAGATTTAGATGGATTAAATCAATATGCCCGGTAAGTTGGGAAATAATATTATTTACATGGTGTGTCGTTGATTATAGGAGGAAACCGTGTCCTATATATTAGGTTGATGATGTCCCCTTGAGGAGCTCATAAGGTTCATCATGTAAACCCAGCTGGTTAACTTAGTCAACATGATGATAAGGTTGAGTGGTACTACTCGAGGAATTAGATGTTAATTAATTGATGGTCAGTAAATCAATTAATTGACGGACATTCGATATCTTAAACACGGGGAGATTAATGTACAAATAATATATGGAGCCCATATTTATTTTTGGGGGTTGGTGAGGTAGTTCAATGATGATCCTCTAGTGGAATGGAACATCATTGATGGATCAAGTTAGTGTGGTTCCGATTCATTGGGTGGCCAAGACCCAACTCCTCCTTATGGTCCCTATCATAGCCTAATATAATCCTTGTAAAGTCTAGATCCAAGAATATAAAACAAAACCTAGAACCAACGGTTGGGATTAAATCCCTAAGATCCGATGGTTAGGATGAAACCCTAGAACCAACGGTTGGGATTAAATCCCTAAGATCCGATGGTTAGGATGAAACCCTAGAATCGACGATTAGTATTAAATCCCTAGATCCGACGGTTGGGATAAAACCCTAGATCCGACGGTTGGGATGAAACCCTAGATCCGATGGTTGGGATGAAATCCTAGATCCGACGGTTGGGATGAAACCCTAGATCCAACGGTTGGGATAAAACCCTAGATTCGACGGTGGAGATTAAATCCCTAGAACCGACGGTGGAGATTAAAGGAGGCTTAAACCCAATTCTATAAATAGGGGGCTTAGGCTTGGGCGGCAAGTGAAGAGATTTTTTTCGAATTGGAATTAGGGTTTGGAGCAAAAGTGGGCGGCTAGGTTTTGGAGCAAAGGCTTGGGCGGCAACTTCCTTTCTTCTAGTTGTTGCCGGCGCCCATCCTCCTCCATCAACACTTGGCAGGCGCCCATCCTAGAGGCCTCTCCCCTCTTCCTTGGCCGGCGGTTCTCCTTCCATAGGTGGCCGGCATTCATCTTCCTCCCTTCATCCTAGAGTGGCCGGCGGCAACACTTCTTGAAGTTGGCCGGCGCATCATCCAATTGTTCCTTGGCCGACATTCCCTAATTTGGTGGCTGGTTCTAGATAGGAAGGTATTTGTTGTTTCTTCTCTTTGTTCACAGCGGACAAGGTAGAGAAGAAAGCGATCTAGAAGGCTTCTACTCGTGGAGGATCTTCGTCCACACGTCGTCCACAAGAAGGATAGGACATACGGTAGAAGATCGTGAGGTATAAAGTTATTTTAACTTTATTTACAGATCTGAGCATGTTCTTTTATGTTTTGATTATGCATGTGTGAATTAGTAAATATATTGTATAATCATGGACCCCGAAGACAAACACAAAAACCGACGATCCGTCCGTCGTCTCTTCCGCGGCTAACCAACTAGAAGAGTTGTGTTGCTTGAACAACTAGTTTGTTCAAGCGACCACTCAAGTTGTTAGCACGACGACGAAATGGTTGTGCTAAGGAAGCTCATCCCATCCGGATTAATTCTTTCATTAGTGAAAATTTTAATCCGGGGACATGGGAGCCAATGAGCCTCCGAAGTGACTCCCTACAACTGGTATCAAAGCCAGGTTTCCGGTTTTGTGTGTTTAGGATTCGGTTAATTTTTTATGCATTTTTCATATATTATATGTGCCGGATAATAGTAGGATATGTGTAGTTTAACTCTTTGGTTGCAGGCATAAGATCAGACTCTTATGACCATGTGTGTGTATGTGAATGGATGTGTGTAAAAATTTATTATTTGAATCCTCGGGGTTGACGAGGCTAGATTAGTATTTAATTTTTGTAATTAAATACGACATTGTTTAGCCGATCATTTTAGTTTACTTTCTCTCTAGATTATTTGTACACTCCTTCGTGGAGTATAGGATCGATGGATGTAAATTAAAATAGTGTTATCTCGGCTCGGAACTCTTTGGTGACTTGCGCACGGGAAAAGATGGAGCGGACAAGGTGGCGACACGACGGGATGCATATTGGAGCACAATGCCATAATAGTTGGAAAAATTCTGTTTTTTCCATATTTATTGCTTATTTGTTTTATATGCATGTTGTGTATGATTTTAAAATTCCTCATTTTCAATTTACTAAGTGGGAGAGGGACATTTTAATTAATTCCCGCGGCCTCCATTACAATTTGACGTGTGATGCAACAAACTTGCGCGTTAGCTTTAAGTGCCTTCCTCCCCATCGGATGGGTTTGTTTGCGGATCACTAGGTTAAATAATGGTTATAGGAAATTATTTAGGAGCGTGTGTACTTCCCCATCGGTAAGGCACATAATCCAAAATAATTCCCTTAGTATCGTGTAATGGTGCACATTTAGATGCAAATAAAAAGTATCCTCCCCATCGGAGTCACTGCTTTTATTTGTAGGGCTAAAGAGGAACCAACTATTAATTTTATTTGTCAAAAAGTAAGGTTGACAAGATAATAAAATTAATGGGTAAAACCTCCTCTTACAAATGTAGAATTCGTATAGGTCCACACTATCGTGGCATGCGATATTCTCGGTGTTTTGAGGTGTTGGTTGATTTCGGAATTTTATTGTTTTGAGGAATCAATAATATTTGAAATCTAATATTTTGATCATTGTGATTTTTAGGATTTTCAAATGGCTTTCAACCCACTTGCTGTGATTTTAAAAGAAAACAAACTTACTGGACCAAACTACATTGATTGGAAAAGAAACCTGGATATTGTCTTAACTGCGGAGGAGTACAAATTTGTACTCTTCGAGGTCCTCCTAAGCCCTCCGGATGACTCTAATGAAAAGGAGAAAGAACGTTATAAGAAATGGGTTAAAGGCGGATAAGATGGCGCGTGTTACATTTTGGCATCTATGTCAAATGTCTTTAACATCGATCGAGCCATAGCCATGTATGACATTATGACATGATGTTCAATCTCAAGGAACTTTTGGACATCGAGTAGGGCGGCTAGGCGGAGGCAATGAGAAACTTGATGACGACCACCATGATCGAGGGAACACCCGTTAGGGATCATGTTCTCAAGATGATGGCTCATCTTAATGAGATGGAAGTCCTCGGAGCTGAGATCGATGGGGAACCCAGGTCGATATCATTCTCCAGTCTCTGCCTAGGAGT
Organism: Wurfbainia villosa; assembly: GCA_025175895.1. Taxonomy (NCBI): domain Eukaryota; kingdom Viridiplantae; phylum Streptophyta; class Magnoliopsida; order Zingiberales; family Zingiberaceae; genus Wurfbainia; species Wurfbainia villosa. The sequence continues at coordinate 24,681 of JAKLTH010000292.1, forward strand.
TTTGAGCAGTTCCGCCTCAACTACAACATGAACAAAAGGTTGTATTCGTTGGCGGAGCTTCTGACAGAACTCCAGGCGGCAGAGGGGCTTTTTCGTCAGAGTGCTCAAGCCATGGTCGCTCAGAAGGTTTCTTCCTCTAAACCGAAAGGTAAGAAGAAGAAGAAACAAGGTGGAGCGAAGAAAGTGGCAGTAGGACCTCAAGCAGGAGTGAAGAAGCCGAAAGGCAAGTGCTTCACTTGCAAGCAGACTGGACATTGGAAGGCGGACTATCCTCGCCGAAAGAACAAAGGTATATCTTCTTGTTTAGTTGTTGAAACATGTTTAGCGGTGTTATCTACCAGTGCCTGGTGTGTAGATACAGGAGCCACTGATCATGTCTGCAATACTTTGCAGGGGTTCCAGGAAACCCGACGACTAACTGAGGGAGAGATTACCGTCTTCATGGGTAATGCTTCAAAGGTGGCGGCTATTGCAGTGGGAGACGTTTATTTATCTTTTGATAGGAATAAAGTTTTGGTTTTAAGAAATTGTCTTTATGTACCTACTTTTAGAAAGAATTTAATTTCAGTTTCTAAATTGTTTATGGATGGATATTCTGTTTCTTTTAATGACAAAGTGGTTATAAAAAGGAATAGGGAGATTATCTGTTCTGGTACATTGGTTGGCAATTTATATACTCTTGAACCAAAAACTCCCACGATGCATATAGAAATCAATAACTCATCTTCTAAGTCTAATAAGAGAAAAGAACCTTCGCAAATGAACCAAACATATCTTTGGCATCTAAGGCTTGGTCATATTAACCTAGCGAATTCAAAGGTTGATAGGTGATGGACCTTTGGGTTCATTAGTGGTGGAGGATCTCCCAACTGCGAATCTTGCTTGGAAGGTAAAATGACCAAGAGGCCTTTTAAGGCCAAGGGTATAGAGCCAAAGATGTGTTAGAATTGGTTCATTCTGATTTGTGTGGTCCTATGTCTATCCAGGCAAGAGGTGGCTTTGAATACTTCGTCTCTTTTATAGACGATTATTCAAGGTATGGATACATTTACTTGATGCGCAAGTCCAATGCAGATGCTTTGACAAGTTCAAAGAATTCAAGGTGATGTGGAGAACCGTCAAGGTAAAAGTATCAAGACATTACGATCCGATCGTGGTGGCGAGTACCTCTTGGGAGAGTTTAGGAGTTACTTATCGAGGCGGGATTCAATCAAATTGTCCCTTTGGAACACCTAGCGAGAATGGTGTGGCGGAGCGAAGGAATAGGACTCTTATGGAGATGGTCGGATCGATGATGAGTTATTACGAGTTACTGATTCGTTACGGGGTTTGCTCTGGAAGCAAGACACATTACGAACTTGGTTCCATCTAAGTCGATTACCCTCTCCCACGAGTTGTGGGATGGCGAAAGCCTAGTCTAAGACATATTCGGATTTGGGATAGTCCACATGTCTTTGAAGGGAGATCTTTGGTAAGTTGGAATCTCGTACAGAAGTACGCTTGTTTGTTGGCTACCCTAAGGGAACGAAGGGTGGTTTATTATATAGTCCTAGAGATCAGAAGGTGATTCTGAGTACGAATGCCAGATTTCTAGAGGAGGACTATGTGATGAACCACAAGCCCACGAGTAGGATTGTTCTTGAGGAGTTGACAGGGGAAGTCCTGACTTTAGTACCACCGGTATGAGAGGAGACACCACAAGTCACTGCACCGCATGTCACAGAGCATACACAGGAGGCACCTCGTCGTAGTGGGAGGGTTGTTAGACAACCCGAGAGATTCATGTTTTTGGGAGAGTCTTCGGACTTAGTCCCTGGTGAACATGAACCTGATCCCTGGACATATGACGAGGCAATCCAAGATAGAGATGCAGTATCTTGGCAAAGAGCGATGAATTCAGAGATAGAATCTATGGATTCTAATCAGGTCTGGGAGCTAGTAGAACCACCCGATGGTGTAAAAACCATTGGATGCAAGTGGATCTACAAGAGAAAGAGAGGAGTAGACGGGAAGGTTGAGACCTTCAAAGCTAGGCTTGTTGCGAAAGGGTATACTCAGAAAGAGGGTATCGATTATGAGGAGACCTTTTCGCCGGTAGCTATGCTTAAGTCTATTCGGATTCTCTTATCTATAGCTGCTCATATGGATTATGAGATTTGGCAGATGGATGTCAAGACAGCTTTCCTTAACGGAAGTCTTGAGGAGAACATCTATATGCAGCAACCAAAAGGATTCATTGCTAAAGGCAAAGAGCATCTTGTATGTAAGCTTAATCGGTCCATTTATGGATTGAAGCAAGCTTCTAGATCTTGGAACATCCGCTTTGATGAGGTAATCCAGTCATATGGATTTATTCAAAGTCCGGATGAGCCTTGTGTATACAAGAGATGTGACGGAAACGTAGTGGTGTTTCTTGTACTATACGTAGATGACATTTTGTTAGTTGGCAAGAATATCAAAGTGTTATCAGACGTAAGGGTATGGTTGTCCAAACAGTTTGACATGAAGGACTTGGTAGAAGTGGGACACATCCTTGGGATCAAAGTTATAAGGGATCGCAAGAAAAGGATGTTGTGCTTATCTCAAGCTTCATACATTGACACTATCCTTGCTCGTTTTAGCATGAAGAACTCCAAGAAAGGTTTTCTACCTTTTAGGCATGGAGTTCCTTTATCTAAAGAGATGTGTCCCAAAACATCAAAGGAGATAGAGGACATGAAGGCGGTTCCTTATGCTTTGACAGTAGGAAGCCTTATGTATGCTATGCTATGTACGAGACCGGATATCTGCTTTGTCGTGGGCATGGTTAGCAGATATCAGAGTAATCCTGGACAGGGACATTGGCCTGCGGTAAAGCATATATTGAAGTACCTGAGAAGGACTAGGGATTATATGCTGGTTTACCGAGCAAATCAATTAGTCCCTGTGGGTTACACGGATTCGGATTTCCAATCAGATAGGGACAAGAGTAAGTCTACCTCGGGGTTTGTGTTTACTTTTGGAGGTGGAGCCATAGTATGGAGGAGTGTCAAGCAGAAATGCGTGGCGGACTCTACCATGGAAGATGAGTATGTGGCAGCCTCTGAGGCAGCCAAGGAAGCTGTATGGCTTAGGAACTTCTTGATGGACTTGGATGTGATTCCTGGTTTGCCCAGAACTATCACAATTTCTTGTGATAATAGTGGTGCAGTTGCAAACTCGAAGAAACCACGAGCCCATAAGGCGAGTAAACACATAGAGCGCAAGTACCACCTTATACGAGAGATCGTAAAGCGAGGAGAAGTTGCTGTCGCCAAGATTGCATCAGAGGATAACCTGGCGGATCCATTCACTAAGGCCCTTCCAGTAGCGTTTGATAGGCATGTGGAGGACATGGGGATCAGATGTATGGCAGAGTGATGACGGCATAGTCTTTTAGTATAAGTGGGAGATTGTTGGAATGTATACTGAAAGCCTAGCTCTTTTTGTATGAACATTTTATTTTGAAATAAGAATCACATGATCATTGTTTTCACTTTATATATTTATTATATGTGTGCATATTGTCTAATATTTTACATTGTAGATAACATGGTGCTTGGTGTGGCACAGAAGATCATGTTATCAGTTCCTTGTAAAATATAAGTAGAGGCTCACAACCAAGATGGTTTTGGACAAACCATTGGCATGGTTGTAGTGTAGCTTGGTATTGTTTTGTCTTGAACATAGAGTTACACTGGGGCACTTAGGTGTATTGACAAGGACCGACATAGAGGTGATTCAATTTAGTACTGACTACATAATTGAATCGGACCTCGGATATTAAGTTGTGCATGCTCTTAATCCCGATATAATAACGGGCACATGTACTTAGTATTTATTTCTTTGATTTACCAGAGGGTGAGATTTAGATGGATTAAATCAATATGCCCGGTAAGTTGGGAAATAATATTATTTACATGGTGTGCCGTTGATTATAGGAGGAAATCGTGTCCTATATATTAGGTTGATGATGTCCCCTTGAGGAGCTCATAAGGTTCATCATGTAAACCCAGCTGGTTGACTTAGTCAACATGATGATAAGGTTGAGTGGTACTACTCGAGGAATTAGATGTTAATTAATTGATGGTCAGTAAATCAATTAATTGATGGACATTCGATATCTTAAACACGGGGAGATTAATGTACAAATAATATATGGAGCCCATATTTATTTTTGGGGGTTGGTGAGATAGTTCAATGATGATCCTCTAGTGGAATGGAACATCATTGATGGATCAAGTTAGTGTGGTTCCGATCCATTGGGTGGCCAAGACCCAACTCCTCCTTATGGTCCCTATCGTAGCCTAATATAATCCTTGTGAAGTCTAGATCCAAGAATATAAAACAAAACCTAGAACCAACGGTTGGGATTAAATCCATAAGATCCGATGGTTAGGATGAAACCCTAGAACCAACGGTTGGGATTAAATCCCTAAGATCCGATGGTTAGGATGAAACCCTAGAATCGACGGTTAGGATTAAATCCCTAGATCCGACGGTTGGGATAAAACCCTAGATCCGACGGTTGGGATGAAACCCTAGATTCGATGGTTGGGATGAAATCCTAGATCGGGAACTTTCGCATACAGAAGAATGCCCTTTGTCCTATGTAATGCCCCAGACACCTTCCAACGTTGCATGATAGCTATTTTTTCATATATGATTGAATAGATTACAGAAGTATTCATGAATGATTTTTCAGTCTACAGAACAAGTTTTGATGCATGTCTGAAGAATCTAGAAAGGGTTCTGCAAAGGTGTGAGGAGAATAGCTTGATTCTAAATTGGGAAAATTGTCACTTCATGGTAACTGAAGGGATAGTTCTGGGACATAAGATATTAGGGAATGGTATCAAAGTAGACAAAGCAAAGGTGAAGTAATTGAAAAGTTGTTGCCACCCAGGGACGCGAAGGGGGTGCGAAGCTTTCTTGGGCATGTGGGTTTTTATCGAAGGTTTATAAAAAAATTTTCTCAGATAACTAGACCTCTGATAAATCTACTGGCTAAGGTCACTGAGTTTATTTTTGACCGACAATGTTTAGTAGCATTCGAAGAAATAAAGAAAGCCTTAGTAACGTCCCCGGTAATACAACCCCCTGATTGGAGCCTACCATTCGAGGTCATGTGTGATGCTAGTGATTATGCAGTGGGGGCAGTGTTGGGGCAACGGAAGGAGAAGAAGCTACACGCCATTCCCTATGCAGTAAGACACTGAATGGAGCATAGATCAATTATGCTACGATCGAGAAGGAATTACTGGCAGTTGTGTTTGCATTCGACAAGTTCAAACAATACCTGGTAGGTTCGAAGGTGGTTGTTTACACTGACCATGCTGCAGTTCGCTACTTACTAAGCAAGAAGGATGCAAAACCCTGCCTTATCCGCTGGATTCTATTGCTTCAAGAATTTGATATAGAGATATGGGATAAAAAGGGATCGGATAACATCGTTGCTGACCACTTATCGTGCATGCCCATAGATAGAAGGGTAGGAGAGGGAGACCATGCCCAAATAGACAATTCTCTGCAGGATGACACCCTCATGGCTATGACTAAGGTTACCACCCCCTGGTATGCAGATTTGGTGAATTTTTTGGCAGGGAGAGTGATACTGCCAGAGTTCACAACCCAAAAAAGGAAAAGATTCTTTGTAGAAGTTCGTCAATATATATGGGATGATCCTTTCCTATTTAGGAAATGTGTAGATAGCGTATATCGAAGGTGCATACCAGAAGAGGAAGGGGAGAGCATCCTCTTCCACTGCCATTCTTTAGCATATGGGGGGCATGCCGGGATTGGAAAAACTGATGCGAAGGTACTTCAGGCAAGATTCTACTGGCCTAGTCTGTTTAGGGAGACGCATAATTATGTAGTCTCCTGCGATCGGTGCGAGCGAACAGGTAATATCGGTAGAAGGCATGAGATGCCGACAAGCACTATATTAGAGGTGGAGCTCATTAGCATTATGGGAATAGATTTCATGGGACTCTTTCCGTTTACGACCTGCAACAGATATATCCTAGTCGCCGTAGACTACGTCTCCAAATGGGTGGAGGCCGTAGCATCTCCCCACTACGACGCTAAGACTGTAATAAAACTGTTCAAAAGAAACATATTCCCTAGATTCTGAGTTCCTCGAGTTGTAATCAGTGATGGAGGGTCCCACTTCATCGAAAAATAGTTTGAAAAATTGCTACATAAATACGGGGTCATCCATAAAATCTCCACGACATACCACCTGCAAACGAGCGAGCAAGTAGAAATTTTGAATCAGGAGATCAAGGGTATTCTAGAAAAGACGGTAGTAGCATCAAGGAAAGATTGGTCGCAAAAACTAGACGATGCTCTTTGGGCCTACCGCACAACTTATAAGACCCCGATAGGCATGACCCCGTTCCATTTAGTGTATGGAAAACCTTTCCACCTGGCCGTTGAATTAGAACACAAGGCTTTCTGGGCCATCAAGAAGCTCAACTTGGATTACTGTGCGGCAAGGGAGGAAAGGAAACTACAATTAAGTGAGCTGGATGAAATTCGAAGAGATGCATATGAACATGCTAAGGCATATAAGGAAAGAACTAAGAAATGGCATGACAAACACATCTTGAGAAGGGAGTTTAAGGAAGGGGACCTAGTTCTTTTGTATAATTCCCGGTTAAAACTCTTTCCAGGGAAGCTAAAATCAAGGTGGTCAGGGTCATTTCGGGTAAAGAAGGTATACCCGATGGTACATATAGGGACATATGGAGTAAAGAATCAGGGGAGATCAAAGTAAATGGACAACGATTAAAGAAGTATCTAGGGGAGTCTCCAGATTTTGAGACGGATGAATGGGGGTTCACTGAACCTCTAGAGAAAAGTTGATAATGGAGTTTGGTTGAGCTAAACGACCTTAAACAAAGCGCTTCTTGGGAGGCAACCCAAGTTTAGTTTTTAGGTTTTCCTTTGATTGTATTGCATGCATTTAGGTTAATTTGAACTTTGATTTCCATTTCATTTAGCATTAGGACCAAAAAAGAACTTTGCTAGGTAAAAATAAATCAATTTTTAGCTTACACGGCGAAGTGTGTGAGAAAATTTGAACTGTTGTGCATAAAAGGAGAGAAGAAGGGGACACATGGCTTGGCCGTGTATTTCCCCACGGCCGTGCCTGACCAACCCAAGGCGCACATGGCCTGGCCGTGTGTTTTCACACGGCCTGGCTGTGAGTTTTCACACGGCCGTGGCACGCAGGGTTAAGTAGGGCACACCATGTGTTTTCGCCCCATTTGCACCGTGTGTATTGATTTTCTTGCCCTAGCCATGTGGATCCTTCGTCCCCACCTCCTAGAAGCTTTTCCAACCCTCTAGGAAGCCCAAAAATAAGTAAGGATAAGGAGGACCAAGCAAGTGGCATCTCGATCCAGTGCATCAGAGTGACGAGCAAGGAGAACCGATGCCCCTCAAGCTCTAGATGAATGTAACACTCTTCCAACCCTTCTTTTTTGCAACAATGAGCATAGGGATAGATATAACATGATTTCTACTCGTAAAATCATTGCAACTAGGTCTCTTGATGAAGACTTACTAGAATCCCTAGGGTTGTTGGGTGACATTCAAGCCCTATTTGCAAAAATAGGGTGGGGAGAGATAATGGGGATAAGACACCCAACCTACCCTAGGATAGTTTTAGAGTTTTTAAGTTCTTTAAAAGCCGAAGTTTTAACGGGTAGAGAGAGCGAAGAGGGTAGGATTACCTTTAGAATATTTAGCATTGAGCATGAATGGACATTACACCAATGGAACTCATGTTTTGGTTTGCCAAGTGGGGGAGAGAGAAGAACCCCTATTAAGTTTAACTCTCGGATCTTTTGGACCGAATTGATAGGAGAGCACGCTTACGACCCTTCTAGGGCCAAAGCATCGCGCCTCTAAAATCCCATTTTCTGATACCTCCACCGAATCATGGCAAGTACTATATTTGGTCGTGGGGAGAGTGACGGTGTAGTGAGAGCTAGCGAGCTGCTTTACCTCTGGGACATGCTACAAGAAAGGAGTAGCATCGATGTAGGGTCTCATTTCATTAGACACTTAGTGAAGATGGGCAAAGCAGCGAGAGGAGAGATTAATGTGGGAGGCCTACTTACCCACATTTGCCATCGAATGGGGTACGACTACATCGCGCTAGATAGTATAGAGGGGAGCCCTAGGATCAACCTAGGAGTGTGTATGGCCATGAAGATGATTATAAGAGAGGAACACTCCTTATACTTTGTAAGGAAAAACCTGACGACCCTTAGGCTCCCCGACCCTGATAATACCACCATCACCACACGCGCCAACTGACACTTAGACTTGATAGTGAAGTCCCCGCCATGTGAGGGACCATCCACAACGACACCCATCTCTCCCCCTTTACATTACTCTCCCTCCAATCCACGCATGTATAGGAGCCCACCTAGTCCACATAGACATGAGCCTGCACCTGCACCACCACCTTTTTCTACTTTTGAGCAGGATGCAGGTACATCGGCCCATGATTTTTTAGAGTTTCGATCGCGCCTTGATGATATATATGCCGAGCAGCAGATACAGAGGCAGCGATGGGAGGAGCAGAGCGCCTACACCCAGGTGGAGTTTCAGGGCTTCCGGGAGCACTTTCAGTGAGCCGAGGAGTTCTACGACGAGGCCCGCGTCTACTTCCAGGAGGAGGCTACCCGTCACTAGGAAGAGGCCTCCTACCGCTAGGAGATGCGACAACATATGTAAGACCAGCAGCCACAGTGGGCTAGAGAGGAGGAGCACCGAGCAGCCGCTGCATCCACGAGCTCTCAGATCGACCACATGTACATGTGGCATCAATGGCTCAACAGCAGGTTCTCCCAGGATCCCGAGATGCCAAGGCTACCAGACTTTCCACCTTGTCCACCATATTAGAGTTACGCTTTCATTTAAGTTTGGGGGGACCCCAAGTTTTGTTTTATTTTGTTTCTATCAGTAGTTTCTTTCCTGATATTTGCATTTTAGTTAGCATTCATTTATTCATCCATTAGATGTTTAGTTTCTTTCAGTACTTAGTTTTTGCTACCTATAAGCTACCTCAGTAGTATCTGTAAAAGTTCTCTTCATGAGTTGTTTCCATGGGTAGCTTAACTTCATTTACCTCATGGTATTTTATTTTATTTGCTTTGAATGAATGTTCTAGACTTACACTAGTTAGTTTTTATTTTACACATACACATGACGAACTTTCTGAAAGGGAGAGTCTAATAAATACCTAGTTATGATTCATCTCAGTAGTCTAGTACTTTGGAATCCATAGGTGACCCTAGATTTAGCATTTTAGTTACTGGAGATGCTCGGATTGTGTAAGCCCATTTGGAAAAATCAAAATCCCCGTGAGTAGAAAAAAAAAATATATATGAAAAAGAGATTATGAGGGATTAAAAAAACAGTTGTTGTGGATGGAAATGGTTAGGTGCCCCTTTGAGACCAAGTTAGGTTACTGGGGAAACACCTACCAATTTCTCTCAATACCGAGCACGCCTTTGAGACTTTGTGCTAGATCTAGGGAACAACCCTCGCTTTGGGCAGGTAAGTGCCTAAGAGCTGGAGTGTCACGCCCTGAGAGTATCTGTGACGAAAAGCAAACGGACGACATCTCCCCTGTATGTGGCAACATATCTGGTTAATACAAGGCCCGTAGGCCCACAACAACAACATAATAAGCAAACATGAATATACTAAACACAGCGGAAACATACTGACAGATAAACAAAATACAAAGACCCAACTGTGCACTCCAGAGTGACTTTGACACAACAAGAATCATAACAGAAATCACATCAAAGACCAAATACATACAACACATCCGTATATCGTAAATACGGAAACAATACAAAGTAAAATCCCAAAATGACAATCCACAAGAATACAACAATACGAAATAAATATCCATCCGTCCGGTGTGAGATGGGATCAGCTGGTGGAGCTCCGAACGTCCAAGGAAATCTTCTACCTGTTACCTGGGCGACAGGAAACCCAGGGTCCAGGGTGGTGAGTATAAACTCAGGGGTAATATATAGAAAGTTCATGAACAACATATAAGGATATAGAAATCTATAAGTATACATGTAAAGATCTACAGGTATACAACATGAGTCTAATAGACATATAGTTCTATCCAAATCTAATAACCAGTAACCACAGTATAGTCATACTCAATGCATATACTAAACTGATCAAATGAACATGAAGTAATGTACCAACGTACTTGACGGTCTGCTACACCATAAGCTATATCATCCTGAACAGGTATACAATAACATAACCCATATAACATACAAAGTCAATCCCATATCTGACCAACACTGAGACATATGAATAGTATATAATCACATGTAATAACATCCCGGTCCATGCTACACTACGACATGACACTAATCAAATGCATACAACAGTCTAGACCAACACATATATCATGCTCAACACACAACAGTATATAATATGCAAATGACATGTATCATGATGTACAAACATATGCAACAATCATAGCTCAATAAAATGCAGCATCTCATAGGCATATGTAAAACATATATCGAATACATGCATACATATATATCAGCAATGCATATGCATGGTCATGTCTGCGAACCCGTCCAACCACGACCCCAGTATAGCCAGGGTGGCACGACATGACAACTATCCCGACTCCAGCCGCCGCCACTCTCGAGTGACTGAGTTGGGTAGTATGAAATAGTAGCTAGCCGCCATAGAGCTATATGCTACTCACACGGGGGGTCCCTGCTGCTAGCCGCTCCGTCCCTACCCATGAGTAGATGAGCACCGCACCCAGGATAACTGCACATCACACGACCACCGTCTATAGTGGGTGAGTGCGCTAACTAACACTCCGCACAGTGGCCAAGTGCGCATCTCCAGCTACCACCATCCATAGTGGCCAAGAACGGCACGCACAACAATGCTTTGCACTCAACCCTGCAACCACTATCCCGAGTGGCCGGGGAGGCAGGATGATTGACGATCCTCTCAACCACATGAGAAACCTAATCGTCAGCATGCATGCAATGTAATGATGCATAGCTCCATACATGTATCCTCTCCACACTCCCTATCCCACAGGGAGTCCTGGTCAACCAAAAGTCAACTATGCAAGGACTACAATCCACAAGACTCTCTCTATCGCACAAAGAGTCATACACATTTGACAGTCAACCATGCTAAGACCTCTAGTCAGTAGCGAGATACTATCGATCGTCCATATAACCATACACAGGCACACAATCCATAATGGATATACCATCACGCTAGGACCCCTAGTCTATGGTCATATACTGACAACCACACACTTATCTATGCACAGACAACTATATCCACCATAGATGCACAACTAATAAGTATACTATACAACAATCGACTCCATAATCTAATCCATCACCTAACCCTAGTGATGTAACACATTAACCCAATCTGAGGTCACAAAGATAACCCTAACCACCTGTACTTACTGAACATCCATCAGCTAACACATAATAGGGTTTATAGTTCATATCTGTGCTAGATAATCAATGAAGTAATAGCAATATATCTCAAAGGTCAAGGCAGTACAAGAATATGATTAAATAAGAGTGGATCTAAGATCAAAGTAACAACATAAGTCCAAATTCATACACCAGATTCAGATCAAACTACATGACCAGGGTAGATATTACCCACACGATCTGGCTCAAAATAATCCTCACGATTGTGGACCTGCTTTGTATCCCAAACCTGCACATAATAGCAAATAATGATTAAGTACAAGTGTCCGACCAATATACGAACTAAAGACTACATCATTTCTATATTATTCGCATCCTTTCCTCAAATCTCGAGTTGGAGACCCCGATTATCCCAACCTGATACACCATCACCATACTCGCTCCCAAATCAACAAGATCACTATATAGATCTAAACAACAATCTAAATAGGGTTATAATAGAAGCTTACCACAAGATTAGTCCACCACAGCTAATCAATTCAATACATCCACCGAATAGATCAATCGGACACATTTACGACACCTAATTCATCTACAGATCAACCGTAACATAAATGAAAGTCTAAACAACATCTAAATCAACTTGCATATTCATAGATAATACCAAACACAACCAATGAACAACACAATCTGAGCTGTAATGGCAGCTTACCAAAAGATCAAACCACCACCTCAACCAATGCAGCCACTATCAACACACCTACATCCTCCCACCGCAACACAACACACACAAACACTCCAAGCTCACCTCAAGCACGATTCACCGTTCCAACATCACTGACTCAACGATAGCCAAACTACCTTCTCGATCTGAGCCAATCAAACCCAGCTGCCTCCTTCCATACACAGCCGGCGCCACACGACAATCAATGAACAGAACCCATCGGATCCCCAAATCACACCGACACACCACAAATTCACATCAATTTACAGATGAAACAAAAGAGATAAACAACACTTACAGGCCAAATCTTCACCGACATCACCTTCCCTCGTCCTCTATTCACCAGAGAAATCTAAGCTCCCAACCACAACTTAAACCACCGATCTGAGCTAAAACAAAGAATCCACAGCTAGCTCTAAGGGAAATCGCAATTTAACCCAAACCAAACATATCGCGATACCTATGATCGATGATGAAGCAGTGGAAGAGGAGAGGCGATGGAATCGAGCTCAAGCGTCGACGATGGCAGATCGTCCTCGCAGCGAGCAAGGTAGATGGCGACAGCAAGCTAGGCTTCGACGTGTTGGACTTTTCAAGCTGCAAAAACTGCTTTTTGAATTGCGAAAACCTCGGAAGCCTAGCCACAGATCCGTGCGAAGATATAAAAATAAAACATGTATGTGTTTAAGGAAACCTAGATCTACCTTAGATCTACAAGATGAGAGCATTACCCTCGTAGCGACACCCTTCGCTTATCCCGCTCGTCCAAATGCTTTGCCGGAACTCAAGAGTGTCAAGTGTACACTCCTCTATTGGTATCCACACGAACAAATGGTGGAGAAAAACAACCTAGAGTGTGCTAGCACCCCTTGGAAGTTTTGGCCAAAGTGAGGAATGGGAGAGAGCTTGAGGAAGAGCAAGGAAGAAGATGAAGTTGAAGTTAATTCCAATAAATTCACCAAATGAAAGTGGTCGGCCACTTTATTCTTGGGGGGTTACATGCATGCATGTAACTAAAAGAGCCAATGGCTCTTGGTCACCCTCATGAGGTGGAACCACATGATAAGTCCATGATGATGTGGAACATCATCATTGGCCAACCCCCATGCCAAGTCACCATGACATGGCAATTGGTCAAGTCAAAATTGACCATTCATCTTCCCTCTCAAGTCAAGTCAAACTTGACCTCTTATCTCCCATGGTTGATCAAATCTAACCACTTGATTCAAGTCAATTTGATTTAATGAATCTCTATTCATTAATTTAAATTGACTCAATGAATCAAATCAAAATTAGACTCATTCAACACTTGAATCTAATTGATTCTAACTCAATTAGTCTAATTTGGATTACTCTTAATCTAATTTGGTTCATCCCATGAGCCTAATCCTCATGGTTCATCATATGAACCTAATCTCCATCTAATTGCCCTTTGTGTGTGACTCTATAGGTTCTTGTAACGTTAGCAATGCTCCTAAACTGATTTAGGAACATAAGCAATGAGCGGTATCTAGCAACACATTATTGCTACCCAAGTTACAAGAATGTTGAGCTCTAACATCACCTTTGTGACTACTAATTATGACTCTCACAATATGTGACAATGTCCCTCTATTCTTGACATCTAGATTTGACCAATTGCGGCATAGACCATGTCATCCTCGGTACAATCTATATCTTGAACTCCAAGTAGACTCACTCTAATCAAATGAGCTCAATATCTCATATTGACTCATTTGGGCATGGTCATGCACTTCGTGGTCTCACTCTATCAAGAATAAAGATGTCACTCATGTCATATAGGAGGGATAGATCCCATCTACATCACTCACATCCCTCCGCATAATTTGTTACATACCCAGTAATCGCCTTTATAGTCCACCCATTTACGGGTGACGTTTGACAAAGCCAAAGTATGCAACTCCTTATGTAGGGAACCATGGTGACTTCATGTCCAAGGACTAATAGTCATACTAATAGTCACATGAGAAAGTATATGACATTCATATAACGATCCATGATACTTTCTCATGGTGGGTCATTCAGTATACATTCTCTAATGCATACTCATGTGACAACTTGATATCTCATATCCATGACTTGTGAGATCAAGTCATCGAGTTGACCTACATGCTAGTCTCCACGCATTAACATTGTCCTTGAATGTTAATACTTGACTAGGAATGATTAAGAGTAGTGTTCTCTATATCATCTCATTATCGATTCAACCAATCGATTGATATAGATAAGAACCTTCTACTCAAGGAGCGTTATTATACTTAGTCCTTATAAATAGGAATATGATACAATAAAGTCCATTCAACAATCATCACATGATTGGCTCTAGGGCTTTCACTAACAATCTCCCACTAGCATTTGTGTCAATCACCATAGTATCTAATACCCAATGACCTAGTGTGACCATTATGCTTTTACGTGGTTGGAGATAGCACTCTACTCCACGGTGATCCTTGAGGTGGATCAACCCTAATCAAATATCACTATGAAGCTTTCCTTTACAACAACCCTCCTCTTCTTACAAAGGATGAAGATGGAGCTTAGAGAGAAGGAGGGGATTTAAAAGCACTAGAAAGCTTGGAAAAATCATGGAGGCTTAAGAGTATGATCAGAGAATAAGCATTTTTTCCTCAAAACCACCACAAGCCCTCTTTTAATAGAGAGAGGGCTGATTTTCCGATTGGAGCACTATCAGTGGACTGATGTACAACATCACGATCATTCGCATGGTTAACGACAATAGCTAGATTCATGGGATTGATGTCGTTACCTCCAACGATTTTCATCGATCGGACCGATCCATCCATCACCGATCGATGGAGTGATCAGTCGAGTGATCACAGCGCACAATCGAGTGAGACTCCATTACATTTCCCATGTTTAACTCGATCGATCACCAATCGCCACTATTTGGAAGTCGATTGATAACAACATCAATCATTGCGATGACTAAGCAATCGATCGTCGTGGTTTTATCCTAACTCGATTGAGAACTCGACTCTCGATACATCGTATAAGTATGAATAATTCATACTTGATTTTACCTAGACGTAGATTCAACCTTCTAGCTCTTCCTTAAGCCTTGCGCCTCCGGGATCCCTCAGTCGCGACTTTTTCATCCTTTGCGCTTTGTTTCCAAGAGCTTACTTAGATTTTATCATGTCTTGGGATTCACTTTGCCAAAGAGTTCTTGGACTTTACGCTGCCAAGTCTACATTCTTGGACTTACGCTGCCAAGACTTACCTTTGGACTTCCTTTGCCAAGATCACACTTGGACTTTGTCTTTACCAAGTCTTCATACTTGGATTTTCCTGTCACTTAAACATGTTCACAATCAGATCATAAAGCATTGCCTAACTTAGATGATTATCCAAACATCAACATATATAAATGATTGGGGCATTGTTGCACCAACAATATACTAAACCAGCTGTAGAATCAACAACTGTGTCCTGCTTCAAACTCTTCCAACTCACAATACCACCATTCAAGCAAAACACAAACCCTGACTGTGATCTATAATCATCCATGTCAGTTTGGAAGCTGGCATCGTTGTAATCCTTTACAGCTAGCTCCTCATCGTCTCCAAATATCAAGAAATATTCTTTAGTCCTTCTCAAGTACTTAAGAATATTCTTGACTGCTATCCAGTGACGCTCACCTGGATCTGACTAATATCTACTCGTCATGCTCAAAGCATACGAGACATCAGGATGAGTACACAACATGGCGTAAATAATAGATCCTATAGCAGATGCGTAAGGAATCTTATCCATGCGGTCTCTCTCCTCTCTAGAAGAGGGACTTTGAGTCTTCAAAAGACTCACACCATGTGACATCGGCAGAAGTCCCTTCTTGGAATTCTGCATGGCAAACCATAGTAATACCGTGTCAATATATATACTCTGACTTAGGCTAAGCAATCTCTTAGATCTATCTCTATAGATCTTGATGCCTAGAATACAGGTTGCTTCACCTAAGTCCTTCATTGAGAAGCACGTCCCTAGCCAAGTCTTCACAGACTGTAGCGAAGGGATGTCATTCCCAATAAGTAGTATGTCATCCACATACAATACAAGGAAGATAACTGTGTTCCCATTAACCCTCTTGTAGACACAGGGTTCATCTTCATTCTTGATGAAACCAAATTGTTTGATCGCATCATCGAATCAAAGATTCCAGCTCCGAGAAGCTTGCTTTAACCCATAAATGGACCTTTGGAACTTGCATACTTTTCCAGTATGCTATGGATCTACAAAACCCTCAGGTTGTGTCATGTACACATCCTCGAGTAAGTTTCCATTCAGAAATGTGGTTTTGACATTCATCTGCCTAATTTCATAATCGTGGTATGCTGCAATAGCAAGCATGATCTGAATGGACTTAAACATCGCCACTGGAGAAAAGGTTTCATCATAGTCAATACCATAAATTTGCTTGAAACCTTTAGCCACCAATCGGCCCTTATAGGTATGTGTAAGTCAATCCATGTTAGTCTTTCTCTCAAAGACCCACTTACACCCAATGGGTTTGACCCCTTCAGGTGGACCAACAAAAGTTCATACTTGGTTGGTGTACATGGATTCCATCTCGGATCTCATGACCTCTAGCCATTTCTCAGAATCTGGGCTCATCACAGCTTCCTGATAGAAGGTAGGCTCATTCTCAATGAGCATAACGTCATCATGGTCAGACAAGAGAAATGAGAATCTCTCAGGCTAATGATGTACCCTATCAGACCTGCGAAGAGGTAGGTCTACCTGAACAGGTGGTTGTTCCACAACTCTTTGTGCAACAATCTCATCACCCACAACACTTTGTGGTTCCTGTTCAACCTCCATCAAGGCCTCAGTGCTATGGTCCTTCTCTTGAATTTATTCAAGATTGAACGTACTCCCACTAGTTTTTCTAGAAACAAAATCCCTTTCTAGAAAAACCCCAGTCTTTGCCACAAACACTTTGTGCTGATTGGGAATGTAGAAGTAATATCCCTTAGTCTCCTTGGGATATAAAAAAAAAATAGCACTTATCGGATTTGGGTCCCAGTTTTATGCGAGACTTGACATTGAACGTAAGCCTCACAACCCCAAATCCTCATGAAAGACATCTTGGAATTTCTCCCTGTCTATATCATATATGGAGTCTTTATCACAGCCTTGGATGGTACACGGTTAAGTGTGAAGGTTGTTGTGTCTAGAGCATATCCCCAAAAGGATATAGGAAGATCTGTGAGACTCATCATAGATCGTACCATATCTAATAGGGTATGATTCCTCCTTTTAGATACACCATTCCACTATGGTATTCCAGGAGGAGTGAGTTGGAATAGAATTCCACACCCAGCTAGATAGTCACGAAACTCATGACTAAGGTATTCACCACCTCGATCTGATCGAAGTATCTTAATACTCTTGCCAAGCTGGTTTTGTACTTCATTCTTGAATTCTTTGAACTTTTCAAAGGATTCTGATTTATGTGTCATGAGATACACATAACCATATCTACTGAAGTCATCAGTAAATGTAATGAAGTACCTGTAACCACCTCTAACAGCAACATTGAAAGGGCCACATACATCACTATGTATAAGTCCTAACAAGTTTGTTGCTCTTTCGCTGTGTCCACTAAAGGGAGTCTTGGTCATCTTGCCTAAAAGGCAAGACTCGCATGTCTCATATGATTCAAAATCAAATGAGTCTAGTAGCCCATCCTTATAGAGATGAGATGTTTACTCTCATTTATGTGACCTAAGCGACAATGGCAGAGATAGGTTTGGTTCAACTCATTTGACTTGAACTTTTTGGTACTTATGTTATAGATAGGGCTCTCTAAGTCTAGAAAGTAGAGTTCGTTCATTAGAGGTGCACTACAATAGAACATATCATTTAAATAAATTGAACAATATTTGTTCTTTATTATAAATGTAAATCCTTTCTTGTCCAAACAAGAAGCCAAAATTATGTTCTTAGTTAAAGCAGGCACATAACAACATTCATCTAGTTCTAGTACAAGCCTAGTGGGCAGAGATAGATCATAAGTTCCTACAGCAACAACAACAACTCTTACTCCATTGCCTACTCGTAGGTCCACCTCGCCCTTTGTCAATGTCCTGCTATTTCTCAGCGCCTGCACATTGGTACAAATGTGAGATGCACATCCAGTATCTAATACCTATGACGAAGAAATAGATAGATTGACTTCTATAACATTTATACCTGAAGTAGAAGTCTCACTTCTCTTCTTCTTAAGATCTTCCAGGTAAGCTTTACAATTACGCTTCCAGTGTCCAGCTTCCTTGTAGTGGAAGCAAGCCCCTTCTTTGGCCACTCCTCCTTTAGGTTTCAGTTCTTTGCCTTTGCCCTTGGCTTGAGACTTTCCCTTACCTTTAGGCTTGCCCTTGCCTTTCTTCTTTTGCACCATCAAAATGGAGTCAGATTTTTCCTTCTTAAGGTTGAGCTCAGCAGTTCTCAACATGCCGAGCATCTCAGGTAGTGGCTTATCAATTTCATTCATGTTGTAATTCATGACAAATTGATTGTAGCTTTGTGGCAAAGACTGCAAGATCAAGTCAGTGGCCAGTTCTTGGCCAAGTGGGAATCCCAATCTCTGTAGGTTTTCTACGTACCCAATCATCTTGAGTACATATGGACCTACGGGAGTCCCATCTTGCATCGTGGACTAAAACAATGCCACGCCCGCCCTTTCCTAGGGTCCGGAGGGGCTGCGCGTGACGCGACCGTACATGCATGTTGGATCGAGAAGCGTCGCTAGAGGGGGGGTGAATAGCGATCGTAAATCTTTTCTTTTTCGTTCGTTCGAAATGCAAAGTAAGCACAGCGGAAAATAAATGAACACGTTTATTTTACTTGGTTCACAACCCAGCGGTTGCTACTCCAAGGCCCTATCGGTCCTAGACCACGTACGGAGGGCAAAGCACTATAACGTCTCCTCCTCATTGGAGGTAGGAGACAATGATCACAAAATCGAATATACGAGGATGAGGCAACAAGCCTACCTCACCTCGTTATGAAGAAAAACAAAGAATACAATATCAAAAATATTACTTGATTCTGCTGCCGACGAAGAAGATCGAAACTTGGCGTCGCGTCGGCGTTATGACGATGTTGGAGCGTTGGCGTTATAGGAGCACTTGATGAATAATCTTGATGTGATTTGGAGATGGAATCCTCCCCTCCTTTTATATACTTTGGCCTCTGAATTTGTCTCCTCTTATTTCGGAATGGATCATGAAGTCGTCCAAATTTTATCACGGCGGGGCGTCAAACGTTATCCGCTTTGACCTAGCGCAAAGCCGAATCGTCACCATCACGACCGATGCCTCCCATCACGACCGATGGGCATCACGATCGCTCTCCATGTCCGGTGAATGATCGCCACAACCACTTCCGCAATAAGAGGTTAGCTCGGAAATGATAAATACGATGGTTTCTAACCGTCGATCTCGACCTAGACCTTCCACAGAAGTCTTAGTCGGATCTCCGCCACGGTCATCCATCCCGTAAAGAGGACGACCTTACAATCTCTCACTCACACGAGCTTACCTTGATAGTAGCTCTCGCCGCCTTCCACTTGATTCCTTGGCTCCCTCCGGTCACTCAGTGTCGCCCGACCACCGCGGCTTCCTCCGGGTGTCGCTAGCCTTTAGCTCCAGCTTTAACACTTTTCTGCACACTTGATTTATCTCGTGAGATAACATGTAGACTTAACTTTGTGTCTTTGCCATAATCAAAACACAGGTTCGATTATCTAGTGCCCGTGCACCAACAATCTCCCCCTTTTTGATATATGGCAAACCAACACAAAGTTAAGGAAAATTAAAGCATAAAACAAGTATAGTAAATGATGAATGTCATTTTCAAAAACTCCCCCTTAACCAAAACTCCCCCTTAACCCTTGGTGAGTTTTGAAAGAGATACTTTAGTTCAAAATTAAATAAATTTTGTGTTACTCCCCCTTAACTTTCGCTCTTCTCCCCCTTTTGCCATAAATCAAAACAAATGTTGGGGTTTGTTATGTAAAAATGAAGTTTGTTATAAAAATAGGGGTTTAAAGACAATATGATATATGCATGCATCAAGATAAATCAACTATGAGTCCAAACATGCATCTAGCAATAGTTAGATAGATTGGTTCGAGGTGTGTCCCTCTGCACCAATAATCTAAAGGTTTATAATATAACCCTTAGGGTTAGTTTGCTTTCCCCCTTAGTCAAATATATGAAGTATAAGAGATGTAGGGGGTGCTAAACTTTGGCCTAAAGAGTCATTAAGTACAATAGTTGAGAAAATAAGTAGTATTTTGAAGATTGTTTTAAGTATATTTCAATTATCCTTAACATCTCACCCATTCTATGTGTCTTAGAATTTGTTCATCTTATATGTTTTGTGAGATGATTTTAAATTGATTAAAGATAGTCAACCTTGGGTTAGATTCAGATTTAACCTTTAGATCGTTAAGTAACTTTTCGAGAAATTGGCTTCCAGGTCGTGGCGAGGCACAGGGGCCTTCTTTGATCGGAACAACGACCACTTCCTTAGACAAAGCCAAATTCAAGAAAATATCACTTAAGTCACTTAGGGTTACTTCCTGGTCTAACTAGTTTAGGATACGGCGAGGTAGCTTCAGCTAGTTCCACTCGGTCAAGTGCACCAAGCTAGATACGCCTTATCTAGCTCGAATACACGAGACTTTGTTTCCCTAACGTACTATCATCTCGCCGCGTCCTGATACTATGTTGTCAAGAGTTGACTAATCATTTACCCTATCTAGCCATTCTAAAAATTAAAGTAAAATATGCAATGGTTTTGCTAAGTAAGCGGGTATACTATTTTAGTGTTAGCTCCCCCTGGACCATTGAACCAATATGGTCTATTCAAATAATGAACTTGATCCTGAGGAATCCAATACTTATTAGTCCTTATATGTGAGTTCAATAAAACCTTTGGGACCCATGCTTGGACTCTTTGATGACTACGATTTATGATAGACATATAAGACCTATTCGTAGTCTTTGACTTAAATCCGAGTCCGGCTTTATTGTACACGGCTCTTTGGGTTCCAAGTAGTCGATTAAGGTTCTTAGATCCCAACGTGAACCTTTCCAACCTAGCCTCAACCTCTTGAACTTGGTCTTTCAAGAGAGAATTCTCCTCCTCAAGTTTTTCAATTTGAGTTGAGTTTCCCTCTTGAACTTGACTAGTTGAAGAGGTTAGAGTAGCCTCTTGCTTGAGGGTTTCAACCTCCTCAAGTAACGACTCAACCCTAGACTCGGACTTAGTTAATTTCCTATTAAGCATTTTAATTGTATTGTAAAGCGTACTAATTAAAGAGCGATTAACCTTGACTTTCCCTTTTGGTCCGGCTTTGAGTTTTCTTTCGATTCTCTCGAAATAATCTTCGGGGACGGAGTCAGAGTTGTAGTTGGACTTGGCTTCGGATTCTGACTCAGACTCCTCCGTTCTTGCCATGTAAGCTATGTCTTCTCTGTTGTCCCAAGTTGCATGGAAGGCTTTCCTTGCTCCCTCTTTCTTTTGGTTCTCATTCTTCAATTTCCTTCTTTCTTGTCGAACTATTCTCCGCACAATGTTGACTATTATGGCCTCCTCTTCGGATTCGGATTCGTCTTTGGGTTCGAGTTCATCTACTTGCTTAGTAGGTGGCTTCCTTCTTTGTCTTGCAAGTAGAGCAATACCTCTCTCGGCCCGGACCACGTTAGTTTGCTCATGAAGTTCAAACTCGGAAAATAATTCATCTAATCTAAGCTTCGAAAGGTCCTTAGAGACCTTGTAGACATCGACCATGGATGCCCATAAGGTAGTCCTAGGGAAAGCATTTAAAGCGTACCTTATAAGGTCCCGGTTCTCTATGGCTTGCCCGATCGAATGAAGACCGTTGACGATATCTTGGATCCGCGCATGTAGTTGGGTGGCGGTCTCATGATCCTGCATCTTTAGATTGTACAATTTATTTAAAAGTAAATCTCTTTTACATACCTTAGCATCAGCCGTCCCTTCATGTAAATCAATCAATTTGTTCCAGAGGTCTTTGGCGCTAATGAATGGTCCGATGCGGTTGAGTTCCTCCTTGGACAAGCCGCATTGCAATATTTGGGTTGCTCTTGCATCGGCTTCGATTTGCCTCTTGGTTGCATTTGTCCATTTGTTGAAATCCAAGGCCTCTCCTTGATCATTGGTGGGTAGAGCAAAGCTGGTTTGGATTATTATCCAAGTCTCAACTTGTGTTTTTAGAAAACACTCCATCCGACCTTTCCAATAACGGAAATCATTTCCGTTAAAGAACGGAGGTCGGGTGGTGCTATACCCCTCAATGTGAGCCATTAAATATCTTGAAAATTACGAATAAAAACCAAAGAGAATTCCAAGACTTGGTCTTGGATTAGTAGTGCGGGAAATAATAGGAAATAAACAGAAATAAATAAGGAGAATAAAAAACTAACAAAAACTCGAAACTTACGACCTTTGATGTCCCCGAAAGGGTACTAAACGTTGGATTTTAGGGCTGGAAACAGTTTGTTACGAGGATAAACCCCTGTAAGAAATGTAGATCTTTCTGAGAGCTTCGATTTGGTATGTAGATCGTTATGTGAGTCCACTTGTGCGAAAAGTTATGGCCGTTTTACCGTCGGCTACTCCAAGAGAGAAAACTTGCAAGCACACAACCAAAAGAAACGTACCAAGACTTCGTCTTGGATTAGTAGTGCGGGAGGAAAAAGACCAAAAAAAAAATAAATTGATACTACTGGTACTTTTTCTGCCTAATTCCCAATAGAAGAGTTAGCAGGTGACCCGTGACCCGTCCCCAAAACACCTGGTTCAGCCAAAGGGGAAAAGGAGAAACAGTTCGGGCGAGAATTAGACGAAGCCATTGGTACGGGCGAGAGTTATCAGAAGCCATTGGCACGGGCGAGAATTAGACGAAGCCATTGACACGGGCGAGAGTTATCAAAAGCCATTGACACGGGCGAGAGTTATCAGAAGCCGTTGGCACGGGTGAGAGTTGGACGAAGCCGCTGACACGGGCGAGAGTTATCGGAAGTAATCGACACGGGCGCAAGTACCCGAGGTCATCGGCACGGACAAGTAGCGAGAGCCATCGGCACGGGCGAATGCTAGAAGCAAGGGACGCAGGTGGAAAAGAGGCGGAAGACACTTCGCTAATAGAGGACTAGGAACTGGTTCAACTGGGCAAGTCCAGAAGCCAATGGGATGGAGGAAGGGTCAACTCAATCTAATCGACGCGAAAGAAGTTTGGTACGGGAAAAAGGAGAATTGGTTCGGTTTAAGGAGAAACCCTAAGGCTAGGTCACCTATGGTATAGGGGCCTAAGTTAACTTCACCCAAAGCAGAGGGGTGAGGGAAACAGTTTAACCTCGTTGCCTGAAAAGTAAAGGGAAAGGTGCTATGCAACGGCTTGGGGGGCCCCACGCAATATTCGGGGGAGTCCTCGTTCCTCATATTTGTAACAGAATTATTCTCCAGGAGGAGGTGGTGGCCACGTGTACGATGGAGATAATCCGCGACGTTACGTTGAAGGAGGAGGGAAGATAAAAGGGAGAGAGGAAGGAAAGAGAAGGGGGGGATCGATCCGCAATCATTCGCATCCAGCAAGAGAGAAGAGGAGACGAGAGAAAAGGAGGAACGGTCTCGCCAGAGAAGGAGGACGGAGATCTGCTGTTTGTTAAGTCTCTTGTATTTTCCTCATCTTGTAACATCATTGTAAGAGGTTCTTTCTCCTCCACCTTCGGAAACTTGCTTTCTGTAAAGGAGGATCTTCATAGTGAAAGTGCTTAGGCACCGCATCTGGTGAGAAACCTCACCCCCGTGGAGTAGGAATCCTTATTCCGAACCACGTTATATCTCGTGTCTGAATCTCGATTGCTGGTGTCGGGTTTTCGCGTTTCGTCTACTTCATTTTCTTATTCTTTACTGATCGCCGCCGGGGAAGAAGATTCCGAGACCTCCCTCATCGCTTCATCGCCTTGAAAACGGAGCGAACGGATTCTTCCCCCGCACCCGCATCAGTTGGCGCCGTCTGTGGGAACATTTGAGCTGGACGTTGAGATGCAACCCGAAGAAATGCAACAACCTGATATCTCTGCGGCGGAGGAGCGCCCCATCACCCTTCTACCATCGCAACTAAATGCCTTAATGGATGATGCTATCACAGAAGCCCTCGCTAGAGAAAATAGAAGGACCAGATATCTGCATCCGCACTCAGGGAACCTTCTTCTAGAGATCCCCTCCCGTAAATGCCTCCTCCCTCTCGCTGTACCTATGGTGATGTGTTGCCTGGAGGCGGACTCGGGGGAAGAACACCCCAGAATACTACGCCCTTCACCCAAACGCGCCGGGAGGAACAGGGTGAAAGTCAATCAACCAGACCTCCGGAATTCTACGAGCCTAGCCCCTTCACGATGGACATTCTTTCGGAGCTCCCTCCATCCTACTTCCGAAATCCTCAGGTCTGTAAGTACGATGGTTCGACGGATCCGGAAGAGCACATATCATAATTCGATGGAGCGGCCTCGCTTCACTGTTATACTGACGCTCTCAAGTGTCGAGTCTTCCGGACCACCCTGATTGGTTCGGCGTAAAAGTGGTTCACTACTCTGCCCTCGAGATCTATCACCTGTTTCGCTGACTTCCAGAGAATGTTCAGTCGAGAATTTGTCAGCTGTAAGGCGTATAAGCAAGATGCCTCTATGTTAATGCATATCACCCAGGGACCTTCAGAATCCCTTAGGGGGTATATCCATCGATTCACCTCAGCGGCTAGGGGAATCCCCGCAGCCCGATCTGAATCCTTCCGAGGCGCCATTCAGCACGGGCTGAAGGAGGGCCCCTTCCTCAGTTCCTTGTTAAGACAACCTACGGATAGTTACGAAGAGCTGCTGAGCCGTGCGGAGCATTTTATCCACGAAGAAGAAGGATTAAAGGTACGGAGGGCCGAACGGACTGCCACAGCAGTCCCCAATGAAAGAGCTCGTCCCGCTGCTCCTCAAGCTCCCCCTCGGCGGGAGTATACAAGACCTTTTCGGCATGAGGCTCTGAGGCCTCGACCAATGCTACAGGGAGTTTGCCCCGCCCCGCCATTGCAAATCATGGCTGCTAAAGTGCTTTCTCCTGTGAGGACTTGGAAAGAACGTGAAATGGAGTTCTACGATCAACAGGGTCTGCTACAACGACCCTTGGGACATAGAGGGATCCCGCGTAATCCCCCAGCCCTGTTCTTTTGCCAATATTATACAGAGTATGGTCCGCGTGCAATCGATGTTTCAAGCTACAAGAAGAACTAGATCGCTCCATGTTGCATATCCGCAATTGAGGTATCGTCGAGGAACGACACGGCGAGGCCCCGAACCAATGCGCCTCCGTCCGGGCCAGATAATCAACAACCTCGGGTCACTTTCCCCCAAACGCCGTCCGAGAGGTGGTCTCTCAAGAAGGTCCATCGGTGAGGGTCCTTCCTCCACTTCGAATGACCTCCTCGTGGGAGTTATCCATGTGATAGCCGGAGGACCTCATCGACGGGACTCAACCGCACTAAGTCATACGCCCATCTTATGGAGAGTTTGGCCATCGTCATCGACAGGTCAAGTGGCGCGCCCATTTCGTTCAGCCGAAGATCTGCAGGTGTTCTGCCTCATCTGACGCCTTGGTTATCCGTATATCCACTCGGCTAATTACGGCGCAGTGCTAGTTGATTCGGGAGCTCACAACATCCTCTTCCAGGAGGCCTTCAGGCAGATGCAACTGGGAAATGCCCAGCTAGAAGATGTGTCCACTCCCCTTTTCGGATTCGCAGGGCACATGGTCCACCCAACGGGGCAGATTTCATTGCCTTTAACTCTGGGTGAAAAGCCCCGCCAAAAAACTAGTATAATCCCTTTCCTTATCGTGGATGCTCCATCCACTTATAACGCTATTCTTGGGCGCCCTTTCCTCACCCTTTTTCAGGCCGTGGCTTCCCCGTACCACCAGAAGCTGAAATTTCCAGTGGGACAATTGGTGGGAGAAGTTCGTGGAGAACAGAAGGCTTCCGGAGTCATTATGTGCAAATGGTTCGGAGACGATCAAAAGAAGGTCGAATCAAGACCTAAAAGGCAAAGTCGCATCGCTACGACGCCGTCAAGGCCCCTGGAGGAATTTCCCCCCAAGGCTGATAAGATAGAGGAGGGAGAACTGGTGGAGATCACTCCGAGAAAGGCCACACGGGTAGCACAACAATTGGATATCAAAGGAGAGCCGTGGGCTCGCTTAAAGGAGAATGAGGACATCTTTGCAAGAGATGTGCACGATCTCACGGGTATCCATCCTCAAGTAGCGGAACACCACCTCAACATCATTAGAGGAGCCCGACCCGTCCAACAGAAGAGGCGACATTTTGGACCCGAGAAAGACAAGATCATAGCTGAGGAGGTGGATAAGCTACTAAAAGCGGGCCATGTAAAGGAAATCCAGTTTCCCGAATGGGTTTCTAATGTAGTCTTGGTCCCCAAGCCTTCTGGGCAATGGAGGATGTGTATCGATTTCCGTGATTTGAATAAAGCATGCCCTAAAGACTGCTACCCCTTGACTCGTATTGATCAGTTGGTGGATTCTACTGTAGGATATGAAGTGGTTTCCCTAATGGATGCATATCAGGATATCATCAAATACCTTTGGTAGAAGAGGATCGAAGAGGGTTAGCTTTGTATTTGCGGGGATTATATGCCTATGTGGTCATGCCGTTCGGATTGAAGAACGCCGGGCTACATATCGGCCTTATGGACAAAATTTTTGCGAACGAAAGGGAAGAATGTGGAGGTCTCGTGGATGACATCCTGGTCAAGTCGAAGGTCACTCGGGATTTAGTCATGGACTTGAATGAAACCTTCTCTACGTTAAGGCGATTTAATATGAAGCTAAACCCTAACAAATGCTTGTTCGGGGTAAAAAGTGGCAAGTTCTTGGGGTAATTGCTTGGTGAGAAGGGGTTGCAAGCCAACCCGAGAAGGTGAAGGCCTTATGCAACATGAAATCACCTACTAATGGCAAGAGACCCGAAGTTAGTAGGCGGGATTGTTTCTTTATCGATTCATAGCGGATCGGCGGACAAAGGGCTACCTTTCTTGAGATCTTGCTTGTAAGCTACTAAATTTCAGTGGGACGATCAATGTGAACAAGCTTTCCAGGAGTTGAAGAGATATCTGGCCGGACTCCCATTACTGGCTAAACCAATACAGGGAGAACCACTATGGATGTATCTGGTCATCTCAGAAGGAGCCGTTAGTTGGTATTCTTGAAACAAGAAGGTTCTCACGGGACCTATTTACTATACCGACCATATTACGAAGGGGCGGAATTCCGTTATCTGGAGTTAGAGAAGCTGGCATATATCTTAGTGCTAACCGCCCGCAGACTGAGGCCATACTTTTGGCTCATCCTATCACCGTTTTAACACACAGCGAATTGGGCAAGGTCGTCACTAAGCCAAATTTCTCGGGAAGGTTAGCCAAATGGGTGGTAGAGCTAAGCGAGTATGATATACACTACCAACCTCGCACTGTCATCAAGGCCCAAGCACTTTCGCCGATTTCTGGCGAGGTACCTTGTAGTTGGAAGAAGGTTCAACTATGAAAGGAGAGGGAATCTAAGGCATGGAATATATTCGTAGATGGCTCTTGGGATCTGAGCGGTGGTGTTGGTGTTCTATTAATTACCGGAGGTGAAGAAACTCGATTAGCCATTACTTTGGAATATCGGGCATCTAATAATGAAGCGGAATATGAAGCTATCCTAGCGGGATTGCGGTGCTAAAGCGGTGAGGGGCTTCTTCCATTGTGATCCACTCGGATTCCCGGTTGGTAATATCCCAACTTCAAGGTTCTTTTTGCGGTGCGGGAGGAAAAGCTGCACAAGTACTTAAGCTTTTGAGAAAGAAAAGCTCAATTTCATCAGTCCTCTTGAAGCAAATCCGCGGGAGAACCTGATGAGAAAGCGATGAATTGGCTCGGATGGCTAGCGTTGTGGGAGGAATAAAATCATCGGAGGCGATCGGTGAATTCACACTTCCTTAGCAATATGCAACATAGAGGAGATGCACAGAATCAAGCCTAATTCTTGATTGGAGAACCGATATCATAGCTTATTTACGGCAGGAAGATTCTGAAGGAAAATTGCGGCATCTACTTTAATACACCGAGCCAAGCGGTTCATCCTCTTAAATGAAGACCACAAGACCTCTTTGGGACCCTTGTTAAAATGCCTAGGAAATGAGGATGCGGAATGGGTACTCGGAGATCCATGAAGGATCTTTGCGGCAATCACTTAGGAGGAGAGCTTTAGCAAGAAAGACCTTGTTGGTAGGATACTTTTGGCCTACTCTTGCGAGATCGGCTCGTATAGTGCAAGTTGCATCGCTTGTCGAAACATAGCAACCGTTGGGCGACCAGTGAGTTAATAAGTGTAGTCTCTTCACTGTCCTTTTGACCAATGGGAATGGATATAGTGGGTCCGATGCCAACGACACCTTCTGAAGAGGTTTTATTGGTCATTGTGGATTATTTTCCAAATGGGTGGAGGCCGAGCCCTTAGCTAAAATTACTGAGAATGCTGTAATACAGTTCTTATGGAAAAATATCATTTGTCGGTATGGTATCCTTCGGAAAATAGTCAGTGATAATAGGCGACAGTTCCAGGGGACAAAGATTCAAGAATGGTGCCAAAGTCTCAACATTGAAGCTTTCACTTGGTAGCTCACCCTCAGCGAATGGACAAGTGGAGGTAACTAACGGGATCCTCATTCAAGGATTAAAGACCAAGTTGGGTGCTCGGAGGGAAAGCTGGGTGGAAGAGCTACCAGCGTCTGTGGGCCTGTCGAACCACACCTAAGGCGGCGACAGGAGAGACTCCCTTTAGTTTGGTATATGGGGCGGAGGCCGTTATTCCGGTCGAAGTTTTGTTGGATAGCGCTCGGGTAAAAGCATACGAGCCGGATCAGAACCAACTTATCCGAAGCACCGAATTAGATCTGGTGGAGGAAAGGCGGGAGATGGCCCGGAGCGGAATTTTACAAGCAGAGAGTTCAGCGAGCCTTTAATAAGAAAGTGGTGCCTCGGAGATTTCAAGAAGGAGATTGGGTTTTGCGTAAGGTCAATCCCGCTGGAGATCCTGGAAAGTTGGCTCCCAACTGGGAGGGACCCTACGAGATAACGCGCTGCGTAGCAGGGTCAGCATATTATCTGAAAGACGACCAAGGCAAAGAGCTTCCACGACCTTGGAACGCCCTTCACTTGAAGCTCTTTCACCTTTGTATAGAAATATGAAATAGAAAAGGAGAAATTACGAAACTCAGAGGGGGTGTTTATTGAATTGATTATATTAATTGAATACCAAGTGCTCTCTAAATTTCATTAAGGGGTTATTTACAAGGGCAATACGGTATTACCAATGAGTATTGAAGGAGAAACAGAAACACAGAAAGGAAATCCCCGTTTCAAAATGAAATATTATATTACAGCTTAAATCGTTCAGGAGGATAACGTTTGAACCCAGCCTCCCAATTTAAAGAAAATGAAGGATAAGTTGGAGGAGGCAATCCCTGGGCGGCATATTGTCTAACTGTGTCATTAAATCCAGTCACGATAAGTGGCGCATTAAAATAACGAGTCGCTCACAGCGGTTGGAGGGTCGAGCCGTTCTCGATGCTACCTCTCGCACTTTTCTTGTTGTTCGCGAAGATGTCGACGCACGTCCACATAGCGCCATGACACCTCCATAATTGCGTCAGCCAAAGTGGAAACATCATCGGCTCGAGAACTTTGGTCTCTTTGCACAAGATCGTCATCTCCACCATATTCCGGCGCGCATAGAGGCCGAAATCCCTTCCACCGCTTGAATAAGATCTGGTCCGGACGAGTTTAGTGTTCATCCTCTGAAGGGAAGTCTCTTGCCTGTGTAGACGGGCATGAGCATGCGCCCGGGAATTTATAAGGGAGGAGTTTTCTTGTACCTCCTTACACAAGCGGGTGCGGAGGTCCCCTATCTTATCCTGTGCTCGTTGGTATTGAACTTGAAGGCGAGCGATGGTGTCCGCGTCCTGTTGCTTCCCCTTGAGGAGCTCTGCTACCTGCCCTTGAAGGCGATAGCTCTTGAGTGAGGATGATTCCGTGTCAAGAGAACTTGATGGGATTTCTGAGGGACAAGTGGCCCCGCCCCCGGACATGGCTGTTCCTTTAATACTGCGATAATGTCAGCATCTTTTTGAATTTGCTGGCGAGCTTCAGTTAATTGCTCCTGGCACAAGCGCAATTGTTGTGATAGAAGTTGTTCTCGGCTCTGAGCATTCGCCAAGTCTTCCCGTTGTTGCCGTTCCCATTCTTGGGCTTGAGCGCGTATTGAGTGAAGGAGCGATCAATTCTCGTTGGTTGGTCGAGGCCTACATAGGTTGAGGAGAAAAGAAATGGGTCGATTAAACAAAGATAAGAAATTGACTAAGAAAACATACGAGTCCAAAGCATGGCCGCAGCCTTCCATACGAGTCATCTCCTCTAAGTTCGAGGATCCAAGACTCACAGGAGAAAGGGAAGAAGATGGGACGGATGACGTGAAGGGTGAATTTCACCCGCAAAGGAGAGAATGGGCGTATTCATTGGTGGAGAGCGGAGAGAGGAGGAGTCTCATTCAAAGGCCCATGGAAGTGGTGGTCAAGGATGGCATATCCAGAGATCGGGAGAATGGGCGTCACATTTATGCAGGAGGTGAAGTCGGAAGGAAAAATCGAAGGAGGTGTCGGAGGAGGGTCTGGAGAAGATGAGATGATGAGCCTTTGGGTCGGGAAGCCTTCAATGGGGATTTATAAGTAGAAGGACCTGATTAGGGTCCACAGGAAGGAAGGACTCTTGAGCGATAAAGCGAAGGGGAAGGTTGGCGGTGAAGGAATGTCAATCGCCATGGGTTGAGAGAGGAATATGGCGAGGAAAGAGAAGCGTGGTATAACCTCACCGTGGCGGACATGAGGCATCTCCTTCGGATGCCTCCCAGTTGCAAGGAAGAAGAGAGGCGATTCGAATATCGTTGTGAAGGAGGCAAAGGGGAAAGTTAGGGATTATGCAGTAGAGGAAGTGAAGAGGGATTGATGACCCCACTTCCTTCGGGATGGGGTAGCGAAAGTCAGAAGGAGGAGAGGAGAAGCGACAAGGTGATTCCTGTATGGTGGTGATCGAAGGAGGTGAAGAAGAAGAAGAAGCTAAGGGCTGACTGATACCTCGTTTGCGATTCGTATAGCGGCCCGCTATTTCCTGGAAGAAGGTGGAATGCATCTCGGATATCTGAAAATAACGAAAGACGAGGAACCGGGAAGAAAAGATAGAAGAAATGAAATTTTGGCCGGAGGAGCAAGCGAGTGAAGAAGAAGGAAACCAAAGATGAGGGGATGAAGGTAGCGAGGAAGAAGCGAGGCGAAAGGGTCCCCTATAAAAGGAGGAAGAATGGGCTTGCAGCTGTTAATGGGCTTCGCGTCGGTAGTGAAAGGGAAAGAAGGATTTATTTTTCCTAAATAGCCCATTATATATGAAATGCTATCCCCGCAGAGCGGAAGTTTATCCCCGTGTGGTGGTGGAACGGAAGAACCGAGACTCCTCGGTTACTATTTACTCTATATATGAAAGGCTATCCCCGCAGAGCGGAAGTTTATCCCCGTGTGGTGGTGGAACGGAAGAACCGAGACTCCTCGGTTACTATTTACTCTATATATGAAAGGCTATCCCCGCAGAGTGGAAGTTTATCCCCGTGTGGTGGTGGAACGAAAGAATCGAGATTCCTCGGTTGCTACTTACTTTATATACAAAATGCTATCCCCGCAGAGCGGAAGTTTATCCCCGTGTGGTGGTGGAACGGAAGAACCGAGATTTCTCGGTTACTACTTACTTTATATACAAAATGCTATCCCCGCAGAGCGGAAGTTTATCCCCGTGTGGTGGTGGAACGGAAGAACCGAGATTTCTCGGTTACTACTTACTTTATATACAAAATGCTATCCCCGCAGAGCGGAAGTTTATCCCCGTGTGGTGGTGGAACGGAAGAACCGAGATTTCTTGGTTACTACTTACTTTATATACAAAATGCTATCCCCTTGAGCGAAGTTTATCCCGTGTGGTGGTGGAGCGGAAGAAGAGATTTCTTCGGTTACTACTTACTTTATATACAAAATGCTATCCCGAGAGCGAAGTTTATCCCGTGTGGTGGTGGAGCGGAAGAAGCAAGATTCCTCGGTTACTACTTACTTTATATACAAAATGCTATCCCCTTGAGCGAAAGTTTATCCCGTGTGGTGGTGGAGCGGAAGAGCAAGATTTCTCGGTTACTATTTACTTATATATACAAAATGCTATCCCCTTGAGAAGTTTATCCCGTGTGGTGGTGGAACGGAAGAACCGAGATTCCTCGATTACTACTTACTTTATATACAAAATGCTATCCCCGCAGAGCGGAAGTTTATCCCCTTGTGGTGGTGGAACGGAAGAACCGAGATTCCTCGGTTACTACTTACTTTATATGCAAAATGCTATCCCCGCAGAGCGGAAGTTTATCCCCGTGTGGTGGTGGAACGGAAGAACTGAGACTCCTCGGTTACTACTTATGTTATATATAAACTGCTATCCCCGCAGAGCGGAAGAACATCTCCGTGTGGTGGTGGAACGGAAGAACCGTAATACATCGGTTACTACTTATATTATATATATAAAGTGCTATCCCCGCAGAGCGGAAGTTATCCCCGCGTTGTGGTGGAGCGGAAGAACCGAGACTCCTCGGTTATTATTTAATCTATTTATGCAAATTACCATCCCCGCAAAGCGGAAGATATCCCCGTGTGGTGGTGGAACGGAAGAACCGAGACTCCTCGGTTATTATTTACTCTATTTATGCAAATTGCTATCCCCGCAAAGCGGAAGATATCCCCGTGTGGTGGTGAAATGGAAGAACCGAAATTCCTCGGTTATTATTTGTTCTATGTCTCAGTTGCTTGTATTAATTAACTTTATATGGTTGTATTCTTGTGCGATAGCAGAGTCGGCTCGTCTAAGGGGTCTATATACCCAGCAGATTGAAAAGACAGGAGAGCCGAAATATGCCCTAAATTACATGTAAATACAAAAGGAGTAAAGAGTAGTACAACTCAGAAGGTCCTGAAGGAAGGAGATAAACTAGGGAAGTTCGATGATACGGGAGAACTACATACTCCTAGCCATCTACAAGGAGGAACAACAAGAGAAACCCTAATACATCTAGGGTATTACAATTCTTTGTTAGGCGGAACGGATGGAGTTTCTTCTTGCTTGTCGGGGTTGCGATAGTATTGAAGATAAGACTGCTTCAAGAAGATTTGCTTGGGCCAGTTCTTTTTGGGACCCGTCGAGTTGTTGGCGCGAGAGCGATTGTTGGCGGAGGTTTCCTCTAGCATTCTTTGTAAACACTTCACTTGTTCCTCCAAGATGACTATGTACCGGCGGTCATTTATCTGTTCTTTAGAAGGCGAGGAACTGCTACCCTGTTCCGATATTCTGTCCATGACAAGCAAAGGAAAAAGGAGAATGGTGGAAGCTATCAGGCAAAGGTCGGTGGATTTTTATTGCAATGAAGGGGAGGAATGCAGTTATTAGTAGAAGAGGTAGGGACCATAAATGCCAGTAAAGAAAGGGAAACGTGGAGGCGGTAGTGGGAAGGTCGATGGGAAGACAACGTAATTAATTAAGAGGGTCACGAATCCCGAGCGATAAAAGTGTTTGTTCGGATCTGGGTACCATCCTTCTGAAAACAGAAACCCTACTTCTACAGAAAAAAGACAAAAGAAGAGATCGTTTTCCTTCTTTATTTCATTAATATATTTGAAATAATTACATTGGCTTGATTTATACAGACTTTCCCCGATTACTCTTGTGGATGGAGACGGAGATGTCTCTTTGGGGAGAAGGAGCCAATATGACTGAAACGCCGCTTGAGGTGGAGGAAGAACTGGTGGACCTTCATCAAAAGAGGAAGGAGGAATCCTCGCTGAAGGAACTGGCACGAAAGCCAATGCTGGCGGAAGTGGGGGAAGATCAGCGGCCGCATGAGGATCTCCCACCGTATACTCCCACGTGAAGGGAGGATTCCACACCCTGTTGTGGAAGGAGGGGAAAGGAGCGCAGAAGGATCTCCCTGCTGGAGGGGTGGGAGTTGGACCGGAAGGCGGAAAAGGTAGGGGATGGAAGACTGAAGTGGCGGTTGACTGGGTCTCCGAATCTGCATCATCCTCAGAGACCCAGTCCTGTATTTCAAAGGATTCTGATTTCGAAGAAATTTCAATGGGATGCCCTGCTGAAGCCATGATGGTAAGATAACAGGACGAAGACAAGGGGGACGAAGGATTTATAATGGAAGGAGAATGGCGAAAAGTTCGGGAAGAAGGGAGAAGACGAAGAGGCTGGCATCTTTTCCGAAGCAGGAGGAAGGATAGGGAAAATCAACGGGCAAAAGGCCATTTAAAGTGACGTCCGAACCAAAATCGGGGCGGATGTGGATACTAGTAGGCAAAATCCCGTAAGAGAGCCCCCGAACCCGGCCAGCGATGGCGTTATATGGTACTGGGTAAAGAAATGACAAGGAAGCTCAAAATTGGTCGAACCCCGACTCGTTAGGGAACCCGCAAGGACCGTAATGGACAGACATATTGATAAAAGTCAGCTCTTAACAGTAAAGAAAAAGTTATTACAGAAAAGACAGTACTGGAGGTTACAGTTCAAATCGTTCGGGGGAACAATTAGCCAACGCCGATACAGGATCTAAGTAGCTAGTGTTCGCGCCAGGAGGCGGATATCCTTGTTCGGCGTTTTGAGCCACAGCCCCCTCGAAACCTAATATGAACAAGTCTACTCCCTTCTTGACGTATCTGCTCTTGAGGTCAGCTTCCTGCTCCTTCATTTGATTTTGACACTGGGCTAGTTGGGCTCGATCATTCGATCGCGAAGAATATCTTTCTCGGTGGCCGCCTGTATGGCCTGCTGACCCAGAGCCGAAAGAGCTTCATGATATTCTTGATGAAGAAGGGCTTGCTGCTGAGCCATCGTGGACAAGGTTTGAGGAAGAGCTGCCACCAGGGAAGAGAGCTCCGCGCATTTCTCTGTACAAGATTTCCTGGTGGCCTCCCAAGCTTGACGCTCCAATTGGAGCCTGGAGCGCTCCTGCTGAAGCTGTAGGATGGTGGTTGAGGATTTTGCAGAGTCAATCATGGCATCTCCCAGGTGCCCTTTATACTCCCTCGCCTCGCGCCAATTCATCTATCTGCGGCTGCCACTAGATCGGAGGAAAATCCATTGCTCGCCTCCAATTCTCATTCTTCCGCACTCTTCTTTCTCACTCTGAAGCAGAGCCACTTGCATCATTGCGTCTTCGCACTGGCCCCTCATATCCTTTTCTTTCGCCTCTTGCTCGCTCAGTTGCCGGACGAGCTTTTTCTGTTGAGACACGGTGGCGAGGTGGCGAGTTTCCACAGTTGATTGGAATCGGGCCAGATGGGTTATCATACTACTATATTGGGTGGCGGCCTGAAGAAGAACAAGCTATTAGTACACGCCAGTATATGAAAATAAGCGGTGAAGAAGAAAAACGAAGAAACAATAGATACCTCCGATGGTTTGCCTACTTGTTCACAAGGGCCTGTATGCCCGATTGATTGAAGAACTTCACCTCCAAGGGTGCGAATTTTCAGAAGGATCCTAATGTGGCCCTCGGAGGAACGGGAATAGAGGGTCTTCCCCTTCGGAGAGGCGGAAGGTCCGATCTGACGAAGGGGGAACAGGAGCCGCTCTCGGAAGGTTTGGGAGCGGGAAGTTCAGAGGAGAGGATGGGGGCGTGCGACGGGAAGAATGTAAAAAATGGGAGGAATTCCTCCATGAGGGGATGAAGAAGGTGCGGGGAAGTATTGCCTCCTCTCCTTGGTTCATAAATGGCTAGGAAGCGAGACTCTGGTTGGTCAAGATGAGGAGGAAGAGCCGAGGAACTCGAGGCTCCTTTCTTAATAAGCCGTAGCTTTTTACGAGGAGATGATGGAACTAGGTTGATTTACCTCTTTTGGTCGAGGTTTTCTTCTTCTTCTCGGCCTCAATCGCTCCTTCTACCAAAGCCTTGCATCAGTTATCCGCAAGGTATGGTGTCAGGAAAGATGGATAACGCAGAAATAAAGTCCTATGGCCAGTTAAATAGCACCCTACCTACAGCAAGAAAAGAGGTAGAGACAATCCAAAATAACGCAAGAGGGGAGTCTCTAGCAGCTGGTTCGAACAGTAGTGTAGCTCTCCTAAAACTCTATACACCTCCGGGAAAGGACATTTGGTCCTCATGTCCCGGAAGGAAGGTAATTCGGGAAGGTCTACTTTCCAAGTATCAGAATAAGGTAAAGACTCAGGAAGTTGTACAAAGAAGTATAGTGCTTCCCAGCCCTTGTGGGAAGTAGGCAGGTTCACCAGAAATTGGCAGTCTGAACGACTAGACAAATAGAAGAGGCTTGCCTTAGAAGACTTTAATTGGAAGAAGCAATGGAATAGTTCTGGGGTCAAAGGGAGGTTCAAATGTTGGAACACTATGTGGGCTCCCGATAGAATTCGGAAGGAGTTGGGGGTGAATTGGTTCAGGGGTAGTCCATAGAAGTCTAGAAGGTCCAAATAGACCGAGGGTACCGGCAGGGATAGGCCGTTAAGAAATTGTTCGGAGAAAAAGCAGGTCAGGCCAGGAGGAGGGTTGTGAGGTCGGTGTATTTTAGTTGTGAAGCAGCATTTTATAGAGGGGGCTATGTAGTCGTTCTTAATGTTAAAGAAGTAATGGTTGCAATCTAACTGAGTTACGGTGTGTTCGTACCAGGCAGGTGGAAGGTGTAGGGAATTCTTTATGCCAAATGGCATATGCGCAACGGAAAAATTAGGATCCCTTCCAAGTGATCCATGCGAAAGCAAACTCGTATAAAATAAATTTCTCTAAACCAAACCTATCTTATAGGAGAGGATTACCTTTGTTGCGTGCCCTTGTTAATCCCGCTTCTTCCTTTTGTTTGTTAGATCTTTAGCACGTTCAAGTGTCCGTGCCTCTATATGTATCCACACGAGCAAGCTCTTGTCTCACAAAAGAAAAACTAGAGGAGCTCTCCTTTACTTCTTGCTAGAGAAGTCCCTAAAGGAGAGGAAGAGAGGGAAAAGGAGAAAGGAAGAAGAAGACTCCTCTTCTTGCTAGCCTACACTCACAAACCCACACAACCAAAGCTTCCACCAAGCTCTCTCACAACCACAACAACACTTGCTATGGCCGGCCACTTCATGGGGTCTTTTATAGGGTTGGAAAAACCCTTTCACCTCCACACATTCAATGCAATCCATTGCATTGGGACATAAGTTTTGTTTCCTTCCACCTTATCTAGCTTAGGTGGATGCTTAGGTGGCATGCTTATGTGGCATGCTTATGTGGCATTCTTATGTGGCATTCATGCATGTTGAATTAATCTTATTAATTCAAATCATATTAATCTTATTAAATCATATTGAATTAATCTTATTAATTCAATTAAACTTATGTTATCATATTGAATTAATCTTATTAAATCAATAAGGTAACATATTGAATTAATCTCATTAAATCAATTAGCTAAAATTCTCATTAAGCTTAAAGTCCAAAAACCATTTTGTACTTAAGCTTATTCCCAAATTATTCTAGTCAAACTAGAATACTCTAATTCCTTTAATTATCATGCTCTTTGTGTGTGACCCTATAGGCTCTCATAACGTTGGTAGTGGACCTAAACTCTTTTAGATACACAAGCAATGAGCGGCATCTAGCAATACATCATTGCTACCCAAGTTACGAGATAAGTCAAGATCCAGGCTAACCTTTCGTGACTACTATAATATATGACCGTGTCCTTCTATCCTTGATATCAGTTGATCAATGAGGCATAGACCGTGTCATCCTCGATCAATCTATGTGTTTCTTGATCACAGGTAAACTAACTCAAACAAATGAGCTCAATATCTCATATTGACTCATTCGAGCATGGCCATGCGCTTTAGTAGTTCTACTCAATCAAGGGGCCCACCGATATCACTCTCGCCATATGAGAGGATAGATCCCATCTACATCACTCACATCCCTCCGCATAATTTGTTATATACCCAAGAATCGCTTTTATGGTCCACCCTACATGTGACGCTTCGACGATACCAAAGTACATAACTCCTATGTAGGGAACCGTGAGTGACTTCAGTGTCCGAGGACTATTCATACCAATAGTCACATGAGAAAGTTTATGACACTCATATACGATCCATGAAACTTTCTCATGGCGGGTCCTTCAAGATATATATTCTCTAATATATACCCATGTGTCAACTTGATATCATATATCCATGACTTGTGAGATCAAGTCATCAATTGACCTACATGCTAGTCTTTATGTATTAATATTGCCCTTGCATATTAATACTTGACTAGGAACATTTAGAAAGTGTTCTCTACAGCCTCTCATAATCAATTCTGCCAATTGATGTGCTGTAGATAAGAACCTACTTTTCTAGGGCATTACTATATTTAATTTAGCTGGCACAAGCAAGACTTAAATATAATAACCAATCCTTTGCCTTTATAGAATATGATACAAAATGTTCCCTATTCAACCATCACATGATTGGTTCTTAGGGCTATAACTAACAGAAGGGTGGTCCTAGGAGCCATGGGTGTTAAACTAAGCAGAGCACTTACTCGGGGGAAAGGGAGAATCGCATGAGAAGGGGAGGACTGAATCGCCGAAACACCGCCGGTGAAAATCGTGGAAGAAGAAGAACAGACTGGATTGTTAGGCACGCTAAATAATACCTAAGAGGAGAAGGCGGAGGTTTATATAGGGTTTACCGTGATGATTCAATTTCACGGAAAGAGAAGGAGAAGCGGAGCCCATGGGCCCATCGGGCCGCCTCGAGGGCACACCAGGGAGTTATAAAGGAAAAGGTGGATTCAAACGGAGGAATGAAGAATAGGGCATAAACTTTACGCACATTTGGAACTATTTTGGGTTGACTAATGATACTCACGGTACTTTGCTAATTCCCAATAGAAGAGTTAGCGGTGACCCGTGACCTTCAAAAGGGAAAAGGAGGGCGAGAATCTTCAGGCGAGTTATGAAGCCATTGCACGGCGAGAATTAGACGAAGCCATTGACACGGGCGAGTTATCGGCCGCTTACGGGTGAGATTGAGTCGACGGCGACATGGGCGAGTTATCGAAGTAATCGACACGGCGCAAGTACCCGAGGTCATCGACAGACAATGGCGAGAGCCATCGGCACGGGAGAATGCTAGAAGCAAGGGACGCAGGTGGAAAAGAGGCGGAAGGCACTTCGCTAATAGAGGACTAGGAACTGGTTCAACTGGGCAAGTCCAGAAGCCAATGGGATGGAGGAAGGGTCAACTCAATCTAATCGACGCGAAAGAAGTTTGGTACGGGAAAAAGGAGAATTGGTTCGGTTTAAAGAGAAACCCTAAGGCTAGGTCACCTATGGTATAGGGGCCTAAGTTAACTTCACCCAAAGCAGAGGGGTGAGGGAAACAGTTTAACCTCGTTGCCTGAAAAGTAAAGGGAAAGGTGCTATGCAACGGCTTGGGGGGCCCCACGCAATATTCGGGGGAGTCCTCGTTCCTCATATTTGTAACAGAATTATTCTCCAGGAGGAGGTGGTGGCCACGTGTACGATGGAGATAATCCGCGATGTTACGTTGAAGGAGGAGGGAAGATAAAAGGGAGAGAGGAAGGAAAGAGAAGGGGGGGATCGATCCGCAATCATTCGCATCCAGCAAGAGAGAAGAGGAGACGAGAGAAAAGGAGGAACGGTCTCGCCGGAGAAGGAGGACGGAGATCTGCTGTTTGTTAAGTCTCTTGTATTTTCCTCATCTTGTAACATCATTGTAAGAGGTCCTTTCTCCTCCACCTTCGGAAACTTGCTTTCTGTAAAGGAGGATCTTCATAGTGAAAGTGCTTAGGCACCGCATCTGGTGAGAAACCTCACCCCCGTGGAGTAGGAATCCTTATTCCGAACCACGTTATATCTCGTGTCTGAATCTCGATTGCTGGTGTCGGGTTTTCGCATTTCGTCTACTTCATTTTCTTATTCTTTACTGATCACCGCCGGGGAAGAAGAATCCTAGACCTCCCTCATCGCTTCATCGCCTTGAAAACGGAGCGAACGGATTCTTCCCCCGTACCCGCATCATAAATAAATAAAAAAAATACGAATCAAAAAATACGAACAGAAAACCAAAACGTGCTAGATTGGAGGTTTCACCAAATCTTAGCGCCCCCGCTCTGATACCAATTGTTGGATCGAGAAGCGTCGCTAGAGGGGGGGGTGAATAGCGATCGTAAATCTTTTCTTTTTCGTTCGTTCGATACGCAAAGTAAGCATAGCGGAAAATAAATGAACACGTTTATTTTACTTGGTTCACAACCCAGCGGTTGCTACTCCAAGGCCCTATCGGTCATAGACCGCGTACGGAGGGCAAAGCATTATAACGTCTCCTCCTCGTTGGAGGTAGGAGACAACGATCACAAAACCGAATATACGAGGATGAGGCAACAAGGCTACCTCACCTCGTTATGAAGAAAAACAAAGAATACAATATCAAAAATATTACTTGATTCTGCTGCCGACGAAGAAGATCGAAACTTGGCGTCGCGTCGGCGTTATGACGATGTTGGAGCGTTCGCGTTGTAGGAGCACTTGATGAATAATCTTGATGTGATTTGGAGATGGAATCCTCCCCTCCTTTTATAGACTTTGGCCTCTAAATTTGTCTCCTCTTATTTCGGAACAGATCATGAAGTTGTCCAAATTTTATCGCGAAGTGGTCGCGTCAAACGTTATCCATTTTGACCTAGCGCAAAAAGCCGAATCGCCATCGATCATTGCTCCATGTCCAAATGATCATTGCCATCTTGGCCACTTCCCTGCAATAAGAGGTTATCTCGAAAAATGATAAATATGACGGTTTCTAATCGTCCGATCTCGACCTAGACCTTCCACAGGAAGTCTTAGTCGGATCGCCGCCTATGGTCATCCCCGTAAAGAGGACACGACCTTACAATCTCTCACTCACACGAGCTTACCTCGATAGTAGCTCTCGCTTCCGGCCTTCCACTCGATTCCTTCGGCTCCCTCCGAAGTCACTCGAGTGTCGCCCGACCACCGCGGCTTCCTCCGGGTGTCGCTAGCCTTCAGCTCCAGCTTTAACACTTTTCTGCACACTTGATTTAGCTCGTGAGATAACAATGTAGACTTAACTTTGTGTCTTTGCCATAATCAAAACACAGGTTCGATTATCTAGTGCCCCTGCACCAACAATGCATACATCGTACTACTTACAGTGAAAGACTTTAGACACATTTTTTTTTCTTTTAACATAAACATGCATCGTCATTTTATAGATACTTCTTCTTAACATAGAGCATGCATCATTATTTCATAAGTACTTAGTCCTTAGTTCAAGTCCATAAACATCATCATCATAGGGGAAATATACATAAAGAACATAACAGATCTCCTCCACCATGCCACTACCACACACACTTTGCCCCTCCTGCTGCACCCTTTAGTTTATCCATCCCTTACCCTTATCTGCAGTACAAGGAAAAAATAAACTCTAAGCATGTAGCCTTAGTAAGATCCTATCCTACTCACAAAAATGATACATCGACATTAAGCATGGCATGTAACATTCATAACATATAAGCAACATAACATGTAACATATATGACATAAGCAAAGATAACATGTAGCATAAGTAACCTAAGCAAACATAACATGTAACATATATAACATAGCAATATATCATGTACATGTATGGCATAATCAAACATAACATGCAACATATATATCATAGAAACATATCATGTACATATATGAAATAATCAAACATAACATGCAACATATATATCATAGCAACATATCATGTACATATATGGCATAATCAAACATAACATGCAACATATATAACATTGCAACATATCATGTACATATATGACATAATCAAACGTAAAATGCAACATATATATCATAGCAACATATCATATATATATATGGCATAATCAAACATAACATGCAACATATATAACATAGCAACATAGCATGTAAACATAACAATCATAACATGTGAACATAACAATCATATCATGTAAATATATGCAGGATGCTCTTTAAAAATATATATTATAGGTACGCAAACATAAATATTAACATATTGGGCCCGACATTGTACCACATCATCATCATCATAGCACGTATCCCTAAATAGAACCGAGGTAGCAAGTCTCGAACCTACTAGGTTACTAGGCCCAATCTTAGTCCGTCGACCTAGGGGCCATCGTCATAGCGTAGAAGCCCATCCTAGGCCCGATCTTAGTCAATCGACCTAGGGCATCTAGGAGCCAATCCCATACTAGGCTCGATCTCAGTCCGTCGACCTAGGGGCAATCATACATAGAAGCCCATCCTAGGCCCGATCTTAGTCCGTCGGCCTTGGGCAACTTAGGAGCCCATCCCTTTGGACCTTGTTAGGGTCCTGGTACAAGCCATGCAGAAGGTAAAATACTTATATGCTTTTTTTTTATCATAACATATCTTATTTCATTTCGCAAACATATCATACTTCATTTCATAAAATATCATATTTCACTTCATGAACATATCATATTTCATTTCATAAACATATCATACTTCATTTCATAACATATCATATTTCACTTCATGAACATATCATATTTCAATTCATTACATATCATATTTCACTTCATGACATATCATATTTCATTTCATAACATATCATATTTCACTTCATGAACATATCATATTTCATTTCATAACATATTATATTTCACTTCATGACATATCATATTTCATTTCATAATCACATCATACTTCATTTCATAACATATAGGGCATGGCATAAGGCATAACATCAAGAGTAAGTAAACACTAACCTAGAGCATGTTATCTTCATATAGCATCATTTAACATCACAAGTTATAATGAATTTACCTAGAGCATGGCATAAGGAACACATTTGGGGTCTTGGCCGAATGGTTCAAATGGGTTTCATGGATCAACCACTTAACTAACTCATCTAAAAGAAATCCCTCTTCATCATATTAATACAAGATATAGTATGAATCATCATGATATGCCCTAGTTATGGTCTTGGCCGAATGTTTCATGGGGAATTTAGGGTTAAACTCTTAACCCAATCCATCTAGCATTCTAACATCATTATATTCATACAAGATATGGTATAGAACTTCATTGAAACTCAAGAACAAGGTTTGGCCGAATGGTTCATGGAGAGTTTAGGGTTAAACTCTTAACCTAATCCATCTAACATCCTAACATCATTATATTCATACAAGATATGGTATAGAACTCCATTGAAAACTCAAGAACAAGGTTTGGCCGAATGGTTCATGCAGATTTTAGGGTTAAACTCTTAACCTAATCCATCCAACATCCTAACATCATTATATTCATACAAGTATAACATAGAACTTCATTGAAAACTTCAAGAAAAGGGTTTGGCCGAATGGTCAAGGGGTCTTTTAGGGTTAAACTCTTAACCTAATCCATCTAACATCCTAACATCATCATATTCATACAAGTATGGCATAGAACTTCATGGAGAACTCAATTAAAGGGCTTGGCCGAATGGATCATGGAGAATTGACACAAAACTTCAATCGAAAAGCTACTTGTATGCAGGTGAGGGGATACTTACATCCTTCGCTTTGCTTTTTGGTTGGAAGATGACCTAAGGGAAGCAACCTAGCCTTTCTTCTTGCTTGGATGACTTTCGGCCAAAGGATGGAAAGAAGGAGCTCTAGGGTTCGGTAAGGAAGGAGAAGAGGAGGAGAAAAGCAATTTTGATAACTCATGTCTCCTCATTCCCCCTATTTATGTAGGTTTTGCCCGGAAGCTCTGATACCAATTGAAGGGATGTCCCTTGTCGAGTCCGTGAGGGGAAACTTCGCTTCCCCTTCACCTCGGTTGCTTGACCATGGTGATCCCTTCGATGTCTCTGGATTAAAAATTTAATCCTAGACAAAAGGGATTCCCAAAGCAACCAAGTCATCGTCGTGCTATTCGTTTAGAGAGGTCACTTGAACAAACTAGTTGTTCAAGCGACCTTCCTCTATTCTACGAGTAGCCGCGGAATAGACGATGTCCGGATCGCCGGTTTTTGTGTTTATACTCGGGATCCAAGTATTATTTAGCCATTTACAGAAATATAACATGCTTATATTTTGAAAAACAAACA
This sequence comes from Wurfbainia villosa, assembly GCA_025175895.1. NCBI lineage: Eukaryota > Viridiplantae > Streptophyta > Magnoliopsida > Zingiberales > Zingiberaceae > Wurfbainia > Wurfbainia villosa. Next base: position 69,317 of record JAKLTH010000292.1, read on the forward strand.
CAAGCAATGAATAAAAGAGATAGAAGAATAGTTATACCTCTTGGTCTTCTAATGTATGACCCTCCTCCTTTTGGACGTCGTGTGGGCGACGATCCACCAAAAGTCAAAGCTCCTAGATCGCAAAACTTCCTTCCTTGCTTTTCCCAAGCAAGAGGAAGAAGAGAAACAATGTTTTTCTCCTTCAAAAACTCAACCAACAAAGAACTATAGAAGTTCTTGCAACCGGCCAACTAGAAGGAGAAGAAGATGATGGAAAACTACCAAGACACCAAGGGAAACCCTATATCTTGTTTCCACCACCTAAGGAGAAGAGAGGGGAGTGTTTTGGGCGCCGGCTAAGGGCTGGGAAGGGCTGGAATAGCTGCTGGACATTGGCCACAAGGCAAGGAAGAAGAAGGAAAACTTGCCTTATTTGGTGCCACCCTTGCTTCCAAACCCTAACCCTAATTCCAATCCTATCTCAACTAGGATTGCCCTATTCTTGCCGCCCAAGCCTTGCTCCCTCTCTATCATGTTCTTCACGCCAACCCCATGCCACCTTTTATAGAGTTTGGGGATAAGCCATGAATTAATCTCCTCCATTGGTTCTAGGAATTTAATCTCAACCGTCGGATCTAGAGATTTAATCTCAACCGTCGGATCTTAGAGATTTAATCTCTACCAATGGATCTTAGTGTTTTGTTTCTATCCATTGGATCTAATCATCTTGAGGTGTTAATGGGCTACATTAGGGACCATGAGGAGGAGTTGGGTCTTGGCCACCCATGGATCAAGCCCACATAAAGTCTCATCCACTAATGATGATCCAATCCACTAAAGGTCCATCATTGATCTACCTCACAAACCCCCATATGACAATATGGGCTCCATATATTATTTGTACATTTTCTCCCCGTGTTTAAGATCTCGAATGTCCGTCGATTAATTAATTTACTAACCATTAATTAATCAACATCTAACTCCTTGAGTAGTACCACTCAACCTTTTCATCATGCCGGACCTAGTCCACTGCAGGGTTTACATGATGAACCTTATGAGCTCTTCAAACGGACATCATCATCCTAATATATAGGACACAGTTTCCTCCTATAATCAACGACACACCATATAAATAATATCATCTCCCAACTTACCGAGTCTATCGATTTAATCTATAAATCTCGCCCATTGGTAAATCAAAGAGATGAGTACCAAGTATATGTGCCAGTTATTATATCGGGATTAAGAGCATGTACTAAATAATATCTGAGGTTCAATTAGATTATGTAGTCAGCAATAAATCGAATCACCTCTGTGTCGGTCCTGCTCAATACACACAAAGTGCACTAGTGTGATTCTATGGTCAAGACAAACCAATACCAAATCACACTACAACCATTCCGATGGTTTGTCCAAAGCCATATCGGTTGTGAGCCTTTACTTATACTTTACAAGGAGTCGATAACAAGATCTCCCGTATGACACCACACACCATGTTATCTACAATGTAACGTATTAGACAATATTACATAACCATAAAAATATGCAAACAATGATCATGTGATTCTTATTTCAAAATAAAGATGTTCATTCAAAAGATAGACTTTTCAGTATACATCCCTACAATCTCCCACTTATACTAAAAGACTATGTTGTTCTCAAAGTGTCATACATCTGATCCCCATTCCCTCCACATGCCTATCAAAAGCTCTCGCCGGAAGGACCTTAGTGAAAGGATCTGCCAGGTTATCCTCCGATGCAATCTTGGCCACAACAACTTCTCCTCTCTTTACGATTTCTCGTATTAGGTGGTACTTGCGCTCTATGTGTTTACTAGCCTTATGGGCTCATGGTTCCTTCGAGTTTGCAACTGCACCGCTATTATCACAATAAATTGTGATAGTTCTGGGCAAACCAGGAATCACATCCAAGTCCATCAGGAAGTTCCTGAGCCATACAGCTTCTTTGGCCGCCTCAGAGGCCGCCACATACTCAGCTTCCATGGTGGAGTCTGCCACGCACTTTTGCTTGACACTCCTCCATACAATGGCTCCACCTCCCAAAGTAAACACAAAACCTGAGGTAGACTTACTGTTATCCCTATCAGATTGGAAGTCGGAATCCGTATAACCCACAGGGAGTAATTGGTCTGCTCGGTAAACCAGCATATAATCCCTAGTCCTTCTCAGGTACTTCAATATATGCTTTACCGCAGTCCAATGTCCCTGTCCTGGATTACTCTGATATCTGTTGACCATGCCCACGACAAAGCAGATATCTGGTCTCGTACAGAGCATCTCATACATGAGGCTTCCTACTGTCGAAGAATAAGGAACCGCCTTCATCTCCTCTATCTCCTCAAATGATCTAGGACACATCTCCTTAGATAAAGGAACTCCATGCCTGAAAGGTAGAAAACCCTTCTTGGAGTTCTGCATGCTAAAACGCTCCATAATCGTGTCTATGTATGAAGCTTGGGATAAGCACAACATCCTTTTCCTGCGATCCCTTATAACCTTGATCCCAAGGATGTGTCCCGCTTCTCCCAAGTCCTTCATATCAAACTGGTTGGACAACCATACCCTTACGTCTGATAACACTCTGATATTGTTGCCAACTACCAAAATATTTTCTACGTATAGTACAAGAAATACCACTACGTTTTTGTCACATCTCTTGTATACAAAAGACTCATCCGGACTTTGAATAAATCCATAAGTCTAGATTTACCTCATCAAAGCGGATGTTCCAAGACCTCGAAGCTTGTTTCAATCCATAAATGGACCGATTAAGCTTACATACAAGATGCTCTTTGCCCTTAACAATGAATCTCTAGTTGCTTCATATAGATGTTCTCCTCAAGACTTCCATTAAGGAAAGCTGTCTTGACATCCATCTGCCACACCTCATAATCCATATGAGCTGCTATGCATAAGAGCTCCCAGTCCTGATTTGAATCCATAGATTCACTCAAGATTCATTGCACTTTGCAAAGATGCTGCATCTTTATCTTGGATTGCCTCGTCATATGTCCAGGGATCAGGTTCATGTTCGCCAGGGACCAAATTGAAAGATTCTCCCAAGAACATGAATCTATCAGGCTGTCTCACAACCCTCCCACTACAACGAGGTATCATCTGTGTATCCTCTGTGACACGCGGTGCAGTGACACGTGGTACATCCTCTTGTACCGGTGGTACTAAAGAAGTGACTTCCCCTTTTAACTCCTCCAGAATAATTTTACTCTTGGGCTTGTGGGTCATCACATAGTCTTCCTCTAGAAATCTGGTGTTCGTGCTAACGATCACCCTCTGATATCTAGTACTATAAAACAATCCACCCTTCGTTCCTCTAGGATAGCAGAATAAGCGCATACATGAGAGGTTCCAACTTACCATCATCTGCCTTCAGCACATGTGCTGGACTCTCTATACCCGAATATGTCTTAGACTAGGCTTTCGCCCAGTCCACAGCTCTGTGGGAGTATAAGGCACTGGTTTTGATGGAACCAAGTTCAGAATGTACACCCCCGTATCTAGAGCATATCCCTAGAACGAATCTGGCAAGTCAGAATAACTCATCATCGATCTAACCATCTCCATAAGAGTCTTCTTCCTTCGCTCTACTACACCGTTCTGCTGAGGTGTGCTAGGTGCAGTTAATTGGGATTGAATCCCAACCTCTGATAAGTAGTTCCTAAACTCTCCCAAGAGGTTCTCTCCACCACGATCAAATCGTAGTGTCATCCATATCTTGAATAATTGTCTATAAAAGAGACGAAATATTCAAGACCACCTCTTGCCCGGATAGTCATAGGACCACACAAATCAGAATGAACCATTCCTAACACATCTTTGGCTCTATACCCCTTGGCCTTAAAAGGCCTCTTGGTCATCTTACCCTCCAAGCAAGATTCACAGCTTGGGAGATCCTCCACCACTAATGAACCCAAAGGTCCATCAGCTATCAACCTTTGAATTCTGCTTAGGTTAATGTGACCAAGCCTAAGATGCCAAAGATATGTTTGGTTCATTTTCGAAGGTTCTTTTCTCTTATTGGAATTAGAAGATGAGTTATTAACTTCAATTTGCATCGTGGGAGGTTTTGGTTCAAATTTCCTTTCAATGTACCTGAATAGATATTCTCCCTATTCCTTTTTATAACAACTCTGTCATTAAAAGAAATAGAATATCCATCCATAATAATTTAGAAACTGAAACTAAATTCTTTCTAAATAAAGGTACATAAAGGGAATTTTCCAGAACCAAAGTTTTATTATTTTCAAGAGATAAATAAAACTTCTCCCACTGCAATAGCTGCCACCTTCATGGCATTGCCCAAGTAAATGGTAATATTCCCTTTAGCTAGTCGTCGGGTTTCCTGGAACCCCTGCAAACTATTGCAGACATGATTAGTGGCTCTCGTATCTACACACCAGGTGCCGGTAGATAACACCGCTAACCATGTTTCAACGACTAGACCAAAGGATATACTTTTGTTTTGTTTTGGATTGGGACAGTCCTTCTTCTAATGTTCATCCTGCTTGCAAGTGAAGTACTTGCCTTTCGGCTTCTTCACTCTTCCCTGAGATCCTCCCACCATCTTTGCTCCACCCTGTTTCTCCTTCTTCTTGCCTTTCGGCTTAGAAGTAGAAACCTTTTGAGCAACCATGGCTTGAGGACACTCTTTGAAGAGTGTATACTTGTACTTCTTAGCAGATAAGACAACTTCTAGATTCTTTTCCAATCAACATTATTTGGGTACAGTAAGTTTATTTCTTTTTGTATCATAGTAAGTGGACTGAAAGTCATTTTTGAAAATCCTAAGAATCACATAGATCATTACTGTAGATTTCAAAAAATTATTGATTCCTCAAACAATAAAATTTCAAAATCAACCAACACCTCTAAACATCGGGAATATCGCATGCCATGATCGTGTGGACGTATATGAATTCTTCATTTGTAAGAGGAGGTTTTACCCATTAGTTTTACTATCTTGTCAACCTAACTTTTTGACAAGTAAAATTAATAGTTGGTTCCTCTTTGGCCCTACAAATAAAAGCAGTGACTCCGATGGGGAGGATACTTTTTATTTGTATCTAAGTGTGCACCATTACACGATACTAAGGGAATTATCTCGGATTATGTACCTTACCGATATGTAAGTACACACGCTCCTAAATAATTTCCTATAACCATTATTTGACCTAGTGATCCGCAAACAAACTCATCCAATGGAGAGGAAGGCACTCTGAGCCGACGCGCAAGTTTGCTTGCATCACATGTCAAATCGTAATGGAGGCCGTGGGAATTTATAAAAATATCCCTCTCCCACTTAGTAATTTGAAATTGAGGAATTTTCCTAGCCTACGACATGCATATCAAACAAAAACAATAAATATAAAAAATAAGTTATTTTTCAACTATTATGCCTTTTGTCTTCAATATGACTCCCGTCGCATCGCCATCTCATCCACTCCTCCTATGCCCTTTACGAGCCATTCGGAGATCCGAGTCGAGACTAAAACCTATTTTAATTTACATGCATCGATCCAATATTCCACTAGGGACTGTACATGAAATCTAGATCGAAAGTAAACTAAAATAAAGAGTGGCTAAACAATGTCGTATTTAATTTACAAAAACTAAATACTAGCCTTGTCAACCCCGAGGATTCAACAAAATAAATATTTACACACATACAATCACATACACACACATGCCATAATAGTCAAATCTTATGCCTGCAACCAAAGAGTTAAACTACGCATATCCTACTATTATCCGACACATTTAATATATGAAAAAGTGCATAAAAATTAACCGAATCCTAAACACACAAAACCGGAAACCTTGGCTCTGATACCAATTGTTGGTTTTGCCCGGAAGCTCTGATACCAATTGAAGGGATGTCCCTTGTCGAGTCCGTGAGGGGAAACTTCGCTTCTCCTTCACCTCGGTTGCTTGACCATAGTGATCCCTTCGATGTCCCCGGATTAAAAATTTAATCCTAGACAAAAGGGATTCCCAAAGCAACCAAGTCATCATCGTGCTATTCGTTTAGAGAGGTCACTTGAACAAACTAGTTGTTCAAGCAACCTTCCTCTATTCTACGAGTAGCCGCGGAATAGACGATGTCCAGATCGCCGGTTTTTGTGTTTATACTCGAGATCCAAGTATTATTTAGCCATTTACAGAAATATAACATGCTTATATTTTGAAAAACAAACACAAGCAATGAATAAAAGAGATAGAAGAATAGTTATACCTCTTGGTCTTCTAATGTATGACCCTCCTCCTTTTGGACGTCGTGTGGGCGATGATCCACCAAAAGTCAAAGCTCCTAGATCGCAAAACTTCCTTCCTTGCTTTTCCCAAGCAAGAGGAAGAAGAGAAACAATGTTTTTCTCCTTCAAAAACTCAACCAACAAAGAACTCTAGAAGTTCTTGCCGCCGGCCAACTAGAAGGAGAAGAAGATGATGGAAAACTACCAAGACACAAAGGGAAACCCTATATCTTGTTTCCACCACCTAAGGAGAAGAGAGGGGAGTGTTTTGGGTGCCGGCCAAGGGCTGGGAAGGGCTTGAATAGCGTCTGGACGTTGGCCACAAGGCAAGGAAGAAGAAGGAAAACTTGTCTTATTTGGTGCCACCCTTGCTTCCAAACCCTAACCCTAATTCCAATCCTATCTCAACTAGGATTGCCCTATTCTTGCCGCCCAAGCCTTGCTCCCTCTCTATCATGTTCTTCACGCCAACCCCATGCCACCTTTTATAGAGTTTGGGGATAAGCCATGAATTAATCTCCTCCATTGGTTCTAGGGATTTAATCTCAACCGTCGGATCTAGAGATTTAATCTCAACCGTTGGATCTTAGAGATTTAATCTCTACCAATGGATCTTAGTGTTTTGTTTCTATCCATTGGATCTAAGCATCTTGAGGTGTTAATGGGCTACATTAGGGACTATGAGGAGGAGTTGGGTCTTGGCCACCCATGGATCAAGCCCACATAAAGTCTGATCCACTAATGATGATCCAATCCACTAAAGGTCCATCATTGATCAACCTCACCAACCCCCATATGACAATATGGGCTCCATATATTATTTGTATATTTTCTCCCCGTGTTTAAGATCTTGAATGTTCGTCGATTAATTAATTTACTAACCATTAATTAATCAACATCTAACTCCTTGAGTAGTACCACTCAACCTTTTCATCATGCCGGACCTAGTCCACCTGCAGGGTTTACATGATGAACCTTATGAGCTCCTCAAGGGGACATCATCATCCTAATATATAGGACACGGTTTCCTCCTATAATCAACGACACACCATATAAATAATATCATCTCCCAACTTACCGAGTCTATCGATTTAATCTATAAATCTCGCCCATTGGTAAATCAAAGAGATGAGTACCAAGTATATGTGCCCGTTATTATATCGGGATTAAGAGCATGTACTAAATAATATCTGAGGTCCGATTCGATTATGTAGTCAGCAATAAATCGAATCACCTCTGTGTCGGTCCTGCTCAATACACACAAAGTGCACTAGTGTGATTCTATGGTCAAGACAAACCAATACCAAATCACACTACAACCATTCCGATGGTTTGTCCAAAGTCATCTCGGTTGTGAGCCTTTACTTATACTTTACAAGGAGCCGATAACAAGATCTCCCGTGTGACACCACACACCATGTTATCTACAATGTAACGTATTAGACAATATTGCATAACTATAAAAATATGCAAACAATGATCATGTGATTCTTATTTCAAAATAAAGATGTTCATACAAAAGATAGACTTTTCAGTATACATCCCTACAATTTATTCACTTGAAGAGTCCCTTAGTCTCCCTTACCCCTAACTATAATTTCCCACATCCCTACAATTTATTCACTTGTAGGTGAATTCTGCCAAACATAAGTATCGGCACCAGCTACCTTTGAAATCCAGGGCGCAAGCTCGTAACATATCCTCCAGTACTTGATTTACTCTTTCGGTCTATCCGTCCGTCTGGGGATGGAAGGCAGTACTGAACAATAGCTTCGTGCCTAGGGCCTTCTGAACACATTCCCATAAATGGGAAATAAAGCGACCATCTCTGTCAGAAATGATGGTCTAAGGAATTCCATGTAGTCTGATAATTTCCCTAGCATATAACTAAGCCAGTTGCTCTGTCGAATAGGTCATCTTGATTGCTAAGAAGTGGGCGGACTTCGTCAATCTGTCCACAATTACCCATATAGCATCATAACCGTTTGTCGTCTTGGGCAATCCTGAGATGAAATCCATAGAAATGTCTTCCTATTTCCATTCTGGAATCTGGATCGGTTGTAGTGTTCCTCCAGGTCTCTGGTGTTTTGCTTTAACCCTTTGGCAGGTTAGGCATGTACTGACATACTGAGCCACATCTCTTTTCATTCCGAACCACCAGAATTTTCTTTTCAGGTCTTTGTACATCTTGGTGGTTCCAGGATGCATCGCATAAGGAGTTCCATGAGCTTCCTCAAATATCTTCTTCCGTAATTCTGGATTGTCGGGAATACACAAGCGATCCCTGAGGTAGAGTACTCCACTATCAGAGATACGAAACCCGTCGTCCTTTCCTTCTTTGACCTCTTGCTTGATCCTCTGAATACTTGGGTCACGGGCTTGCTTTTCCAGTATTTCATCGAACAGCGTCAGTGCTATCATCATGGTCGAGAGCTGTCCGGAAATAATTTCAACCCCGTAATGCATAATCTCCTTTTCTAAGGGCCGAGATAACACTGATAGAGACCTCAAGGTGGCGCAGGACTTCCTGCGGAGTGCATCATCCACCTTGTTTGCTTTCCCCAGATGGTAGAAGATCTCGTAGTCATAATCCTTGACGAGCTCGAGCCATCTGTGTTGTCTCATGTTCAGGTCCTTCTGTGTGAAGAAATATTTCAGACTCTGGTGGTCTGTATAAATCCTACACTGAGCTCCATATAGATAATGCCTCCATGTTTTGAGAGCAAAGACCACGGCCGCTAGCTCTAAATCGTGGGTGGGATAATTCCTTTCATGTTCTTTGAGTTTCCTAGAGGCGTAGGTAATGACCTTGCCATTCTGCATGAGTACAGCTCCGAGTCCCAACTTGGAAGCGTCACTGTACATGTCGAAGCCTTCGTTACTGTCCGGAAGAGCAAGGATTGGAGCGCTGGTCATCCTCCTTTTCAATTCTGTGAAACTCCTCTCGTAGGTGTCCGTCCACTCATATTTCTTGTTCTTTCTGGTGAGGACTGTCATAGGGGCTGCAATCCTGGAGAAGTTCTCTACAAACTTCCTGTAGTAGCTTGCTAGCCCAAGAAAGCTTCTGATCTCGCTGGCATTCTTTGGTCGGTTCCAGTTACTCACAACTTTGATCTTTATTGGGTCTATCACTCCGTGCTTGGATATAACGTGACCCAAAACGATACTTGTTTTAACTCGCATTTGGAGAACTTTGCAAATAGCTGCTTTTCTCGAAGAATCTGCAATACCACATTCAGGTGTTCTGCGTGGTCTTCTAGGGTTCTCGAATATAAGAGTATGTCGTCGATGAAGACGATCACAAACTTGTCGAGGAATGCCGAGAATACCTGATTCATCAAATCCATGAATAGAGCAGGTGCATTCGTCACTCCGAAGGGCATAACTACAAACTCATAATGTCTGTATCTTGTCCGGAAGGTCGTCTTTGGTATATCATCTAATTTCACTTTTACTTGATGATAGTCAGACCTTTGGTCAATCTTAGAGAAGACGGTGGCACCCTTTAGTTGGTCGAACAGGTCATCAATCCACGGCAAAGGGTACCGGTTCTTGATCGTCACATTATTCAGTGCTCGGTAGTCTATGCACATTCGCATAAACCCATCTTTCTTCTTCACCAACAACACTGGAGCTCCCCATGGAGAGTGACTTGGGCGAATAAGTCCCTTGTCGAGTAACTCCTGTAGCTATCCTCAAGTTCCTTCACCAGGCGCCATACGGTAAGGTGCTTTAGAGATCGGATTAGTACCAGGAATCAGTTCGATCTCAAATTCAATTTCTCTATCTGGGGCTAACCCTAGTAGTTCATCTGGGAATACCTCTGGGTAGTTGCATACAACTCTGACATCTTCTAGCTTCTGATCCTCGGCTTGACTTGTATCAACTATATGTGCCAGAAACCCATTGCATCCCCTGTCTAACATCTTGCGTGCCTATAGCACGAATAAAAATTTATTGTCTCTTCTCCTTGGCTTTCCAATAAATTCAAACATAGGTTCTGCCTCCGGCTGGAAGACCACTTTTCTTTTATGGCACTCGATCGAAGCACCGTACTTGCTTAAGAAATCCATGCCCAATATAATATCATAATCCTGCATGTCGAGCACTATCAGATCACAGTAGAGTTCTCTCGCATGTAATTACGATGGATGCTCTCGCAAAGATATGAGTGGAGGGCATTACTTCTCCCGAGGGCAGAGTGGTTAAGAACTTGCGACCCAGAGCTTGTGGTGGTATGTCTATCTTTCCAGTAAAGTGTGTAGAAACAAACGAATGTGTTGCCCCCAAAGATCAAATAATGCAAAGAGTACGTGAAAAATAAATATCTGACCTGTGACAACCGTAGAAGCGTTCTCCACATATTCTTGGGTGAGAGAGAATACCCTAGCATCTGTCATAACTGGTGGGGCTTCTAGTCTCCCTTGGCTGATCGGGGTACCTTCGATTGCAGCCTGCATCTGGTGTAACTGTGGAGGAGCAATCCTGTGCTGGGCATACTGCTGGGGAGGTGCCTGAACCTGAATAGGGCAGTTCCTGACTCTATGTCCTTCCCATCCACAGTTGTAACATCTATTTGTGCCTTGGTAGCATACTCCAGGATGTATCTTTCCGCAGGTAGCACACAGAGGAATCCTGGGTTGCTTGTTTGCTGGACCACCTTTAGGATCCTCCCATTGTTTTCTCTTGCCAGTGTGGTTCCCTTTCCAAGTACTCTGGTTTCTCTGACCTCCTGACTGGGCCTGACCCCTACCTTCACTCAGTGCCTTCTTTTGTTGGTTAATGTTGTTCAGGTAATGCTCGGTAATCAAGGCACTACTGAACAGCTCCTCTGCGGTCTATGGTCTATGAACTCCGCTGGCCACATTCAGAGCTATTTCTGGTCGGAGCATCTTCAGCATGAGTCTGACCCTTTCTCTTTCCGTGCTGACCAACTCTGGACATAGGCGTGCGAGTCGGTTGAATCTCTTCACGGCTTCGCTGACTGATAGGTCACCTTGTCGGAACCCAGTGAACTCGTCGTAATGCTTGTTGGTTACCCTCATGTGGAAGAATTCTTCGAAAAATTCGTACTCGAAATCTGTCCATCTCATCTGATTTACTTGTCTCTTTGCTTTGACCCGTTCCCACCACATCCGAGCATCTCCCGAAAGGCAGAATGATGCACACTTAATCTTCTCGCATTCGGGCCAGTCCAGTAGCTCCACGATGCTTTCCACCGTCTTGAACCAGGCCTGGGCATCCCATGGTTCACCAGTACCAGAGAAATTTTCCGGCTTCAGCCTCTGCCACTGGATCAGGTAAGCTTCCTGTCGAACCATCGGGCCAGGGCCCGCTGGTGGGGCAGTAGGGTTTCCTCGCTGATTCATTAGGGCATTTATTACTTGCTGCTGTTCTGTGACTTGTCGCTGGAGTTCAGTAACTACGTGTGTAAGGTCATGCGGGGGTGCTATCTCATCAGCTCTACTACTGCGTCTTCCAGACATGTTTATCTTCATATATTAAAGTAAAGCTAGTATAAGTTTTTCGTTCGTTTATCTACGCATAATTAAACTAAAAGCTAGCATAAAGTTATCATTCATGTTTTCATGCATAATTTGAGCTAAAGGCATTTCATATCATACATGAACAAAATTAACAAAATTAGAGTAGACATAGAATTCTTACTTGGAGCGGCAGGATTTGGAGCTTGATGTGTGTGTAGTGGAAAGGCAGATTCGGCTCTGATACACGCCACGCCTCTTTCCTAGGGTCCGAGGAGGCGGTGCGTGATGTGATATGACCGCATGCATACATCATTACTACTTACAGCGGAAGACTTTAGACACATTTTTTTCCTTTTAACATAAACATGCATCGTCATTTTATAGATACTTCTTCTTAACATAGAGCATGCATCATTATTTCATAAGTACTTAGTGCTTAGTTCAAGTCCATAAACATCATCATCATAGGGGAAATATACATAAAGAACATAACAGATCTCCTCCACCATGCCACTACCACACACACTTTGCCCCTCCTGCTGCACCCTTTAGTTTATCCATCCCTTACCCTTATCTGCAGTACAAGGGAAAAATAAACTATAAGCACATAGGCTTAGTAAGATCCTGTCCTACTCACAAAAACCATACATCGACATTAAGCATGGCATGTAACATTCATAACATATAAGCAACATAACATGTAACATATATGACGTAAGCAAACATAACATGTAGCATAAGTAACCTAAGCAAACATAACATGTAACATATATAACAAAGCAATATATCATGTACATGTATGGCATAATCAAACATAACATGCAACATATATATCATAGCAACATATCATGTACATATATGACATAATCAAACATAACATGCAACATATATATCATAGCAACATATCATGTACATATATGGCATAATCAAACATAACATGCAACATATATAACATAGAAACATATCATGTACATATATGACATAATCAAACGTAACATGCAACATATATATCATAGCAAGATATCATGTACGTATATGGCATAATCAAACATAACATGCAACATATATAACATAGAAACATAGCATGTAAACATAACAATCATAACAAGTGAACATAACAATCATATCATGTAAACATATGCAGGATGCTCTTTGAAAACATATATTATAGGTACGTAAACATAAATCTCAACATATTGGGCCCGACATTGTACCACATCATCATCATCATAGCGCATCCTAAATAGACCCGAGGTAGCAAGTCTCGAACCTACTATGTTAATAGGCCCGATCTTAGTCCGTTGACCTAGGGGCCATCGTCATAGCGTAGAAGCCCATCCTAGGCCCAATCTTAGCCCATCGACCTAGGGCATCTGGGAGCCCATCCCGTACTAGGCCCGATCTTAGTCCGTTGACCTAGGGGCAATCATACATAGAAGCCCATCCTAGGCCCGATCTTAGTCCGTCGGCCTATGGCAACTTAGGAGCCCATCCCTTTGGACCTTGTTAGGGTCTGGTACAAACCATCACGAAGGTAAAATAGTTATATGCTTTTTATCATAACATATCTTATTTCATTTATAAACATATCATACTTCATTTTATAACATATCATATTTCACTTCATGAACATATCATATTTCATTTCATAAACATATCATACTTCATTTCATAGTATATCATATTTCACTTCATGAATATATCATATTTCATTTCATAACATATCATATTTCACTTCATGACATATCATATTTCATTTCATAACATATCATATTTCACTTCATGAACATATCATATTTCATTTCATAACATATCATATTTCACTTCATGACATATCATATTTCATTTCATAATCACATCATACTTCATTTCATAACATATAGGGCATGACATAAGGCATAACATCAAGAGTAAGTAAACACTAACCTAGAGCATGTTATCTTCATCTAGCATCATTTAACATCACAAGTTATCACGAATTTACCTAGAGCATGGCAAAAGGAACACATTTGGGGTCTTGGCCGAATGGTTCAAATGGGTTTCATGGATCAACCACTTAACTAACTCATCTAAAAGAAATCCCTCTTCATCATATTAATACAAGATATAGTATGAATCATCATGATAAGCCGTAGTTATGGTCTTGGCCGAATGTTTCATAGAGAATTTAGGGTTAAACTCTTAACCCAATCCATCTAGCATCCTAACATCGTTATATTCATACAAGATATGGTATAGAACTTCATTGAAACTCAAGAACAAGGTTTGGCCGAATGGTTCATGGAGAGTTTAGGGTTAAACTCTTAACCTAATCCATCTAACATCCTAACATCATTATATTCATACAAGATATGGTATAGAACTCCATTGAAAACTCAAGAACAAGGTTTGGCCGAATGGTTCATGGAGTGTTTAGGGTTAAACTCTTAACCTAATCCATCCAACATCCTAACATTATTATATTCATACAAGTATAACATAGAACTTCATGGAAAACTTCAAGAAAAGGGTTTGGCCGAATGGTCAAGGGGGCTTTTAGGGTTAAACTCTTAACCTAATCCATCTAACATCCTAACATCATCATATTCATACAAGTATGGCATAGAACTTCATGGAGAACTCAATTAAAGGGCTTGGCCGAATGGATCATGGAGAATTGACACAAAACTTCAATCGAAAAGCTACTTGTATGCAGGTGAGGGGATACTTACATCCTTCGCTTTGCTTTTTGGTTGGAAGATGACCTAAGGGAAGCAACCTAGCCTTTCTTCTTGCTTGGATGACTTTCGGCCAAAGGATGGAAAGAAGGAGCTCTAGGGTTCGGTGAGGAAGGAGAAGAGGAGGAGAAAAGCAATTTTGATAACTCATGTCTCCTCATTCCCCCTATTTATTCACTTGAAGAGTCCCTTAGTCTCCCTTACCCCTAACTATAATTTCCCACATTCCTCTAATAATAAAATCTTGTTGGGCTTCTGGTTATTGGATGCACCCTTAGGGCTTGGCTATCTCTAGAGGTTTGGGGTTCAATTCCTAGGCCTTGCATTCTTTTTGGCTTATTTTATTTTATTTTTGAAAAGAGCCCACATAAAGCCCATTATCATCAAGCCAAAAATTCGTGTAAAATTGCTAGAAATTTTACGGGCATTACAAACAATTCCTTAGAGACTTCATATCTCTCGTGCCTTGCTTGTCCTTGATATAGTTGACGAAGATGTTCAACCATATCATAAGCATTCATGAACTAGTGTTGCTTCTAAAGCTCAGAGTTCATGATCGTGAGCATGAGACATGACACATCTAATGCATCATCTTGATGCTTCTTGTAAGCATCTTTGTCAGTTCGCGAAGCAATGGTAGGAGGTGCCTCTAGAATTTGCTGCTCCAGGACGTACAGTTACCTTCCTTGGGTGAGAACAATTCTCAAGTTCCTGTACCAGTCTAGGAAACTTGCTCCATTGAGCTTGTCCTTTTCAAGGATAGAACGCAGGGAGAGAGTGTTCGTGTTTGTCGACATAGTAATCTACAACATACACAATGCAGAAAATTAATATCATATTCCTTTTATCATTTAGTTAGGCCTTTAATCAAATGATGCTCCCACTGAATTATAGGAATTTTGTAGAATCGAGTTATGGATGTGGTCAAACCACATTACTAGATTCATACAAACTAGCTATAATTCCTGCAGGACAAGATCCACTTCATACTAAGCCTTGAGTTAGCTTTGGCTAAATCGCCCAAGACTTAGTATGATCGGTGGGTAACACATTACTGATTACATCTCTATGCAACTCTTGTTTATAGGATCAAGACCCACATTTACAAAAGACCTTGAGTTAGCTTTGGCTAAATCGCCCAAGATTTAGTGTAAATGTGATCTTATCCTATCTTTCCAACAGTTGGAATATGCCTATAGTTCTACTCGATCCAATTGAGTTAACTAGTTTTACTCAATCTAATTGAGCTTACTCTAACCCAAGCCATGATAGGCGGGACCAAGATTGTCCCTCCGCACCCTACCAAGATAATATGCATTGCTCTTCTTGGCGGGACCAAGATGGTCGGCCATGGAAGAGGGGAAGAAGAATGGGATGAGCTCATGCCAAGGTAGAGAGGAGAAGAATAGTAGCCGGCCAACCTTAGGAAGAAGAAGGAAAACCCTCATCAACTTGTGGTTGCCCACCCTTAGCTCCTAAAACCCTAGCCACCCAAGCCTAATCCTAAACCAACTAGGATTTCTAGCCTCCAAAGGAAGCAAACCCTAATCCCCTTATCATTAAGTTTCCATCCAAGCCAATAAGCCTTATTTATAGAGTTGGGTTTATGCCTTGGATTAATCTCCTCCATTGGTTCTACGGATTTAATCTCAACCGTCGGATCTAGAGATTTAATCTCAACCGTCGAATCTAGAGATTTAATCTCCACCATTGGATCTAGAGTTTTGTTTCTATCCTTTGGATATAAGCTTCATAAGGTGTTAATAGGCTACATTAGGGACCATGAGGAGGAGTTGGATCTTGGCCACCCATGGATCAAGCCCACAAAAAGTCCGATCCACTAATGATGATCCAATCCACTAAAGGATCATCATTGATCTACCTCACCAACCCCCATATGATAATATGGGCTCCATATATTATTTGTACATTTTCTCCCCGTGTTTAAGATCTCAAATGTCCGTCGATTAATTAATTTACTAACCATTAATTAATCAACATCTAACTCCTTGAGTAGTACCACTCAACCTTTTCATCATGCCGGACCAAGTCTACCTGCAGGGTTTACATGATGAACCTTATGAGCTCCTCAAGGGGACATCATCATTTTAATATATAGGACATGGTTTCCTCCTATAATCAATGTCACACCATATAAATAATATCATCTCCCAACTTACCGAGCCTATCGATTTAATCTATAAATCTCGCCCATTGGTAAATCAAAGAGATGAGTACTAAGTATATGTGCCCGTTATTATATCGGGATTAAGAGCATGTACTAAATAATATCTGAGGTCCGATTCGATTATGTAGTCAGCAATAAATCGAATCACCTCTATGTCGATCCTGCTCAATACACACAAAGTGCACTAGTGTGATTCTATGGTAAAGACAAACCAACACCAAATCACACTACAACCATTCGGATGGTTTGTCCGAAGTCATCTTGGTTGTGAGCCTTTACTTATACTTTACAAGGAGCCGATAACATGATCTCCCATGTGACACCACACACCGTGTTATTTACAATGTAACGTATTAGACAATATGCATAAAAATATGCAAACAATGATCATGTGATTCTTATTTCAAAAATAAAGATATTCATAGAAAAGATAGACTTTTCAGTATACATCCCTACACCTACTAGATCTTACAGTGACTTAAGTCGCTGTCCCAAAAACCTAAAGCGAGAACTGACTATTTCAGAGAGTTTTTCTCGGTGGTTGAAGCCTACAAGTGTCCCAACACTTATTGCTTCGACTCTTCGAGAAAAATACCCAAAAATTCTATATAAATAGGAAATTTATAGAAACTTAAAAATCTGTAATTTTTAGATCTAATACAAAAACTACAAATTCAAAACACATACATGCTTCGCACGTGGCTCTGATACTACTGTTGGACTTTCTGAGCTGTAAAAATCACTTTTTGCGTTGCGGAAACCCGGAAGCCCGGCCATGGATCCATGCGAAGATATAAAAATAAAACATGTATGTGTTTAAGGAAACCTAGATCTACAAGATGAGAGCATTACCCTCGTAGCGACGCCATTCGCTTATCCAGCTCGTCCAAATGCTTTGCCGGAACTCAAGAGTGTCATGTGTACACTCCTCTATTGGTATCCACACGGACAAATGGTGGAGAAAAACAACCTAGAGTGTGCTATCACCCCTTGGAAGTTTTGGCCAAAGTGAGGAATGGGAGAGAGCTTTAGGAAGAGCAAGGAAGAAGATGAAGTTGAAGTTAATTCCAATAAATTCACCAAATGAAAGTGGCCGGCCACTTTATTCTTGGGGGGTTACATGCATGCATGTAACTCCAAGAGCGAATGGCTCTTGGTCTCCCTCATGAGGTGGCACCACATGATAAGTCCATGATGATGTGGAACATCATCATTGGTCGGCCCCCATGCCAAGTCACTATGACATGGCAATTGGTCAAGTCAAAATTGACCATTCATCTTCCCTCTCAAGTCAAGTCAAACTTGACCTCTAATCTCCTATGGTTGATCAAATCTAACCACTTGATTCAAGTCAATTTGATTTAATGAATCTCTATTCAATAATTTAAATTGACTCAATGAATCAAATCAAAATTAGACTCATTCAACACTTTAATCTAATTGAGTCTAACTCAATTAGTCTATTTTGGATTACTCTTAATCCAATTTGGTTCATCCCATGAGCCTAATCCTCATGGTTCATCATATGAACCTAATCTCCATCTAATTTCCCTTTGTGTGTGACCCTATAGGTTCTTGTAACGTTGTCAATGCTCCTAAACTGATTTAGGAACATAAGCAATGAGCGACATCTAGAAATACATCATTGCTACCCAAGTTACAAGAATGTTGAGCTCCAACATCACCTTTGTGACTACTAATTGTGACTCTCACAATATGTGGCAATGTCCCTCTATCCTTGACATCTAGATTGACCAATTGAGGCATAGACCATGTCATCCTCGGTACAATTTATATCTTGAACTCCAAGTAGACTCACTCTAATCAAATGAGCTCAATATCTCATATTGACTCATTTGGGCATGGCCATGCACTTCGTGGTCTCACTCTATCAAGAATAATGATGTCACTCCTGTCATATAGGAGGGATAGATCTCATCTACATCACTCACATCCATCCGCATAATTTGTTACATACCCAGAATCGCCTTTATAGTCCATCCATTTACGGGTGACGTTTGACGAAGCCAAAGTATGCAACTCCTTATGTAGGGAACCGTGGTGACTTCAGGTCCAAGGACTAATAGTCATACTAATAGTCACATTAGAAAGTATATGATACTCATATAATGATCCATGATACTTTCTTATGGTGGGTCATTCAGTATACATTCTCTAATGCATACCCATGTGTCAACTTGATATCTCATATCCATGACTTGTGAGATCAAGTCATCTAGTTGACCTACATGCTAGTCTCTATGCATTAACATTGTCCCTGAATGTTAATACTCGACTAGGAATGATTAAGAGTAGTGTTCTCTATATCATCTCATTATCGATTCAACCAATCGATTGATATAGATAAGAACCTACTACTCAAGGACATTATTATATTTAGTTATTTGGCACCAATACAAGTAAATATAATAACCATGCCTTTATAAATAGGAATATGATACAATAAAGTCCATACAACAATCATCATATGATTGGCTCTTGGGCTTTCACTAACAATCTCCACTAGCACTAGTGCCAAAGGCTATCTAATATGCGTATGACCTAGTGGTGACCATCGACGAGGTACTGAAGGTGGTGTCTCGAGGATCTTTACATGGATTAGTTCCAGGATTTGTCAAATCACGAGTCCGTCAGTCGAAATCTCAGGAATGAGATATCACCTAAGTTTTAATACTAAGTTAATTTCTTCAATTAACCCTTTAATCACAACCAATCCAAATAACTCCCTAAAATATCTGTAAAATTCCATAGAGGTTTTTTTTTCGTATTTTACATTCTCCCTCACTAATAAAAATTTGGTCCCCAAATTTCTGACTCATATATGAGTACGAGATGTCACCATAATCATCTCAAGTATTCAGAGAAAAGTCACACACCTCAAGTGACAAAATGAGGTACTGAACTCGAATATTATATTCTAGCTCATATATACACTCTCAACCGACCTATTAAAAGGTAAATAGTTGTACCAGAGTGGAGCTCTATGACCATGGCATATTGGAGACCTTGACAGAATCATAAGATAAATCATGAATCACTATCAGAAATAATACTCAAGGATACTCCATGGATATAATTCCATCCAGGGATCCAACGAAATCCATCTTACGGCTCGGAAGAAAATAAGCGGACCTAGCAAATCGATCATCGATTACCCAAATCCTATCAAGTCCTTTCCGAATTCTAGATAATCTCCCAACATTATCCATCGTACTAGGCTACCACTATCATCATGGTACGTAACCCTACTGGTCACTAATATTCCACCTTTACTTGTTGACCCACCCAATATCGAACTACGAACTCAACCATGTTCCACATGTCGTTCTACCACCAAGAACATTCCATCTCTCACTATTTTCGGATCCATTCTGAATAATCACCAATCTCGAATGAAGAGTCTTATGAACAACTCTTCCTAAATTGAAATACAACTCTGTAACCCACTATTCTCTTCGGAGATGGAGAATTCCTTTCTCACAAGAGAAATCAATCTAATGTCCAAAATACACTCTGTCACACAGAACTGGAAGTAACTGGAAGACTATAATGACCAATCTCGCTAGTTTCTCAACTAGCGTACACATAATATACGTCTCATTTAACTACATCAGGATCGCTCCTAATCCCTGAAATGATGCATCTGCGTACAATACCCTTCCATCCATATCAGACGGATTAACTAACACTGATGCAAAAGTCAGCCACCGTCTAGGCCTTGAAACCTAGTTTCACGAGCTTCCGACCAAGTGATTTTCATCACCTTCTTGGTCCAATAAATCATCTAAGAAGGCAACCACCAACGGGTCCAGTTGCTTCATGAACAACTAAATCTTTAACAAGCCTAACGACATTATCAATAGCTCCTAAAATTCATACCAAATATGAAATGTCGTCTTTTACACACCTGCATCCTTTTACTCTACGCTGATGATATATCAATCATCATATCGACAAAGATAATTGTATGACGTCAAGTCACTACAATATCAACACACCAATTATAGATCAATCCTAGAGTATACATAGATGTCCTTTAGCGGATCTAAACAGATCATCTATCTATGACAAAGGATATTCATTCTCAACTACTACATTCCAATCATCGATAATCGATGCATAGCCTCAACCGTCCTCTCTCTTTTAACAAAGAGTTACAAGTCTTCTCAAGAAGAAACACTGAGATAGATAAATCTCCCATAGTGTTTAGCAACATTGATACCAATAAAATCATTTCCCAATATGAGATCTCCAATATCGGAACTATTCCCAAATTTAACTCCCAATCGCATATTTCACTCGCCCCTGTAATGACAAGTCCCGGAGTTCATCCGAAACTATATCCGAATACTCTCGGATTATATGCACATCCGAGATACCTGTTATACCCTCATTTCAATAATTTAACCATCCGTAAGGATATGTCTATAATAGAGGTATGTCTAGCAAAGGCTAAGTGTATCCCTCGACTTCTTGGTTGTTGACCAACATCTCACCTGACGGTAGAGAACAATCACCAACCCACAAGTCAATGTATAGGAACCCTTCTAATCCTATCTAAGAATATTCTAGACCTAGCTACCTGTAACTACAGTATATCTCGATATATCCGCAAATAAGGTAACCTAAAGTAATACCCCGAATGACCAATTCTTCGGTCTACTATATCTCTTCTCAAGTAATCATCTGTTCTTGACGGCTGAGCTCATGTAGGTGCAAAAGACTACCATGGAGGAACTGAAGTCAACTGCTGAACTGAGATACAATACCCAAAATGTCTGCAATGGTGATGGTAAACACTGTTGTACTAGTAGAGAATATACAACCGACTGTAAGGTACTGAAGAACTGCCAACATCATAGCACGCTCCAACTCTGCGAAAGGTATAGCTATGCTTGGGGAGGTAACAGTTGTTGTTTGGACGTCTGAGTCTTCTGAGATGTCTTCTGCTGATACTGTTGAGTAACTCACTTCTCCTGGATGGAAGTATCAAAGAACTCCACTATGTCTGAGGCAATAGATAGCTGTTGGTGTGATAATCTACTCTTTTGTGATGATCTTGGCTTCCGAGGTTGTGGGTCGTCCTCTCGAAAGCATCATCCATAGTCTTCAACTAAGTCTTCAAAGTACATACTCTCCTCGTAGATATCGGCTGCTTATAGTAGAAACAGATAAAATGCTGAATCTGATAATCTGACTCTGGTGTCGTCGTGACCCGCACCTCACACACATTATCTCCCTTCAGAGTCTTTCCTCTGATTTCACTGATAAACATAAGAAGATGTTGATGATTTATAGTCGGTATTCTATGATCGGAAAACTCTCCAATAGTCGCTCGTGACTCATGTCTCCAATCTTGCTCCTTTTACCTAACATACAAATACTTCTGATTCCAATAATTTAACTTGCAATGTCTGCTTATCAAATCTCCAACTCTTAAAACACTAGCTACAGAGTCACTTCTATACACATGACTCGGTCTAATGCCTTCCGATAGAATCTGATAGAAAATACAACATCTTGGTCAAGATGTCAGCAAATAAACCATGGGTGGCTTAAGACATGTCAATCACATTCTCGAGCTATTAGGTGGTCGTAACCCTCGCAAGTCTAACGACTTTGCATGGTACCTTCGTTACCAAATGATCACCCAATCTAAAGCTCAAGAAGCTTCAAGAATTCCCTGACGATGAGTCAAAGAAGATGATGTGGGAAAATACTCTCTCAAAACATCACTACACCATGCCCAAGTGATGTGTGATTTCCCGAAAGTTATTTCTTATCTCTTCCACCAAGTATCGGCTTGATCCCGATAATGGTATGCAACCATCTCCATTATCTTCGTATAACACGAGTTAAGTACTCAAAAGTAATCTCAAAGTTATAGAACCTAGAACGACCAATCCGGGGATGAAAATCCCCATGAATATCATCCACTAATTTTCTACTATATGCACCAGCAATAGTATACTCGCTTAGTCCATTACCCCTTAGGTAACAATATGACAAGTATAATTAGTGAAAATCCTTAGGACTATAATCTTTGATCTCCACAAGAGATGTGACTACCTAATCCTCGCTTTCCGACTCGGTATCAGTCGACTCTCAAAGGTAATTACCTTTTCGATAGCAGGTACATGTCTAATAACCTCCACATGTCATTCTCGTGGTCAACTCAAACCATGGTTATGAATAGTGACTAACATACTACAAGTCATGCACTGTTATAAGCAACTAAATGGATAGCCAACAGAAGGATATGTGATAACAGTTATCCTACCTTAACCCTTGCAGCTCAGAGATGTCCCGCAATAGCCAGATCCCAGAACTCACAAAACCAAAATTGAGTAAAGCAAAACTCGATGTCCGAATGAAATAAAATTCGAAAGTGGACTTCGCAACCTAGGGCTCTGATACCAATTGTTAGTGCCTATAAGATTCATATATCTCCACAATAGCATGATAGTGTCTACTTTGGACCTAAGCCCTCATGGTTTTGTTTTTGGGCTCTACCCAAAAGGCCTCATACTAATGGAGATATCTTTTCATCTTACAAGCACATGATCTTTTCCATGTCTTATCAATGTGGGACTTTGATTGTATTTCCAATACTCCAACAATCCCCCCCTCAAACGAAGGACCACATTGACTCCCCCTTAAGCCTATCCATCCTCGAAGGACATCCTTTGCTTAATGTCTGATCATCAACCCACCAGGACTTCCTGCCAACTATCTGGTCCTTCTAACCCAGTTGGAATTCCTACCAATTGTCCAGCCCTTCTGGCCCAACTGGACTTCCTGCCAGTTGTTCGGTCCTCCCGACCCAATTGGACTTCCTGCCTGGTGTTTGGTTCTCTTGATTCATGTTGGAATGTATACTGAAAGCCTAGCTCTTTTTGTATGAACATTTTATTTTGGAATAAGAATCACATGATCATTGTTTGCACTTTATATATTTATTATATGTGTGCATATTGTCTAATATTTTATATTGTAGATAACATGGTGCTTGGTGTGGCACAGAAGATCATGTTATCAGTCCCTTGTAGAATATAAGTAGAGGCTCACAACCAAAATGGTTTTGGACAAACCATTGGCATGGTTGTAGTGTAGCTTTGTATTGTTTTGTCTTGAACATAGAGTTACACTAGTACACTTAGGTGCATTGAGCAGGACCGACATAGAAGTGATTCAATTAATTGTTGACTACATAATTGAATCGGACCTCGGATATTATGTTGTACATGCTCTTAATCCCGATATAATAATGGGCACATGTACTTAGTATTTATTTTTTTGATTTACCAGAGGGTGAGATTTAGATGGATTAAATCAATATGCCCGGTAAGTTGGGAAATGATATTATTTACATGGTGTGCCGTTGATTATAGGAGGAAACTGTGTCCTATATACTAGGTTGATGATGTCCCCTTGAGGAGCTCATAAGGTTCATCATATAAACCCAGCTGGTTGACTTAGTCAACATGATGATAAGGTTGAGTGGTACTACTCGAGGAGTTAGATGTTAATTAATTGATGGTCAGTAAATCAATTAATTAACGGACATTCGATATCTTAAACACGAGGAGATGAATGTACAAATAATATATGGAGCCCATATTAATTTATGGGGGTTGGTGAGGTAGTTCGATGATGATCCTCTAGTGGAATGGAACATCATTGATGGATCAAGTTTGTGTGGTTCCGATCCATCGGGTGGCCAAGATCCAACTCCTCCTCATGGTCCCTATCGAAGCCTAATATAATCCTCAAGAAGTCTAGATCCAAGGATGTAAAACAAAAATCTAAAACCAACGGTTGGGATTAAATCCCTAGGACCGACGGTTGAGATTAAATCTCTAGATCCGACGGTTGGGATGAAACCCTAGAACCGACGGTTGAGATTAAATCCCTAGATCCGACGGTTGGGATAAAACCCTAGATCCGACGATTGGGATGAAACCATAGATCCGACGGTTGTGATGAAACCCTAGATCCGACGGTTGGGATGAAACCATAGATCCGACGGTTGGGATGAAACCCTAGATCCGACGGTTGGGATAAAACCCTAGATCCGACGGTGGAGATTAAATCCCTAGATTCGACGGTGGATATTAAAGGAGGCTTAAGCCCAATTCTATAAATAGAGGGCTAAGGCTTGGGCGGCAAGGATAGTTTTTTGGATTAGGGTTTTGCCTCTCAAGAGATTAGGCGGCTAGGGATTTGGTGTGTTGTTTGGGCGGCAACAAAGAAGGAGATTAGGGTTTCCTCCTTTGCTCCTTGGTGGTCGGCGCTCATTCCCTCCTCCTCCTTGGTTTTGGCCGGCTCTCTTTATCATCCATTTCTCCTTGGTGGTCGGCAGTTCTCCATACATTGGTGGTCGGCGCTTCTCCCTTTCATTGGTGGTCGGCGACAACATTGTCACAAGGTTGGCCGGCGCTAACCATTCACTCCTTGGTCGGCGGTTACATCGAGCTCCTTGGCTTGGTGGCCGGTTCTAGAAAGGAGAAGGAGCTTTGTTTGGTTCTTCTCTTTGTTCGGAGCGAACAAGGAAGAGAAGAACGTGATCTAGGAGGCTTCTACTCGTGGAGGATCTTCGCCCACACGACGTCCACGAAGAGGATAGGACATACGGTAGAAGATCGTGAGGTATAAAAGTTTTATAACTTTATTTTCTGATCTTAGCATGTTCTTTATGTGTTGATTATACTAGTTTACATTTTTATGTATTTTGTATAATCATGGACCCCGAATACAAACACAAAAACCGGCGATCCATCCGTCGTCTCTTCCGCGGCTAACCAACTAGAAGAGTTGTGTTGCTTGAACAACTAGTTTGTTCAAGCGATCGCTCAAGTTGTTAGCACGACGATGAATTGGTTGTGCTAAGGAAACTCATCCCATCCGGATTAGTTTTTTCATTTGTGAAAATTTTAATCCGGGGTTATGGGAGCCAATGAGCCTCCGAAGCAACTCCCTACAAGTGGTATCAGAGCCATGGTTTCCAATTTTGTGTGTTTTGGATTCGGTTACTTTCATGCACATATCATTTATTGAGTATGCCGGATAATAGTAGGATGTGCGTAGGCTAACTTTTTGGTTGCAGGCATAAGATTCGACTATTATGGCTATTTGTCTGTATGTGATTGTTTTGTGTGTGATTGTATGTATATTATTTGAATCCTCGGGGTTGACCAGGCTAGATTAGTATTTAATTTTTGTAATTAAATACGGCATTGTTTAGCCACTCATTTTAGTTTACTTTCGATCTAGATTATTTGTACACTCCTTCGTGGAGTATAGGATCGATGGATGTAAATTAAAATAGTTTATCTCGACTCGGATCTCTTTGGTGACTTGCGCACGGGAAAAGATGGAGCGGACGAGGTGGCGACATGACGGGATGCGTATTGGAGAACAATGTCATAATAGTTGGAAAAATTCTGTTTTTTCCATATTTATTGCTTATTTGTTTTATATGCATGTTGTGTATACTTAAAAGTTCCTCATTTTCAATTTACTAAGTGGGAGAGGGATATTTTAATTAATTCCCGTTGCCTCCATTACAATTTGACGTGTTATGCAACAAACTTGCGTGTCGGCTCTGAGTGCCTTCCTCCCTGCGGACGGGTTTGTTTGCGGATCACTAGGTCAGATAATGGTTATAGGAAATTATCTAGGAGCATGTGTACTTCCACAGCGGTAAGGCACATAATCCGAAATAATTCCCTTAGTATCGTGTAATGGTGCACACTTAGATGCAAATAAAAGTATCTTCCCCATCAGAGTCACTGCTTTTATTTGTAGGGCCAAAGAGGAACCAACTATTAATTTTATTTGTCAAAAAGTAAGGTTGACAAGATAATAAAATTAATGGGTAAAACCTCCTCTTACAAATGTAGAATTCGTATACGTCCACACAGCGTGACATGCGATATTCTCGGTGTTTTGAGGTGTTGGTTGATTTCGGAATTTTATTGTTTTGAGGAATCAATAATATTTGAAATCTAATATTTTGATCATTGTGATTCTTAGGTTTTTCAAATGGCTTTCAACCCACTTGCTGTGATATTAAAAGAAAATAAACTTACTGGAACAAACTATATTGATTTGAAAAGAAACTTGGATATTGTCTTAACTGCGGAGGAGTACAAATTTGTACTCTTCGAGGTTTGTCCTCCTAAGCCCACCGATGACTCTGATCAAAAGAAGAAAGAAAGTTATAAGAAATGGATCAAGGAAGATGAGATGGCACGGTGTTACATCTTGGCATCTATGTCAAATGTGCTGCAACATCATCATCAGGCCATGGCCACAGCTTATGACATGATGTTCAATCTCAAGGAACTTTTCGGACATCATAGTAGGGCGGCTAGACAAGAGGCGATGAGAAACTTGATGACGACCACCATGATCGAGGGAACACCCGTTAGGGATCATGTTCTCAAGATGATGGCTCATCTTAATGAGATGGAAGTCCTCGGAGCTGAGATCGATGGGGAAACCCAGGTCGATATCATTCTCCAGTCTCTGCCTAGGAGTTTTGAGCAGTTCCGCCTCAACTACAACATGAACAAAAGGTTGTATTCGTTGGCGGAGCTTCTGACAGAACTCCAGGCGGCAGAGGGGTTTTTTCATCAAAGCGCTCAAGCCATGGTTGCTCAGAAAGTTTCTTCTTCTAAATCGAAAGGTAAGAAGAAGAAGAAGCAAGGTGGAGCAAAGAAAGTGGCAGTGGGACCTCAGGCAGGAGTGAAGAAGCCGAAAGGCAAGTGCTTCACTTGCAAGCAAACTGGACATTGGAAGGCGGACTGTCCTCGCCGAAAGAACAAAGGTATATCTTCTTGTTTAGTTGTTGAAACATGTTTAGCGGTGTTATCTACCGATTGCACGGTGTGTAGATCTGAGAGCCAGATCATGTCTCTGCAATACTTTGCAGGGGTTCGAAACCGCATGACTAGGCGAGGAGAGATTACCGTCTTCATGGGCAATGCTTCAAAGGTGGCGGCTATTGCAGTGGGAGATGTTTATTTATCTTTTGATAGGAATAAAGTTTTGGTTTTGAGAAATTGTATTTATGTACCTACTTTTAGAAAGAATTTAATTTCAGTTTCTAAATTGTTTATGGATGGATATTCTGTTTCTTTTAATGACAAAGTGATTATAAAAAGGAATAGGGAGATTATCTGTTCTGGTACATTAGTTGGCAATTTATATACTCTTGAATCGAAAACTCCCACGATGCATAGAGAAGTAAATAACTCATCTTCTAAGTCTAATAAGAGAAAAGAACCTTCGAAAATGAACCAAACATATCTTTGGCATCTAAGGCTTGGTCATATTAACCTGAGCAGAATTCAAAGGTTGATAGCTGATGGACCTTTGGGTTCATTAGTGGTGGAAGATCTCCCAACCTGCGAATCTTTCTTGGAAGGTAAAATGACCAAGAGGCCTTTCAAGGCCAAGGGGTATAGAGCCAAAGATGTGTTAGAATTGGTTCATTCTGATTTGTGCGGTCCTATGTCTATCCAGGCAAGAGGTGGCTTTGAATACTTCGTCTCTTTTATAGACAATTATTCAAGGTATGGATACATTTACTTGATGCGCCGCAAGTCTGAATGCTTTGACAGGTTCAAAGAATTCAAGGCTGATGTGGAGAACCGTCAAGGTAAGAGTATCAAGACCCTACAATCTGATCGCAGTGGTGAGTACCTCTTGGAAGAGTTTAGGAATTACTTATCAGAGGCTGGGATTCAATCCCAATTGTCTGCACCTGGCACACCCCAGCAGAATGGTGTAGCGGAGCGAAGGAATAGGACTCTTATGGAGATGGTTAGATCGATGATGAGTTATTCAGAGTTGCCAGTTTCGTTCTGGGGGTATGCGCTGGATATGGCAATGTATACTCTGAACTTCGTTCCATCTAAATCAGTACCTTCTACCCCTCTAGAATTGTGGACTGGGCGAAAGCCTAGTATGAGACATTTTCGGATATGGGAGAGTCCAGCACATGTGCTGAAGGCTGATGCTGGTAAGTTGGAACCTCGTATAGAAGTGTGCATGTTTGTTGGCTACCCTAAGGGAATGAAAGGTGGTTTGTTTTATAATCCTAGAGATCAGAGGGTGATCGTTAGCACGAACGCCAGATTTCTAGAGGAGGATTATGTAATGAACCACAAGCCCAAGAGTATGATTGTTCTTGAGGAGTTGACAGGGGAAGTCCCAACTTCAGTACCACCGGTACAAGAGGAGATACCATAAGTCACTGCACCGCATGTCACAGAGCATACACAGGAGGCACCTCGTCGTATTGGGAGGGTTGTTAGACAACCCGAGAGATTCATGTTTTTGGGAGAGTCTTCGGACTTAGTCCCTCGTGAACATGAACTTGATCCCTGGACATATGACGAGGCACTCCAAGATAGAGATGTGGTATCTTGGCAAAGAGCGATGGATTCAGAGATAGAATCTATGGATTCTAATAAGGTCTGGGAGCTAGTAGAACCACCCGATGGTGTAAAAGCCATTGGATGCAAGTGGATCTACAAGAGAAAGAGAGGAGTAGACGGGAAGGTTGAGACCTTCAAAGCTAGGCTTGTTGCGAAAGGGTATACTCAGAAAGAGGGTATCGATTATGAGGAGACCTTTCACGGTAGAGCTATGCTTAAGTCTATCCGATTCTCTTATCTATAGCGCTCATATGGATTATGAGATTTGGCAGATGGATGTCAAGACATTTTCCTTAACTAAGTCTTGAGGAGAACATCTATATGTGGCAACCAGAGGGATTCATTGCTAAAGGCAAAGAGCATCTTGTATGTAAGCTTAATCGTCCATTTATGGATCAAGCAAGCTTCTAGATCTTGGAACATCCGCTTTGATGAGGTAATCCAGTCATATGGATTTATTCAAAGTCTGGATGAGCCTTGTGTATACGAGAGATATGACGATAACGTAGTGGTATTTCTTGTACTATACGTAGATGACATTTTGTTAGTTGGTAACAATATCAGAGTGTTATCAGACGTAAGGGTATGGTTGTCCAAACAGTTTGACATGAAGGACTTGGGAGAAGTGGGACACATCCTTGGGATCAAAGTTAATAAGGGATCGCAAGAAAAGGATGTTGTGCTTATCTCAAGCTTCATACATTAACACTATCCTTGCTCGTTTTAGCATGCAGAACTCCAAGAAAGGTTTTCTACCTTTTAGGCATGGAGTTCCTTTATCTAAAGAGATGTGTCCCAAAACATCAAAGGAGATAGAGGAGATGAAGGTGGTTCCTTATGCTTCGGCAATAGGAAGCCTCATGTATGTTATGCTATGTACGAGACTAGATATTTTCTGTGGGCATGGTTAGTGACATCGAGTAATCCTCGGACAAGGACATTGGATCGGTAAAGCATATATCAAAGTACCCGAGAAGGACTAGGATTATATGCTGGTTTACTGGCAGATCAATTAGTCCTCGTGGGTTACACGGATTCGATTTCCAATCGATAGGGACAAGAGTAAGTCTACCTCGGGTTTGTGTTTACTTTGAAGGTGGAGCCATAGTATGGAGGAGTGTCCAAGCGTAAATGCATGGCGACTCTACCATGGAAGCCGAGTATGTGGCACCTGAGGCGCCAAGGAAGTTGTATGGCTCAGGAACTACTTGATGGACTTGGATGTGATTCCTGGTTTGCCCAGAACTATCACAATTTATTGTGATAACAGTGGTGCAGTTGCAAACTCGAAGGAACCATGAGCCCATAAGGCGAGTAAGCACATAGAGCGCAAGTACCACCTGATACGAGAGATCGTAAAGCGAGGGGAAGTAGCTGTCGCCAAGATTGCATCAGAGGATAACCTGGCGGATCCATTCACTAAGGCCCTTCCAGCGAAAGCGTTTGATAGGCATGTGGAGGACATGGGGATCAGATGTATGGCAAAATGATGACGGCATAGTCTTTTAGTATAAGTGGGAGATTGTTGGAATGTATACTGAAAGCCTAGCTCTTTTTGTATGAACATTTTATTTTGGAATAAGAATCACATGATCATTGTTTGCACTTTATATATTTATTATATGTGTGCATATTGTCTAATATTTTACATTGTAGATAACATGGTGCTTTGTGTGGCACAGAAGATCATGTTATCAATCCCTTGTAGAATATAAGTAGAGGCTCACAACCAAGATGGTTTTGGGCAAACCATTGGCATGGTTGTAGTGTAGCTTGGTATTGTTTTGTCTTGAACATAGAGTTACACTAGTACACTTAGGTGCATTGAGTAGGACTGACATAGAGGTAATTCAATTAATTGCTGACTACATAATTGAATCGGACCTCGGATATTATGTTGTACATGCTCTTAATCCCGATATAATAACGGACACATGTACTTAGTATTTAATTCTTTGATTTACCAGAGGGTGAGATTTAGATGGATTAAATCAATATGCCCGGTAAGTTGGAAAATGATATTATTTACATGGTGTGTCGTTGATTATAGGAGGAAATCGTGTCCTATATACTAGGTTGATGATGTCCCCTTGAGGAGCTCATAAGATTCATCATGTAAACCCAGCTGGTTGACTTAGTCAACATGATGATAAGGTTGAGTGGTACTACTCGAGGAGTCAGTAAATCAATTAATTGACGGACATTCGATATCTTAAACACGGGAAGATGAATGTACAAAAATATATGGAGCCCATATTAATTTATGGGGGTTGGTGAGGTAGTTCAATGATGATCCTCTAGTAGAATGGAACATCATTGATGGATCAAGTTTGTGTGGTTCCGATCCATCGGGTGGCCAAGATCCAACTCCTCCTCATGGTCCCTATCGTAGCCTAATATAATCCTCAAGAAGTCTAGATCCAAGGATGTAAAACAAAACTCTAAAACCAACGGTTGGGATTAAATCCCTAGGACCGACGGTTGAGATTAAATCTCTAGATCCAACGGTTGGGATGAAACCCTAGAACCGACGGTTGGGATAAAACCCTAGATCCGACGGTTGGGATGAAACCATAGATCCGACGGTTGGGATGAAAACCTAGATCCGACGGTTGGGATAAAACCCTAGATCCGACGGTGGAGATTAAATCCCTAGATCCGATGGTGGAGATTAAAGGAGGATTAAGCCCAATTCTATAAATAGAGGGCTAAGGCTTGGGCGGCAAGGATAGTTTTTTGGATTAGGGTTTTACCTCTCAAGAGATTAGGCGGCTAGGGTTTTGGTGTGTGGTTTGGGCGGCAACAAAGATGGAGATTAGGGTTTCCTCCTTTGCTCCATGGATGTCGGCGCTCATTCCCTCCTCCTCCTTGGTTTTGGCCGGCTCTCTTCATCATCCCTTTCTCCTTGGTGGTCGGCGGTTCTCCATACATTGGTGGCCGGCGCTTCTCCCTTTCATTGGTGGTCGGCGGCAACATTGTCACAAGGTTGGCCGGCGCTCAACCATTCACTCCTTGGCCGGCGGTTACATCGAGCTCCTTGGCTTGGTGGCCGATTCTAGAAAGGAGAAGGAGCTTTGTTTGGTTCTTCTCTTTGTTCGGAGTGAACAAGGAAGAGAAGAACATGATCTAGGAGGCTTCTACTCGTGGAGGATCTTCGCCCACACGACGTCCACGAAGAGGATAGGACATACGGTAGAAGATCATGAGGTATAAAAGTTTTATAACTTTATTTTCTGATCTTAGCATGTTCTTTATGTGTTGATTATACTAGTTTACATTTTTATGTATTTTCTATAATCATGGACCCCGAAGACAAACACAAAAACCGGCGATCCGTCCGTCGTCTCTTCCGCGGCTAACCAACTAGAAGAGTTGTGTTGCTTGAACAACTAGTTTGTTCAAGCGATCGCTCAAGTTGTTAGCACGACGACGAATTGGTTGTGCTAAGGAAACTCATCCCATCCAGATTAGTTTTTTCATTAGTGAAAATTGTAATCCGGGGTTATGGGAGCCAATGAGCCTCCGAAGCAACTCCCTACAATTCGGACATGGGAACTCAACTTCCTTCGTTCGAGATTCATGGCTTGACATAGACCATGACTCTGATAATAATTAAAATTGTCATGCCCCGAGAGTATACCATGCCGAAAAGCAAATGGACAACATCTCCCCTGTACGTGGCAACATATCTAGTTAATACAAGGCCGGTAGGCTCACAACAACAACATAATAAGCAAACATGAATATACTAAACACAGCGAAAACATACTGACAGATAAACAAAATACAAAGACCCAACTGTGCACTCCGGAGTGTCTTTGACACAACAAGAATCATAATAGAAATCACATCAAAGACCAAATACATACAACACATCCGTATATCATAAATACAGAAACAATATAGGGTAAAATCCCAAAACGACAATCCACAAGAATACAACAATACGGAATAAATATCCATCCGTCCGGTGTGAGATGGGATCAGCTGGCGGAGCTTCGAACGTCCAAGGAAATCTTCTACCTGTTACCTGGGCGACAGGAAACCCAGGGTCTGAGGTGGTGAGTATAAACTCAGGGGTAATATATAGAAAGTGCATGAACAACATATAAGGATATAGAGATCTACAAGTATACATGTAAAGATCTACAGGTATACAACATGAGTCCAATAGACATACATGTTGGTAGGGGAAGGGGAAACTTCGCTTCCCCTATCAACTTGGTCGCTTGTTCATGGTGATCCCTTCTTCGTGCCCGGATAAAAAAACTTTATCCTTGACAAGAGGGATTGCCCAAGCAACCTTTTCATCGTCGTGCTATTTGTTTAGTGTAGTCACTTGAACAAACTTGTTGTTCAAGCGACCAACCTCTATTTCACGAATAGCCGCAGAATGGACGATGTACGAATCGCCGGCTTTTGTGTTTATGTTCGGGGTCCAAGTATTATTTAGCCACAAAATAGAATATATCATGCACATAATTGAAAAACAAATATAAACATGTTACAAAAGAGAATAGAGAATCGATATACCTCTCGATCTTCTATTGTATGACCTTCCTCCTTTCGGACGTCGTGTGGGCGATGATCTACCAAAAGTTGAAGCTCCTAGATCACTAATCTTCCTTCCTTGCTCGTTCCGAGCAAGAGGAAGAATAGAAACAAGACTCTTCTCCTTCCTTTAGCCAACCAACAAGCAACAAGCAATTTTCTTGCCGCTGGCCAACAAGGAGAAGGGAGAAAAGGTGAATGCCAACCAAAGCTCCAAGGGAGAACCCTAAGCCTAGGTTTTACCAGCAAAAGAGAGGGAGAGGGGCTGCTTTGGACTTCGGCCAAGGGCTGGAAAGGGATGCTAGGTCGCCGGCAACCTTGAGGAAGAAGAAGATAAGGAAAATATTGTTGGTGCAGTAGGCACCTAAGTCGAACCTGAGTTTGGATTATAGCAAACGATACAAAGTTAAGCTCATGTCGTTATCTCACGAGTTGAATCGAGTGTGCAGAAGATTGCTATAGCTGGAGCTAAAGGCTAGCGACACCCGGAGGAAGCCGCGGTGGTCGGGCGACACCGGGAGGACTTCGGAGGGAGCCGAAGGAATCAGGTGGAGACCGAAAGCAAGGCTTCAAAGGTAAATGTTGAGGTAAGCTCGTGTGAGTGAGCGTAAGTAAGGTCGAGTCCTCCATACGGGGACATCCTTAGGCGACGATCCGACCAAGACTTCCCATGGAAGGTCTATGTTGAGATCGGATGGCAAGTGGCCGTCGAATTCACTTATATTTCGAGCTAACTCTTTATTACAGTCGAAAAGTCTAAAAATCAGTTCAACTGGCCAAAAATCAGTTCAACTGCTAAGCCATCAGTTCAACCGGCCAAGGATCAGTTCAACTGCTGAGCCATCAGTTCAACCGGCCAAGAAATCAGTTCAATCGATGGTCAAAAATCAGCCTCGAGGAGTCAAGCTTTATCACCATTTTTCAAGGAGTTTTGTGCCCAATTCCTATTGGTTGAAGACCCATTCGATGAGGGGCTTAAAGGCTATAAAAGGAGGTCCTAACCTAGGGTTTCATCATCAATTCTAAGCCTCCAAAAGCCTCCGCAAAGCTACAACTTCTCCGACAACGAAGTGCTTCTTCTCCGACGTCTAGGTTTATTTGTTTTCATTTTATTACGTCGGTTAGAGTTTTATTTCAGTTTAGTACTTTCATTTTCGGAGCTTTTATCGTAACGAGGAGAGGGGGAGTGTCCCTCTACCTCAAGCTTTGTGCTTTACTTGTATCGATTAAACTCCTACCTCTAAAGGGGAGGAGTTCTTTAGTGTTTTTGCCCTCCGTACGTGGTCGAGGACCGCTAGGGCCTTGGAGTAGTAGCCGAAGGCTACGAACCAAGTAAAACTCCTTTGTCTCTTTTTACTTTACATTTACATTTCCGCTGCAATTAATTATCTCTCGAGTTTTAATGATCGAAAAGAAAAGAAAAAGGTTTTATCGCTATTCACCCCCCCTCTAGCGATCCGCTTCGATCCAACAATTGGTATCAGAGCCGGGGGTTGCTAAGATTTGGTGAAACCACCAATCTAGCCATTTTACAGATTTTTTTTCTTTTTAATTCTGTTTATTTCAGATTTATTTCGCTTTGTTATTTTTTCTCCCGCACTACTAATCCAAGATGCGAGTCTTGGTACTTTTTTTTGTGTTTTTGTCGTTGCTAGTTTCTTCGTCTTCGTCTCCTTGTGTCTTTTGTTCTAATGGCCCATCTCAAGGGTTTTAGCACCGTCCGACCTCCATTTTACAACGGAGATGACTTCCGTTATTAGAAGGGTCGGATGGAATGCTTTCTCAAAACCCAAATCGAGATGTGGATCATAATCCAAATGGGTTTCACACTTCCAACTAATGAAGTGGGTGACTCCTTGGATTATGATCAATGGACCATTGCGACAAAATGACAAGTCGAAGCCGATGCCAAGGCAACAAAAATCCTCTAATGCTGCTTATCCAAGGAAGAGCTAAATCGCGTCGGCCCCTTCATAAGCGCAAAGGATCTTTGGACAAAACTAGTGGAGCTACACGAAGGGACCGATGAAGCCAAGGTATGTAAGCGTGATCTTCTATTCAATAAACTATATAATCTAAAAATGCAGGAACACGAGTCCGCGACGCAACTCTACGCCCGTGTCCAAGACATAGTCAACAACCTACACGCAATCGGGCAAAAGGTCGAAAACCGCGATCTTATAAGGTTGTCCTAAACTCCTTTCCAAGGACTACCTTGTGGGCATCCATGGTCGATGCCTACAAGGTCTCCAAGGATCTTTCTAAACTTAGATTAGATGAATTTTAGTCTAATTTGGAACCCGAGAAAGGTATAGCTTTATTTGCATGTTCAAAGAAAAAAACCGCTAGCAAGCCACCTCCGAAGGAAGAAAAGGATGAGTCGGATTCGGAGGTCGACTCGGAAATGGAAGCCGAACTAGTCAACCTAGTTCGGAGGATAGTCAAGGGCCGAAAATGAGCCGTCACTCGACCCAACGAAGGTAAGCCTAAAAGTTCAAACATAAGATGTTATGAATGCAACAGGTTTGGACACATTAAGTCCGAATGTCCAAAACTCAAGAGCAAGACACCAAAATACAAAATGACACTCAACGCTACTTGGGAAGAAGCTTCCGAGGAAGAAGACAACGATTGAGTCCTTATGGATAAACCTGTGGAATCGGAGACGGAGTCGGAACCGGAACTTGAATCGGAAACCGAAGATGAGTCAGACTGCGAAGCACTATTCAAGACAAGTCACGGATACGCATCCGGTTCAAAAGATAAACTCAAGGTAAGTCACTCTCTTATTACCACACTTTATAGTGCAATTAAGTTTTTAAATAGAAAGTTAGCTAAGTCCGAGTCCAAGGTCGAGACCCTGGTTGAGGAAGTTAAACTCCTCAAACATGAGGTTTCCCTAACCTCTTCGACTAGTCGAGTTCAAGAGAAGGACTCAACTCGGGTTGAAAAACTCGAAGTTGAGAACTCACTCTTGAAAAGTCAAGTCAAAGATCTTAGGAATATGTTGGAAAGGATTACTTTGGGATCCAAAGGACTTGACCTCCTACTTGGATCGCAAAGGGCCGTGTACAACAAGGTCGGGCTAGGGTTTAGCTCAAACACGACCAATAAGTCGTATATGTCAATCGTAAGTAGACATAGAAAACGTGTCCAAGCATGGGTCCCTAAGACCACCTTGATTTCAAACTTAGGATCAAACCAGTACTGGGTTCCCAAGGACCAAATCCACTATGTGGAGAGACCGAATCGATTCAGCGGTCGAGGAGCTAGTCTGAAATTTGTTTGTGTTTTAACTTAGAAATTGCATGCTTAGGTTTTTATTTAGTTTGATTTTCCTTTTTAGAATGGTTAGATAGGACTATAACTCGTCAATACTTGATAACATAGTACCAGGACACGGCGAGATGATAGTACGCTAGGAAAGCGGAGTCTTGTGTATTCGAGCTAGATAAGGCATATCTAGTTCGGTGCACTTGACCGAGCGGAACTAGATGAAGCTACCTCGCCGTATCCTAGACTAGTTAGACCAGGAAGTGGTCTTAGGTGAGTCAAGTCTCTATTTTCTTGAAAATGGCTTTGTCTAAGGAAGTGGTCGTTGTTCCGATCAAAGAAGGCCTCTGTGCCTCGCCACGACCTGGAAGCCATGATCTTGAAAAGGTGACTTGATGAGCCTAAGGTCAAATCCGAATCTAACTCAAGGTTGACAAGTGTTTAATTCATTAAACTTAATTCAACTAAAAAATTGGAAGTCATCTCACAAGAACATATAGGATTAACATGTTTGATCATATAGACATGGGTGAGATGATTTAGGTTAATAATCTTCAACCAATTTTTAATAAATCCAATATCCGATCCAACTACCTTGCATGTAGGATCAATGGATGTTGGACAGTGGTTGCTCCCGACACATAACCGGGGATCAACTCAAGTTTTCGAAGCTTCGATTCAAATGACAAGGATCGGTAGCTTTCGGAAATAACGGCAAGCTCAAAATCATCGGATCATGTGATATTGAGCTCAATTCAAATTTTGTTATTCAAAATGTTTTATTAGTAGAAAATTTTCAATATAATTTACTTAGTGTAAGCCAATTGTGTGATAATAACTATAAGGTCATATTTCTAGAAAATGAATGCGTAATTAATACAAACGAAACCTCTAAAACAATTCTTAAAGGGACTAGATGTTAGTAATATATGAGAGATGTCCTAAGGCAATCGCCTTATGTATGAACCATTTATGTGATAAATGAAGATTCAATATTTGAGTATACATGTTTCATGTATTTGATTGGATCTTAAACTCATTTACTGAATGTCCACGGTACAATTCACAGCATGAGAGAATTTGTGATTGGATCACAACTAGTGAGTATCTCTACATGTGTAATTGTGATGTATCGGAATTATCCCTAGTCGATGAATTGATGGATTTGGACACCATCAATTCTGTCGAGACTAGAACGAGGTATACTCCTTGGTGTATCCAAGCAGCTGATTCTCACTGGCTGGAGACATTGTGATGTCCGGAGTTAATCGTAGATGCTAGTTATGGTAACTAGTTCATTGGAGTGACCAACCGTAAGACTTCATATGGTTCTCTCCATATATAGATATGTCAATGAAGTTCTTACTGTAGCTTAAGTGCGATGTTCCTTTGACTTGCGGTATTCAAGTCATCTTGATCATAGAGACTTATGCTTTGACATCTTAAGCAAGCATCTCTAAGGAGATGTGGACCCGGGATGATTGGGTATAAGTCGAAGTGATCGAAGGTGTTTGAATAGCCTATAAAGGATTCACCACTCCTTGCGAGGAGATGTATACCCATGGCCTCTCGTCGGATTGTTACTAAAGTCTTTGGCCAAAGCATTACATGTTTAGAGTAAGGTACTCTTCGATACATGCAAGAATTCAGAATCCAGTAGGACGAGGAAATGATACTTGGGCTAGTGTGATGTAGTCACTTAGTGGGGACACTATAGATCATGTCACAACCAAGTGGGTATAAGATGAGTGAAGGGAATGGGGCACGAATCATTCGAGCTGCTGAAGGGTTTCAGAAATAGTTCTGGATCAACCATTGATCTTTTCGGTTAATTGGGGATCATGATGTACTACTAGGTGCCACTCATGATCGTTCTATAATTAATGGTTAATTATAGACGGCCAACATAAACTGAGAACCTATTTGGTCACACGCACAACGAGCGTAATCCAAAGGATTTAAAACGAGCTTGAGAATGGGATTCTCAGACCGAGAGAAACTAGGTTTGGTTGGACCAAACATAAAGCGAGCATGAAATCGCTTTTGATGCAATGGAAGCGTGGATGGGCCGTGTCTTATGAAGACATAATGGATGAACCAAAATGGTTTGGTTCTAATCCAATGGAGGAGAATAAACCAAAGGGTTTGGTTTATTTTAAACGAATGAACCAAAAGTTGGTTCGGTTCGTTTTAACTTAAAATAAACCATCATGGTTTGGTTTATTTTAACTTATCTTAATGGAACGGGTTAACGGGCCTAATGGTTATGATCCAATAACCATTAAGAGAATTAGTTCTCTATAAAAGAGGGCTTAAGGGACAATTAAGCCCTAATCCACAACCCTAAGTTGCCGCCCACCTCTCCTTGGAGAAATTCGGCGCCAACTCTCCTCCTCCTTGCCGCCGCCCACCTTGAGGCTTCAACCGGCGTCCAGAAGGTGCTGACCTTCCCCCTCGCCGGCGTTGAGCTGCTGCCGGTGGTACTCCGGTGATCTTCTTTAGGTTTGGCATCAAGGTGAGCTCTATCTTCCCTTGGTTGGCCGGCGCCTATCTCCTCCACCAAAGCTGTCCAGTTTTTCTGGACAGCTTGTTCTCCTCTCGTCGGAGCGTCGTTTGGACGACGGTTAGAGCTCCGACAGCAGCTAACTTACCGTGGATTCAATCTCCGGTAATCCTCTGAGGTGGAGGACGAAGGATTCGTCAATCGGTTGACGAATACCTCTCTGGAGAAGCGAGTTTTGAGGACTCGTCTTAGGATCCGAATTTGGATTCGGATCGTGATCATCTCTTGATCACGTCGTCTTCAACACGAGGCTAGTAACCCGTACGAAGACGAAGCTCGTGGCTTAGCGAAGTCATCCTAAGGATACTCGGCGTGGATACGGATAGAGACGATTCTAGCGAGGATCGTTCCGGTTGATGTCGTTCCCGCTACACGTAATACCAAAGGTATAACGTAGTTAAATTTCCTTTTATTGCAAATTTAAATTTACGGTTATGTCTACACTTGTTGTACTATGCATGTGTGTGTTGTGTGTGTTGTAATAAATGTAGATTTATTATTTTTATTTCTTCCGCTGTGCACATGTTTACGAAACATGTACGAACACACACTCGCCGCGGTGCCGGAAACCCAACACTAGAAATAACAACATTTACACTATCAACTTAACTAACTCCTCAACTAAGTGTCTTATGACACGGCAAGAGGAATCGTGGTTGTGACACCGACGACTCAGTCACTCACACCCAAGACTCATCCACAAGATGAATCAGAGTGATTTAGTCAGAGGTTTGCCTAACCTCAACAACTTGGATAATAAAATATGTAATGTTTGTCAACAAGGTAAATAATCTAGGACACAACATCAACTAACTAGTCAAGAACGAACCAAAAGTGTGCTTGAGCTCCTACACATGGATCTATTTGATTCACACGGAGCTAAGTCACTTAACGGAAGTAAATTCTGCTTAGTCATAATTGATGACTATTCTAGATTTACTTGGGTTAGGTTCATCAAACACAAAAATGATACCCTAGATCAATTAATCAATCTATTTAAGTTAATAGAAAATCAACAAAGCATTAAAATTAAAAGACTTAGGACTGATCATGGTGGTGAATTCAAAAACCATAGGTTTATAGAATTCTGTAACCTAAATGGATACCACCATGAGTTCTCTTGCCCTAGAACTCCACAACAAAATGGCCTAGTAGAACGCAAAAATAGAACCCTACAAGAAGCGGCTAGGACAATGCTTAATGAGTATAACCTGCGATAGGTTTTGGGAGTGAATCGTAATACATGCTATGTCCAAAATAGAATCCTTATGGTAAAGAGGCACCTTAAGACCTCATACGAGATTTATCACGATAAAATACCTAACATCAAGTACTTTAGAGTATTTGGGTGTAAGGTACATATCCTAAACACTAAGGATTACCTAGGGAAATTTACATTCAAAACCACGACCGGAATCTTTCTAGGATACTCGACTACAAGCAGAGCTTATAGAGTATATAACCATGACACCCTTAGAGTCGAGGAGACTATCAATGTAGTATTTGATGAAGAACACGAACCTACAAAACCCCCGGCAACCCCAATTAGCGAACCGACTCATACTAGACCTAACTCTGATCCGGAGATCAGGTCTAGTGTTAATCCTAACCTAAGTCAACCAAGTCACTCTATCGACCAAGTGATAGATGACTCCAACCAAACTAGAACTCAAACGAGTCATCCTATGGATCAAGTTGTAGACTAAAACCCAAATCCAACTAGGACTCAAACGAATCATCCTATCGACCAAGTGATAGGTGATCCAAGTCTAGGAGTTCGAACTAGAGCCTCATACAGAAAACTTAGTCAAATATCCTTGATTTTTAAAATTGAACCCAAAACTATTGACCAAGCTCTTCTTGATCCCGATTGGATTATTGCAATGCAAGAAGAGTTGGCTCAATTCACTAGGAACGAAGTATGGGAATTAGTACCACCACCTAAAGATAAAATAATCATTGGAACAAGGTGGGTGTTTAGAAATAAAATTGATGATAGAGGTGAAGTAGTTAGAAATAAAGCTAGACTAGTTGCTAAAGGGTTTAGTCAAGTCGAAGGTTTAGATTACGACGAGACCTATGCCCCAGTAGCTAGATTAGAGTCCATTCGAATGCTATTAGCATATGCAGCACATCAAGGATTTAAGTTGTTTCAAATGGATGTGAAATCTGCATTCTTAAATGGATACATTAAAGAAGAAGTTTATGTTAGTCAACCCCCCGGTTTCGAAAGTTTAGACAAACCCGATCATGTCCTTAGGTTAAAGAAAGCTCTTTATGGACTTAAACAAGCTCCTCGAGCTTGGTACGAGAGACTTTCGATTTATCTTAAGTCCAAAGGCTTTAACCAAGGTGTAGTTGACCCAACCCTTTTCGTAAAAACCTTAGGTA
The DNA here is from genome assembly GCA_025175895.1 of Wurfbainia villosa. Classification (NCBI taxonomy): domain Eukaryota; kingdom Viridiplantae; phylum Streptophyta; class Magnoliopsida; order Zingiberales; family Zingiberaceae; genus Wurfbainia; species Wurfbainia villosa. The sequence continues at coordinate 111,221 of JAKLTH010000292.1, forward strand.
AAGACATATTCATAGCCCAAATCTACGTAGATGATATTATTTTCGGAACCACCAACTCAATCCTACTAAATGAGTTCATTTCACTTATGGAAAGTGAATTTGAAATGAATTTAGTAGGTGAGTTAAGTTTCTTTTTGTTAGGGCAATCTCTTGCCGTAATATGGTTTTGATGGTGTGGCAAAGGGTTTAAGTTAGTCTGATATGTTGATGTGATATGTGCGTTGAAGTCGTGCAGGACTTAGTAATTCGCACATGGAGCCGTGGCGAGTTTCACATCTCATGACTCGTGCCTTGAGTCGGTGAAGGATAGCTTTGCGGAAGCCGTGCGCTTGGAGCATCCGAGGGACCGCCGGATGAGAAGCTTGGAGTGAAGCCGGAGGAAGTAGACTTCGAGGCAAGAGACGCGAAGGAGCATTGCAGAGCCGTGCGCCTGATGCTGCCGAGGGACGTGGCCGAGAACGAAGAGAACTTCGAAGGCGAGGGACTCCGAGAAATGAGAGTGAGCGATTGTAACCCGGGGAAGGTTAGCTCTTAGGTGAAAGTTGGCCTTTTGGACAAGTGTCGGATGGGTTTTTCGACACCGGCCGATCGCTATGTCATGGCGACGATCGCTTCCGAGTCGAGTGTGTTCGACCGTATACGATCGACTGGATTGTGGCCAGCCGATCGCATACATACGCGGGCCGATCGCCAAGATTATCACCGACCGCCAAGGCGCAATGATCGTCAATGGGGTTTCGGCCAGAACCGTTCAGTAGCCGACCAGGCGATTACGGAGGCGAAGCCGATCGATGAGGTCCATCACCGATCGCCAAGAGTTCCGCTGACTACAACGGCCGGGATCCAACGTGTTCGAGGCCGCAGTAGGCAATGACTGCCAAGGGCGGCAGTCCACTGATGGCGGCAAACGGGAAGAAGTTAGCCCTCTCTATAAAAAGAGAGGGTGTGAGCCTTTGAGAGGCTAATGCTCATACTCCAAACGATCTTCCTAGTGCCCCACAAGCTCTAAAACTCTTCTTACTTGTCTTTACTTCAATCCTATTGTAAGAAGAGTGATCTTGGTTGTAAAGGTTACCTCCACCTAGCTTTGTGCAAAGGAGAGACCGATAGTGATTGGTTTTGGCGGAGTGATTCACCGTGGACGAATCGGACCGTGGATTAGCGGCGTAGCCGTGAACCACGTTATACCATCGTGTTACCGTTTGTTTTATTGTTTGTCTTTTGCTTTGTATTTGTATATTCCGCTTGCGCTAATCTTTTGTAGACGAGCAATTTACGACGTCCAACGTACGAGGGCTATTCACCCCCCTCTAGCCGGCCATATCGATCACCTACACTTTTTAGGCCTACAAATTAAACAAACTAAAGATGGAATATACCTACATCAACGCAAATATACTAGGGAATTAATTAAACGCTTTGGAATGCAAGACGCTAAAATTATTAATACCCCAATGGCAACTAATGTGAATATAGAAGAAGATGTAATCGGAAATTCAATTGATTTAAAATACTATAGAAGCATAATAGGGAGTCTCCTTTACCTAACTGCAAGCCGACCTGATATCTTATTTGCAGTAAGTATGTGCGCAAGGTTTCAAACCTGTGCCAAGGAGTCTCACCTAACTCTAGTCAAGCGTATCCTTAGATATCTAAAGGGTACACTTAATGTCAGTATTTGGTATCCTAGATCTACCGAGTTCGAACTAACCGGCTACTCTGATTCGGACTATGCCGGTAGTAAGCTCGATAGAAAGAGTACGAGTGGTTGTTGTCAACTTCTCGGCTCGAGTCTAGTGAGTTGGTGCTGTAGGAAGCAACACTGTGTTGCTTTATCTACCATCGAAGTCGAATACATCGCGATGGGTGAGTGTGTCACGCAGCTTCTTTGGATGAAGCACACTCTCCACGACTTTAAGTTAGACTTTACGAATACTAAACTTCACGTAGATAACATTAGTTCAATTAATCTTACAAAGAATCTGATATGTCACTCTAGGACCAAACATATAGAGGTCAAACATCATTTCATTCGAGAACATGTGGCCAACGGAGCCATACAACTCGAATACGTCGAATCAAAGTCTAACTTAGCAGACCTATTTACTAAACCCCTACCCGAAGCCGAATTTAGTCTATTAAGACGAAAATTGGGCATGTGCGTAGTAGAATAGGAACTTGCAAATTATATTTTCTTACTACTATTTCTTAACTTTCATTTTTTATGGAACTAGTATAGGACATACCTTAGATATCATGCACCTATAGATTTAAGGAGCTAATACATCTCCCAACACATTGGACTATTGTGTTTGTGCACTTAGCCACTTTGTTGGACGTGTGATGTTTGGACCTTACTCCTGGTTCCATATGTAGAGCTAGTGCATCGCTATGAACCACGGAGTATAATCATACATACTAACCGACTCTGACCAGGACTGGTTGATCTTTCATATCAATCAAGCCAAATATGAGTCGAACATCTTATAGATGAACTTATTTTCAGTATATTATTTTCAAAATAATGTGGAACATGCTTGGACTTTAAATTTAACACTTATTTTTGTTTTCCACACACACACTCACTCTTTTCGATATATGGCAAAAGGGAGAGAAAAAGTCCAAAGTTAAGGGGTCAAATTATTTTTTGATAACTTAACTCTTACTTTATATTTAAACCAAAAGTTAACTTTAAGTTTTGAAAACTTATTAAAGGCCAAGTTAAGAGAATTCTTAACTTAAACTAATTTGTGGCGTCAACGTTTTACTTATTTTTTATTATGCCCTTAATGTTTTACTTAAGGGGGAGAAAGGGTCAAGTTAAGAAGAACTCTTAACTTAAACGTTTTACTAAGGCCAACTTTAAGTAATGTTAATTACTTAAAGAAACCCTCAAAGGGGAGGATTAAGGTCTTTCTTCAAGACTCACCCTCGGTCAAGGGGGAGTACTTGAAGAAAATCCTTACTACTCCAACTTAATCTTCTTTATTTCTTGTTTCTAATGCACATTATTCTTCATGCTTGCTATTTACTTAACTTTGTATGTGGGTTTGCCATAAATCAAAAAGGGGGAGATTGTTGGTGCAGTAGGAACCTAAGTCAAACTTGAGTTTTGATTATAGCAAATGATACAAAGTTAAGCTCATGTCGTTATCTCACGAGTTGAATCGAGTGTGCAGAAGATTGCTATAGATGGAGCTAAAGGCTAGCGACACCCGGAGGAAGCCGCGGTGGTCGGGCGACACCGGGAGGACTTCGGAGGGAGCCGAAGGAATCAGGTGGAGACCGAAAGCAAGGCTTCAAAGGTAAATGTTGAGGTAAGCTCGTGTGAGTGAGCATAAGTAAGGTCGAGTCCTCCATACGGGGACATCCTTAGGCGACGATCCGACCAAGACTTCCCATGGAAGGTCTATGTTGAGATCGGAGGCAAGTGGTCGTCGAATTCACTTATATTTCGAGCTAACTCTTTATTACAGTCGAAAAGTCTAAAAATCAGTTCAACCGGCCAAAAATCAGTTCAACTACTAAGCCATCAGTTCAACCGGCCAAGGATTAGTTCAACTGCTGAGCCATCAGTTCAACCGGCCAAGAAATCAGTTCAACCGATGGTCAAAAATCATCCTCGAGGAGTCAAGCTTTATCACCCTTTTTCAAGGAGTTTTATGCCCAATTCCTATTGGTTGAAGACCCATTTGATGAGGGGCTTAAAGGCTATAAAAGGAGGTCCTAACCTAGGGTTTCATCATCAATTCTAAGCCTCCAAAAGCCTCCGCAAAGCTACAACTTCTCCGACAATGAAGTGCTTCTTCTCCGACGTCTAGGTTTATTTGTTTTCATTTTATTACGTCGGTTAGAGTTTTATTTCAGTTTAGTACTTTCATTTTCGGAGCTTTTATCGTAACAAGGAGAGGGGGAGTGTCCCTCTACCTCAAGCTTTGTGCTTTACTTGTATCGATTAAACTCCTACCTCTAAAGGGGAGGAGTTCTTTAGTGTTTTTGCTCTCCGTACGTGGTCGAGGACCGCTAGGGCCTTGGAGTAGTAGCCGAAGGCTACGAACCAAGTAAAACTCCTTTGTCTCTATTTACTTTACATTTACATTTCCACTGCAATTAATTATCTCTCAAGTTTTAACGAACGAAAAGAAAAGAAAAAGGTTTTATCGCTATTCACCCCCCCTCTAGCGATCCGCTTCGATCCAACAAATATTTCCTTAATAGGTGCCGCCAACTCCAAACCCTAGCCTCCAAGCCTTGCCGCCCAAAACCCTAATCCTATCTCTAATTGGATTCATAGTTGCTGCCCACCCCTTGCCCTCCTTTTATAGAGTTAGAGATAAGCCTTGTTTTAATCTCCACCATTGGTTCTAGGGATTTAATCTCAACCGTCGGATCTAGAGATTTAATCTCAACCGTCGGATCTAGAGATTTAATCTCTACCTTTGGATTTAGAGTTTTGTTTCTATCCATTGGATCTAAGCTTCATGAGGTATTAATAGGCAACAATAGGGACCATGAGGAGGAGTTGAATCTTGGCCACCCAATGAATCAAGCCCACATAAATTCCGATCCATTAATGATAATTCAATCCACTAAAGGATTATCATTGATCTACCTCACCAACCCTCATAAGTTCATATAGGCTCCATATATTATATGTACATTTTCTTCCCGTGTTTAAGATCTCGAATGTCCGTCGATTAATTAATTTACTGACCATTAATTAATCAACATCTAACTCCATGAGTAGTACCACTCAACCTTTTCATCATGTCAGACCAAGTCCACCTGCAGGGTTTACATGATGAACCTTTTGAGCTCCTCAAGGGGACATCATCATCCTAATATATAGGACACGATTTCCTCCTATAAACAACGACACACCATATAAATAATATCATCTCCCAACTTACCGAGCCTATCGATTTAATCTATAAATCTCGCCCATTGATAAATCAAAGAGATGAATACTAAGTATATGTGCCCGTTATTATATCGGGATTAAGAGTATGTACAATATAATATCTGAGGTTTGATTCGATTATGTAGTCAGCAATAAATCGAATCACCTTTAAGTCGGTCCTGCTCAATACACACAAAGTGTACTAGTGTGATTCTATGGTCAAGACAAACCAATCCCAAATCACACTACCACCATTCCAATGGTTTGTCCAAATCCATCTCGGTTATGAGCCTTTACTTATACTTTACAAGGAACCGATAACATGATCTCCCATGTGACACCACACACCATTTTATCTACAATATAATGTATTAGACAATATGCATAGCTATAAAAATATGCAAACAAATCTTGTGATTCTTATTTCAAAATAAAGATGTTCATACAAAAGATAGACTTTTTGGTATACATTCCAACAATCTCTCACTTACACTAAAAGACTATGCTGTCCTCAAACTGTCATACATCTGATCCCCATTCCCTCCACATGCCTATCAAAAGCTCTCGCCAGAAGGGCCTTAGTGAAAGGATCTGTCAGGTTATCCTCCGATGCAATCTTGGTTACAGCAACTTCTCCTCTCTTTACGATTTCTCATATTAGGTGGTACTTGCGCTCTATGTGTTTATTAGCCTTATGGGCTCGTGGTTCCTTCGAGTTTGCAACTGCACCACTATTATCACAATAAATTGTTATAGGTTTTGGCAAACCAGGAATCACATCCAAGTTCATCAGGAGCCACACAGCTTCTTTGGCTGCCTCAGAGGCTGCCACATACTCAGCTTCCATGGTAGAGTCCGCCACACAATTTTTCTTGACACTCCTCCATACAATCGCTCTACCTCCCAAAGTAAACACAAAATCTGAGGTAGACTTACTGTTATCCCTATCTGATTGGAAGTCGAAATCCGTGTAACCCACAAGGAGTAATTGGTTTGCCTGGTAAACTAGCATATAATCCCTAGTCCTTCTCAGGTACTTCAATATATGCTTTACCGTAGTCCAATGTCCTTGTCCTGGATTACTCTGATATCTGCTGACCATGCCCATGGCATAGAAGATATCTGGTCTCATACATGGCATTGCATACATGAGGCTTCCCACCACCGAAGCATAAGGAACCAGCTTCATCTCCTCTATCTCCTCAGATGTTCTAGAACACATCTCCTTAGATAAAGGAACTCCATGCCTGAAACGTAGAAAACCCATCTTGGAGTTCTGCATGCTAAAACGATCCATAATCGTGTCTATGTATGAAGCTTGGGATAAGCACAACATCCTTTTCCTGCGATCCCTTATAACCTTGATCCCAAGGATGTGTCCCACCTCTCCCAAGTCCTTCATATCAAACTATTTGGACAACCATACCCTTACGTCCGATAACACCTTGATATTGTTGCCAATCAACAAAATGTCATCTACGTATAGTACAAGAAATACCACTGCGTTTCCATCACATCTCTTGTATACACAAAACTCATTCGGACTTTGAATAAATCCATAAGACTGGATTACCTCATCAAATTGAATGTTCCAAGACCTCGAAGCTTGCTTCAATCCATAAATGGATCGATTAAGCTTACATACAAGATGCTCTTTGCCTTTCGCAATGAATCCCTTTGGTTGCTTCATATAGATGTTTTCCTCAAGACTTCCAGTAAGGAAAGCTGTCTTGACATCCATCTGCCACACCTCATAATCCATATGAGTTGCAATGTATAAGAGAATCTAGATAAACTTAAGCATGGCTACCGGCGAAAAGGTCTTCTCATAATCGATACCCTCTTTCTGAGTATACCCCTTCGCAACAAGCCTCGCTTTGAAGGTCTCAACCTTCCCATCTATTCCTCTCTTTCTTTTGTAGATCCACTTGCATCCAATGGTTTTTACACCATCGGGTGGTTCTTCTAGCTCCCTGACCTGATTTGAATCCATAGATTCAATCTCAGTATTCATTGCATTTTGCCAAGATGTTGCATCTTTATCTTGGATTGCCTCATCATATGTCCAGGGATCAGGTTCATGTTCGCCAGGGACCAAATTAGAAGATTCTCCCAAGAACATGAATTTATCAGGTTGTCTCACAACCCTCCCAATACGATGAGGTATCACCTGTGTATCCTCTATGACATGCGATGCAGTGACTTGTGGTATATCCTCTTGTATCGGTGGTACTAAAGAAGTGACTTCCCCTTTTAATTCTTCCAGAACAATTTTACTCTGTGGCTTTTGGTTCATCACATAGTCTTCCTCTAGAAATCTGGCGTTCGTGCTAATGATCACCCTCTGATCTCTAGGACTATAAAATAAACCACCCTTCGTTCCTCTAGGATAGCCAACGAACATGCATACTTCTATACGAGGTTCCAACTTACCAGCATCTGCCTTCAGCACATGTGCTGAACTCCCCCAAATATGAATATGTCTTAGATAAGGATTTCGCCCAGTCCACAATTCTGTGGGAGTAGAAGGCACTGATTTAGATGAAACCAAGTTCAAAATTTACACTGCCGTATCTAGAGCATATCCCCAGAACGAATCTGACAACTCAGAATAACTCATCATCGATCTAACCATCTCTATAAGAGTCCTATTCGTTCGCTCTGCTACACCATTCTGCTGGGTGTGCCAGGTGCAGACAATTGGGATTGAATCCCAACCTCTGATAAGTAATTTCTAAACTCTCCCAAGAGGTACTCGCCACCACGATCAGATCGTAGTGTCTTGATACTTTTACCTTGACATTTCTCCACATCAACCTTGAATTCTTTGAACTTGTTAAAGCATTCAGAGTTGCGGCGCATCAAGTAAATATATCCATATCTTGAATAATCATCTATAAAGGAGACGAAATACTCAAAACCACCTCTAGCCTGGATAGACATAGGACCACACAAATCAGAGTGAACCTACTCCAACACATCTTTGGCTCTATACCCCTTGGCCTTAAAAGGCCTCTTGGTCATTTTACCCTCCAAGCAAGATTCATAGGTTGGAAAATCCTCCACCACTAATGAACCCAGAGGTCCATCAGCTATCAACCTTTGAATTCTGCTTAGGTTAATATGACCAAGCCTAAGATTTCAAAGATATGTTTGGTTCATCTTTGAAGGTTCTTTTCTCTTATTGGAATTAGAAGATGAGTTATTAACTTCAATTTGCATCGTGGGAGGTTTTGGTTCAAGTGTGTATAGATTTCCTATCAATGCACCTGAACAGATAATTTCCCTATTCCTTTTTATAATGCCTCTGTCATTAAAAGAAATAGAATATCCATCCATAAATAATTTAGGAACCAAAATTAAATTCTTTCTAAATAAAGGTACATAAAGGCAATTCTTAAGAACCAAAACTTTATTTTTCTTAAAAGATAAATGAACGTCCCCACTGCAACAGCCGCCAACTTCGTGGCATCGCCCAAGTACACGGTAATCTCCCCCTCAGCCAGTCGTCTGGTTTTTTGAAACCCCTGCAGAGTATTGCAGACATGATCAGTGGCTCCCATATCTACACACCAGGTGTTGGTAGATAACACCGCTAAACATGTTTCAACGACTAGACCAAAAGATATACCTTTGTTCTACTTGCGGTTGGGGCAGTCCTTCTTCCAGTGTCCAGTCTGCTTACATATGAAGCACTTGCCTTTCGACTTCTTCACTCCTCCCTGAGTTCCTCCCACCGCCTTCGCCCCAGTTTGTTTCTTCTTCTTCTTGCCTTTTGGCTTAGAAGTAGAAACCTTTTGGGTCACCATGGCATGTGCCTGAGCACTCGAAAATAGCCCTCTCGCTTGAGTTCTGAAGTTTCGCCAACGAATACAAACCTCTTGTTCATGTTGTAGTTGAGAAACTACTCAAAACTCCTAGGTAGATACTGGAGAATGATATCGACCTGGGTTTCCCCATCGATCTCAGCTCTGAGGACTTCCAACTCATTCAAATGAGCCATCAACTTGAGAACATGATCCCTTACCGGTGTTCCCTCGATCATCGTGGTCGTCATCAAGTTCCTCATGGCTTCTTGCCTCGCAGCCCGATTCTGGTGTCCGAAAAGCTCTTTGAGATTGAGCATCATGTCATAGCGATGGGCATGGCTTGATGTTGATGTTGCTACATTTGACATAGATGCCAAAATGTAACACCGCCATCTCATCGGCCTTTATCCACTTCTTATAACTCTCTTTCTCCTTTTCCCGGAGATCATCTCGAGGCTTAGGAGGCACTCTTGAGAGTACATATTTGTATTCCTCGTGATCAAGACAATGTCAAGATTCCTCTTCCAATCAACATAGTTGAGTCCAGTAAGTTTATTCTCTTTCAGTATCAGAGCAAGCGGGTTGAAAGTCATTTTGAAAGAAAACCTAAGAATCACATAGATCAAAACATTAGATTTCAAAAAATTATTAATTCCTCAAACAATAAAATTTTAAAATCAACCAACACCTCAAAACACCGAGAATATCGTATGCCACAATAGTGTGGACGTATACGAATTCTACATTTGTAAGAAGAGGTTTTACCCATTAATTTTACTATCTTGTCAACCTAACTTTTTGACAAGTAAAATTAATAGTTGGTTCCTCTTTGGCCCTACAAATAAAAGCAGTGACTCCGATGGGGAGGATACTTATATTTGTATCTAAGTGTTCACCATTACTCGGTACCAAGGTAATTATCTCGGGTTATGTGTCTTCCGATGGGGAAGTACACATGCTCCTTAATAATTCCCTATAACCATATTCAACCTTGTGATCCGCAAACAAACTCATCCGATGGGGAGGAAGGCACTCAGAGCCGACGCGCAAGTTTGTTTGCATCACTTGTCAAATCGTAATGGAGGCCGTGGGAATTTATAAAAATATCCCTCTCCCACTTAGTAATTTGAAAATGAGAAATTTTCTAGCCTACGACATGCATATCAAACAATAAGCAATAAATATAAAAAATAAATTATTTTCTAACTATTATGGCTTTTGTCTTCAATATGTCTCCCGTCGCATCGCCATCTCGTCCGCTCCTCCTACGCCATGTACGAGCCATCCGGAGATCCAAGCCGAGACTAAAAACTATTTTAATTTACATCCATCGATCCTATACTCCACGAGGGAGTGTACATGAAATCTAGATCAAAAGTAAACTAAAATAAAAAGAGTGGCTAAACAATGTCGTATCTAATTTACAAAAAATTAAATACTAGTCTCGTCAATCCCAAGGATTCAACAAACTATACTATTACACACATACAATCACATACACACATATGGCCATAATAGTCGGATCTTATTCCTGCAACCAAAGAGTTAACCTATGCATCTCCTACTATTATCCAGCACATATAATATATGAAAAATACACAAGAGTAACCGAATCCAAAACACACAAAATCGGAAACCGTGGCTCTGATACCACTTATTGGTAGGGGAAGGGGAAACTTCGCTTCCCCTTTCAACTTGGTTGCTTGTTCATGGCGATCCCTTCTTCGTCCCTGGATAAAAAAAAATTATCCTTGACAAGAGGGATTGCCCAAGCAACCTTGTCATCATCGTGCTATTTGTTTAGAGCAGTCACTTGAACAAACATGTTGTTCAAGCGACCAACCTCTATTTCACGAATAGCCGCGGAATAGACGATGTAAGGATCACCGACTTTTGTGTTTATGTTCAGGGTTCAAGTATTATTTAGCCACAAAATAGAATATATCATGCACATAATTGAAAAACAAATATAAACATGTTACAAAAGAGAATAGAGAATTGATATATCTCTCGATCTTCTATTGTATGACCTTCCTCCTTTCGGACGTCATGTGGATGACGATCTACCAAAAGTTGAAGCTCCTAGATCACCAATCTTCCTTCCTTGCTCGTTCTGAGCAAGAGGAAGAATAGAAACAAGACTCTTCTCCTTCCTTTAGCCAACCAACAAGCAATTTGCTTGCCGCCGGCCAACAAGGAGAAGGGAGAAAAGGTGAATGTGTTGGAATGTATACTGAAAGCCTAGCTCTTTTTGTATGAACATTTTATTTTGGAATAAGAATCACATGATCATTGTTAGCACTTTATATATTTATTATATGTGTGCATATTGTCTAATATTTTACATTGTAGATAACATGGTGCTTGGTGTGGCACAGAAGATCATGTTATCAGTCCCTTGTAGAATATAAGTAGAGGCTCACAACCAAGATGGTTTTGGACAAACCATTGGCATGGTTGTAGTGTAGCTTGGTATTGTTTTGTCTTGAACATAGAGTTATACTAGTACACTTAGGTGCATTGAGCAGGACCGACATAGAGGTGATTCAATTAATTGCTGATTACATAATTGAATCGGACTTCGGATATTATGTTGTATATGCTCTTAATTCCGATATAATAACGGGCACATGTACTTAGTATTTATTTCTTTGATTTACCAGAGGGTGAGATTTAGATGGATTAAATCAATATGCCCGGTAAGTTGGGAAATGATATTATTTACATGGTGTGTCGTTGATTATAGGAGGAAACCGTGTCCTATATACTAGGTTGATGATGTCCCCTTGAGGAGCTCATAAGGTTCATCATGTAAACCCAGTTGGTTGACTTAGTCAATATGATGATAAGGTTGAGTGGTACTACTCGAGGAGTTAGATGTTAATTAATTGATAGTCAGTAAATTAATTAATTGATAGACATTCGATATCTTAAACACAGGGAGATGAATGTACAAATAATATATGGAGCCCATATTAATTTATGGGGGTTGGTGAGGTAGTTCGATGATGATCCTCTAGTGGAATGGAACATCATTGATGGATCAAGTTTGTGTGGTTCTGATCCATCGGGTGGCCAAGATCCAACTCGTCCTCATGGTTCCTATCGTACCCTAATATAATCCTCAAGAAGTCTAGATCCAAGGATGTAAAACAAAACTCTAAAACCAACGGTTGGGATTAAATCCCTAGGACCGACGGTTGAGATTAAAACTCTAGATCCGACGGTTGGGATGAAACCCTAGAACCGACGGTTGAGATTAAATCCCTAGATCCGACGGTTGGGATAAAACCCTAGATCCGACGGTTGGGATGAAACCATAGATCCGACGGTTGGGATGAAACCCTAGATCTGACGGTTGGGATGAAACCATAGATCCGACGGTTGGGATGAAACCCTAGATCTGACGGTTGGGATAAAACCCTAGATCCGACGGTGGAGATTAAATCCCTAGATCTGACGGTGGAGATTAAAGGAGGCTTAAGCCCAATTCTATAAATAGAGGGCTAAGGCTTGGGCGGCAAGGATAGTTTTTTGGATTAGGGTTTTGCCTCTCAAGAGATTAGGCGGCTAGGGTTTTGGTGTGTGGTTTGGGCGGCAACAAAGAAGGAGATTAGGGTTTCTTCCTTTGCTCCTTGGTGGCCGGCGCTCATTCCCTCCTCCTCCTTGGATTTGGCCGGCTCTCTTCATCATCCCTTTCTCCTTGGTGGCCGGCGGTTCTCCATACATTGGTGGTCGGCGCTTCTCCCTTTCATTGGTGGCCGGCGGAAACATTGTCACAAGGTTGGCCGGCGCTCAACCATTCACTCCTTGGCCGGCGGTTACATCGAGCTCCTTGGCTTGGTGGCCGGTTCTAGAAAGGAGAAGGAGCTTTGTTTGGTTCTTCTCTTTGTTCGGAGTGAACAAGGAAGAGAAGAACGTGATCTAGGAGGCTTCTACTCGTGGAGGATCTTCGCCCACACGACGTCCACGAAGAGGATAGGACATACGGTAGAAGATCGTGAGGTATAAAAGTTTTATAACTTTATTTTCTGATCTTAGCATGTTCTTTATGTGTTGATTATACTAGTTTACATTTTTATGTATTTTGTATAATCATGGACCCCGAAGACAAACACAAAAACCGGCGATCCGTCCGTCGTCTCTTCCGCGGCTAACCAACTAGAAGAGTTGTATTGCTTGAACAACTAGTTTGTTCAAGCGATCGCTCAAGTTGTTAGCACGATGACGAATTGGTTGTGCTAAGGAAACTCATCCCATCCGGATTAGTTTTTTTATTAGTGAAAATTTTAATCCGGGGTTATGGGAGCCAATGAGCCTCCGAAGCAACTCCCTACAGAATGCCGACCAAAGCTCCAAGGGAGAACCCTAAGCCAAGCTTTTACCGGCCAAAGAGAGGGAGAGGGGCTTCTTTGGATGCCGGCCAAGGGCTGGAAAGGGATGCTAGGTCGCCGGCCACTTCGAGGAAGGAGAAGATAAGGAAAATATTTCCTTAATAGGTGTCGCCAACTCCAAACCCTAGCCTCCAAGCCTTGCCACCCAAAACCCTAATCTTATCTCTAATTGGATTCATAGTTGCCGCCCACCCCTTGCCCTCCTTTTATAGAGTTAGGGATAAGCCTTGTTTTAATCTCCACCATTGGTTATATGGATTTAATCTCAACCGTCGGATCTAGAGATTTAATCTCTAGCTTTGGATCTAGAGTTTTGTTTCTATCCATTGGATCTAAGCTTCATGAGGTATTAATAGGCTACAATAGGGACCATGAGGAGGAGTTGGATCTTGGCCACCCAATGGATCATGCCCACATAAAGTCCGATTCAATAATGATAATCCAATTCACTAAAGGATTATCATTGATATACCTCACCAACCATTATAAGTTAATATGGGCTCCATATATTATATGTACATTTTCTCTCCGTGTTTATGATCTTGAATGTCCGTCGATTAATTAATTTACTGACTATTAATTAATCAACATCTAACTCCATGAGTAGTACCACTCAACCTTTTCATCATCCCGAACCAAGTCCACCTGCAGGGTTTACATGATGAACCTTTTGAGCAAAGGAATATGTATGAATGTATGAGTTAAGGTACCCATGAGAGATTTAGTATACATGAGAGTTGAGGTACCCATGAGAGCACATGTACACCCCCCTGGATGCATCACATTGTCAGACAGGACATGAGTGTGCATTCCAAGATTTTGTATGATTGTGCCTTTCTTGATGATATATATTTACCTTTCATAAAAAAAAATGATGAACCTTTTGAGCTCCTCAAGGGTACATCATCATCCTAATATATAGGACACAGTTTCCTCCTATAATCAACGACACACCATATAAATAATATCATCTCCCAACTTACCGAGCCTATCGATTTAATCTATAAATCTCACCCACTGATAGATCAAAGAGATGAATACTAAGTATATGTGTCTGTTATTATATTGAGATTAAGAGTATGTACAATATAATATCTGAGGTCTGATTCGATTATGTAGTCAGCAATAAATCGAATCACCTCTAAGTCGGTTCTACTCAATACACACAAAGTGTACTAGTGTGATTCTATGGTCAAGACAAACCAATCCCAAATCACACTACAACCATTCCAATGGTTTCCAAAGTCATCTCGGTTGTGAGCTTTTACTTATACTTTACAAGGAACCGATAACATGATCTTTCGTGTGACACCACACACCATGTTATCTACAATGTAATGTATTAGACAATATGCATAGCCATAAAAATATGCAAACAATGATCATGTGATTCTTATTTTAAAATAAAGATGTTCATACAAAAGATAGACTTTTCAGTATACATCCCAACAATACAGTCCTATCCAAATCTAATAACCAGTAACCACAGTATAGTCATACTCAATGCATATACTAAACTGATCAACTGAACATGAAGTAATGTACCAACATACTTGACGGTCTGCAACACCATAAGCTATATCATTCTGAACAGGTATACAATAACATGACCCATATAACGTACAAAGTCAATCCCATATCTGAGCAACACTCAGACATATGAACAGTATAAAATTACATGTAATAACATCCCGATCCATGCTACACTATAACATGACGCTAATCAAATGCATACAACAGTCTAGACCAACACATATATCATGCTCAACACACAGCAGTATATAATATGCAAATGACATGTATCATGATGTACAAACATATGAAGCAATCATAGCTCAATCAAATGTAGCATCTCACAGGCATATGTAAAACATATATCGAATACATGCATATATATATATATCAGCAATGCATATGCATGGCCATGTCTGCGAACCCGTCCAACCACGACCCCAGTATAGCCAGGGTGGCACGACATAACAACTATCCCGACTCCAGCCGCGACCACTCTCGAGTGACCGAGTTGGGTAGTATGAAATAGTAGCTAGCTGCCATAGAGCTATATGCTACTCACACGGGGTCCCTGCTGCTAGCCGCCCCATCCCTACCCATGAGTAGATAAGCACCACACCCAGGACAACTGCACATCACACGACCACTGTCTATAGTTGGTGAGTGCACTAACTACCACTCCGCACAGTGGCCAAGTGTACATCTCCAGCTACCACCATCCATAGTGGCCGAGAACGGCATGCACAACAATGCTCTGCACTCAACCCTGCAACCACTATCCTGAGTGGCCGGGGAGGTAGGATGACTGATGATCCTCTCAACCACAAGGGAGACCTAATCGCCAACATGCATGCAATGTAATGATGCATAGCTCCATACATGTATCCTCGCCACACTCCCTATCTCACGGGGAGTCCTGGTCAACCAAAAGTCAACTATGCAAGGACTACAATCCACAAGACTCTCTCTATCGCACAAAGAGTCATACACATCTGATAGTCAACCACGCTAAGACCTCTAGTCAGTAGCGAGATACTATCGACCGTCCATATAACCATACACAGGCACACAATCCATAATGGATATACCATCATGCTAGGACCTCTAGTCCATGGCCACATACTGACAACCGCACACTTATCTATGCACAAACAACTAAATCCACCATAGATGCACAACTAATAAGTATACGATACAACAATCGACTCTATAATCTAATCCATCACCTAACCCTAGTGATGTAACACAGTAACCCAATCTGAGGTCACAAAGATAACCCTAACCACCTGTACTTACTGAACATCCATCAGCTAACACATAATAGGGTTTATAGTTCATATCCGTGCTAGATAATCAATGAAGTAATAGTAATATATCTCAAAGGTCAAGGCAGTATAAGCATATGATTAAATAAGAGTGGATCTAAGATCAAAGTAATAACATAAGTCCAAATTCATGCACCAGATTCAGATCAAACTACTTGACCAGGGTAGATATTACCCACTTGATACGAAGCTCGAAATAATCCTCACGATTGTGGACCTGCTTCGTATCCCAAACCTGCACATAATAGCAAACAATGATTAAGTATAAGTGTTCGACCAATATACGAACTAAAGTCTACATCGTTTCTATATTCGCATCCTTTCCTCGTCTACGAGTTAGAAACCCCGATTATCCCAACCTGATACACCATCACCATACTCGCTCCCAAATCAACAAGATCACTATATAGATCTAAACAACACTCTAAACAGGGTTGTAATAGAAGCTTGCCACAAGATCAGTCCACCACAGCTAATCAATTCAATACATCCACCGAATAGATCAATCGGACACATTTACGACACCTTATTCATCTACAGATCAATTGTAACATAAATGAAAGTCTAAACAACATCTAAATCAACCTGCATATTCACAGATCTAATACCAAACACAACCAATGAACAACACAATCTGAGCTATAATGGCAGCTTACCAAAAGATCAAACCACCACTTCATCCAATGCAGCCACTATCAACATCCCTGCATCCTCCCACCGCAGCACAACACACACAAACATTCCAAGCTCACCTCAAGCACGATTCACCGTTCCAACATCACTGACTCGACGATAGCCAAACTACCTTCTCGATCTGAGCCAATCAAACCTAGCTTCCTCCATCCACACATAGTCGGCACCACCCGACAATCCATGAACATAACCCATTGGATCCCCAAATCACACCGACACACCACAAATTCACATCAATTTACAGATGAAACAAAAGGGATAAACAACACTTACCAGCCAAATCTTCACCGGCAGCACCTTCCCTCATCCTCTGTTCACCGGAGAAATCCAAGCTCACAACCACAACTCAAACCACCGATCCGAGCTAAAACAAAGAATCCACAGCTAGCTCTAAGGGAAATCAAAAATTTAACCCAAACCAAACAGATTGCAGCACCTGTGTCGATGATGAAATGACGGAAGAGGTTAGGCGACGGCGAGCTGAACTCGAGCATCGGCGATGGAAGATTTTTGGAGGGCTCATGGC
This sequence comes from Wurfbainia villosa, assembly GCA_025175895.1. Lineage (NCBI taxonomy): Eukaryota > Viridiplantae > Streptophyta > Magnoliopsida > Zingiberales > Zingiberaceae > Wurfbainia > Wurfbainia villosa. The sequence continues at coordinate 128,380 of JAKLTH010000292.1, forward strand.
GGTCAATGAGCGGGAAGACAGGGTTGCACGTCAGCTAGAGGGCGACAACGGAGAGCTCCGGTGGGGCTGGTGACCAACGAGTCGAGCTCAACTGGCGGCGGAGGGCTGCGATCGAGCGCGGTGAAGTAAGGTCGCGATGGGGAACTGCTCAAATTGGGAGAAATGGTGGAGAAGAAGATATCACGGAAGGAATAGAAATGGGTCGGCGGATGCGGGTCGGGCTTAAGGAGAAGGAAATCGGGTTCGGATCCTTTTTTTTAAGCCATCACCTAAGTTTTAATACTAAGTTAATTTCTTCAATTAACCCTTTAATCACAACCAATCCAAATAACTCCCTAAAATATCTGTAAAATTCCATAGAGGTTTTTTTTTCGTATTTTACACGGAGACCTTAGGAAAGCTATAGGGTGACGACTTAACTTATCATGGAATGAGTATCCTCTAAAAAGATTCACTTGGCACGAGCACGAGGAGATAACTTAGTGAATTTCTAGAACATATCTATTTTGCTTTGATTGCAAATACAACTTAATAAATTTAGTTAACATGCTAAGTATGGAACAATACCTTTTTAAAAAATTTCATGGCACTAAGGTTTTCTTGAGGACAAGCAAAGATTTAAGTCTGAGGGAATTGATGTGAGCAAAATATATAAGATTTTAGGAGTAGTTTTCGCTCACATCTCAATACATTTTATGTTTGTTTCATGCATATTTCACTTTGTTTTGCATGCATTTCCTATTTTCTGGTTCAGAGATTTGCTCTTTGTACTTTTGTGTGCAGGATAACATTTCATGGGAAAAGGCGCACTTTTCGGAGCAAAAGAAGGGCATTTTGCAGCTGGATGCAAAAGGGAACATGGCCAGGGCGTGTGTCTACACACGACCATGTTTAAAGGGCGAAATGACCGCCACATCCTGACACACGACCAGGGCATGTGTTTTCACACGGTCGTGTGGCGGCCAGGCAAATTGACGCGATTAGGGATTTTTCCAATTTTCGTAACGATCCGGCATGATGTCTATATAAAGGAAGCTCTATCCAAACCCTAGGGAATGATGAGAAGGAGGCACGATGGCTGGGACAGCACTCCGAAGCCCTAAAAAGCTTCGGGGACTCGCAATGGGGAAGAAGAACGACCCTGGGGATCCAAATTCTGCACCTCAACGCTAAAGAGAAGGGCTGCATTGCATTGTAATTCATATTTCTTACACGTTTATCATTGTATCCATGAATTCCATAATGTTTTGTGATTCTCTTCTAGTATCCATAGAGTAGATTCTCTAATTCTAGGATTAGGGAGTAGTTTGTGTTGAGTAGAACATTGTTATTTCAAATATGTTTCTTGAAATCGTATTTGTAGTTGAATGATAGTTTAGATCTATAGCTTTGTGTTTTGGTTTTCTATCTTCTATGAGTAGACGATACAAGGGGTGAAAGTCCTTGTATCGCAAATTTAGGGGATATTAGGAGGAACCTAAGGGTTGGCCTCATCACCTGCAACTGTGGATAGAAGGATGTGATAGAGTCAGTAATGTATCTCATTTTCGACTCGTCGCAGGGATCGATTCGGCATCCTCGTACCAACTATCCCGTCCTGAGGCCAAGGGATGATCTAGCATGGCAGAGGTAGCTTCCGATAGATGTGAAGGCTCATCAGGGGAGTGTATGATGTCCTTTCAAAAAATCCCTAGTTAGAAAGTCTGGATACATTCAATTGATAGCATGTTCTGCGATACACAAACGAAATCGAAGTCCTAGAATCCCATCAAAATCCTCATAGCAAACCCTCTCTTCTTCCGTGTGACACCGTACTAGAGTTTAGTCCACCGACGACCCTCACAATCGCAACCTTTAGATCTGATCTTCGAACAATAGCATCCACTGAATAGATCGGTATTCGAGTCTCAGTCCCTGTGAGATCGATAAATCTATTTATTACTTGACGACATCCATGCACTTGCGGGCATTGAGCGCAAACGTGCGCTTCGAGTCCTCGACGATCTCCGTCGCAAGATTTGAGGTCGCGTTCGCGTGCATCAATGTTTCACCACAATGTTCACCATAAATGTTACCAAAACTTATAGCATTAAATTGACCATAATCATGAGTAAAAGAATTCATCATTATACATAGGAAATTATAGGTAAGGAAAAGAATAACAATGGGTTGGCAAGAGTCTCCCTTTTTTTTATTTAACTAGGGCACTACTAAAAATTGAAAGAAAGAAAGATGTAATTAATATAAACTGAAAATTGAATGGAAAAAATATAAAATGAAATAAAACTGAAATAATATAAAATAAAACAAGAAAATAAATCTAGCCTAAGTCCAATCCAACTGTCCACTTTCGATTTGATATCAAATCAATCAGTCCCCGAAAACGGCACCAAAAACTTGATGCACGCAAATGCGACCTCAAATCTCGCGACAGAGACCATCGAGGACTCGAAGCGCACGCTCATGCTCAATGCCCGCAAGTGCACAGATGTCATCAAGTAATAAAGAATATCGATCCCACAAGGACTGAGATTTCGAGTATCAGTTTGTCCAGTGGATGTGTTATTGTTCGGATTAGTAATCCTAGGGTTCACGAATGAGAGGTCGTTGGTGGTCCGAATTTAGTATGATGTCACACGGAAGAAGAGAAGGGTTGCTACGAGGATTTGGATGGGATTCTAGGACTTCGGTTTCGTTTGTGTGTCGCAGAACATGCTATCAATTGAATGTATTAAGATTTTCTAGCTAGGGTTTTGTGGAAAGGACATCATACACTATGGTACGAGGATGCCGAATCGATCCCTGTGATGAGCCGGAAACAAGACACATTACCGACTCTATCGCATCCTTCTATCCACAGTTGCAGGCGATGAGGCCAACCTCTATGTTCCTCCTAATATCCCCTAAATCTTAGATATGAGGACTATCACCCCTCGTATCATCTACACACAAAAGATAAAAAACCAAAACACAAAGCTATAGATCTAAACAATCATTCAACTGCAAATACAATTTCAAGAACAAAAACATATTTGAAATAACAATGTTCTACTCAACACAAACTACTCCCTAATCCTAGAATCAGAGAATCTACTCCATAACTACGAGAAGAGAATCACAAAACATTATGGAATTCATGAATATAATAATAAACATGTAAGAAATATGAATTACAATGCAATATGCCTCTTCTCTCTGGCATTGTGGTGCAGAACTTGATCCTCGAGCAGCTCTCTTCCTCCCCGTTGCGAGTTCCCCGAAGCTTTTTAGAGCTTCGGAGCATCGTCCCAGTCGTTGTGCCCTCTCCCTAGGGTTTAGGAGCCCTAGGGCAACTCCCTCCTGATCCCCAACCTCTTAGACAAGTTTCCTATATATAGAGGTGGTTCTGACTTTCCATAAATGCTTAAAAAACTCTATTTCGTCGAATTTGCGGTGTCGCCACATGACCGTGTGAATTTCACACGGCCTGGCCATGTGCAAGGCTGGAAAATGACTAAAATCCAGGCTGAAAATTGAGCTGGAAAAAACACACGACTGTGCTAATTCACATAGCCTGGCCGTGTCTTTTCTTGGAGCCTCCATTTTGATCAGTTTCTCTTCGGAAACATGCCCAAGTCTTGGGACATGGCCAGTGCGTGTTCCCTAAGGTCCGTGCTCCACAAATTGCTCCATTTTTGCTCCAAAAATGCCACCATGCACATAAATTAACAAAAGTAGATCTCCGAACTAGAAAATAGAAAATACCTGTAAAACAAAGTAAAATATGCATGAAACAAACATAAAATGAAATGAGATGTGAGCGAAAACTACTCCTAAAACCCTATATGTTTTGCTTACATTAACACATAAAAAACTGCACAACATGTCAAATATTTTTTTTATTGCCTTTATTGTTTTGGCCAAATGTTTGTTTTCCTCTTTTTTCAACTTTTTTTTTCAATTTTTTTTCTTGACATGCGGTGCTCTTCCCTATGTTCTAAAAAAATGCATCAAGCTCAGCTATAAAAAAAACATGGCTTGTCCCTGGTGATCAATCACGACATGCCTATGCTTACATTGAATTCTCCTGAGATACTCTTGTTGGATCGAGAAGCGTCGCTAGAGGGGGGGTGAATAGTGAGCATAAATCTTTTCTTTTCGTTCGTTCGATATATGAGCAAGCACAGCAGAAAAATAAAAAGACAAGTTTATTTTTACTTGGTTCACAACCCAACGGTTGCTACTCCAAGGCCCCACGATCCTTGACCACGTACGAAGGGGCAATCCACTAAAACTCTCCTCCACGTTGGAGGTAGGAGACAACGATCACAAAATCAAAAGTACGAGGATGAGGCAACATGCCTACCTCACCTCGTTACAATTAAAACAAAGGATACAATAACCAAAGATATTACTTGCTGCTGCTGCCGATGAAGAAGGTGAAAGCTTGGCGTCGTGTCGGCGTTATGAAGGTGTTGGAGCTTTGGTGTTGTAGGAGCACTTAAGAATAATCTTGATTGATGTTTGGGTTGGAGTTCTCCCCTCCTCTTATAGAATTTTGCCTTGATATAAGTCTCCTCATCTTTTGGAATAGATCCCTAGGTGGTACCAAATTTTATCGCGAAGTGGCCGTGTCAAACATTATCCATTTTGACCTAGCGCAAAGGTCGATTCGTCCATCACGATCCGATACCTTCCATCGATCGATGAGCATCGATCGATTGCCCAATGGTCGCGATCATTGCCCGGCCTAGCCACTTCCCTACAGTAAGAGGTTAGCACAGAAAATGGTAAATGCGACGGTTTTATACCGTCCGATCTTGACCTAGACCTTCGACAGGAAGTCTTAGTCGGATCACTACCTACGGTCATCCCCATATAGAGGACACGACCTTACCATCTCTCACTCACACGAGCTTACCTCTGGTCCTTTAAGATATGTCGCTTTGCTTTCGGTCTTCCACCTAGGTTCTTCGACTCCCACGAAGTTCCCCCCAGTGTCGCCCGACCACCACAGTTCCCTCTGGGTGTCACTGACCTTCGGCTTAGCTTAGCCTTTCTGCACACTTGATTTAGCTCGTGAGACAACGATGTAAACTTAACTTTGTGTCTTTGCCATAATCAAAACATAGGTTCGATTATCTGGTGCCCCTGCACCAACAACTCTCTCCCCCACACTTAAACTTTTGTCCGTCCCGAGCAAAATACTTATCATAGAACATTCAAGTATTCTACATCCAGAAGAGTAAACAAAGAATAAAGTAATGGAAGGAAAGAAAAATGACATGTAATGAAAGAAGAAGTAAAGGAAAACAAGTGAGAATGCCTTCATAGTAATCATGCAAACCTATGGTTGTGTGGTCTCGAAAGAATCAAAGCAAGTTCTAGAGTTACAATAACCACAAGTGCACCACACACAAGCAATAAAAACAAGCACAATCCTCACTAGGAATGAAAAAAAATCATCTCAATCTATCACCAAGTAGTAACCATATGCAATCAACTAATCCATTCATGACAATAAATTCCAAAACTCGGCAATCAAATTTAACTAGCTTTCACGAGTTCTAAGATGATATAAAAGAAAGCATAGGAAATTTATTTCAAAACACCGATAAAACAAAAACTCAACAAACAAAATATAACAAGTAAAACAAAAACAAATAATGTAAAAGAAATGTATATATAATGAACAGAAAAGAAGATAAGATGGAGGTAACTCCCCTGAGGTCCTGACGATTGGAGGCGGTTCAGTAAGAATATCTAGGTTGGGAGTGGAGTAAAAGTCCTCCCCGACGATTAAAGATGGTTCAGAAGTAAAATACACTCCGGAGGTGGGATGAATCGATAGAAAGTGAGCATCTCCTTCGTGTGATCAGAAAAGTCATGTGCTGCTCCCTCTAATATTATCGCCTTCTTATATGTCTTCTCTGGAGGTCGGAGGCGATATAGCAGAAGTTTTTAGCTTGGGGGATGGACTATTGCATTATCTGTCAGGGCCTTCATCAGCAACATTCTTGGGGACTCGATCTCAGGTGGGAGTGTCCAGTCTGGGGGTGTCCAGCTATCCACCTCTCCCATGCCATCATCTTCAACATATGACACAACAACAACTTCATCAATGAATTCACATCCATCAGTGTTCGAAATCACATCACAACACATTGGTTCATAGGAGTCCTGTGGAGCGGCTGAATCACATACATGCCCATCACTCACTCCACAATCCATCTCCCTAAGCACATCGATATCCATAGAAATGGTATCTGACAGAGGCTGAATGAACTCTTGTGCTTGCATTTGGCTGATGAATGTTACAATTTGATCCATTGTAGTCTCCATACTACTGATAATATGGATCCATGTTTCTCAGAAAAGATAATCCCTGGTCTTTCCTGAAACACCAACAAACAAATCAAAAGACACAGAAAGTAGACATGAAAAAATACATGGATATACAGAAAATGAAAGAATGAAGCACTAATTTTTTTTTAGAAAAATGGATAAACAATCCTAAGTCTACTAAGCACCATTACACTCCCCGACAACAGTGCCAAAATTTGATTACGAAATTATTTGTCGTGGTACTGTTATAAATTAATTATCAAACCCTCTCTACGTTAATATAGCATAGTGAATGGCCCGGATCGTTTCCCAACAAGTGTAATCGATAGAATAGTAAACTTAGGATTTCTAATTTTTGCTTTGTGTTTTCTATCAGAAATGGGGTTTGGAATTTATAAGATTAATCCTACTGCATGAAAGACAATGCAAGTAATTAAAACCTTAATCTAAGTAAACTACGATGATAACAAAATTAAAGAAGATATAAACTAAGCAGTCAAAGAAAAGCATTCAAAAACATAAAGCCAGTGCAAGAAATTAAACAACAATTTAAATGTAAAATAACATGAGTGTCAAGGAGAACATGAAATAAATCTAACCTAGTATTAAACACTGCTAACTAATGGAAATAACACTTAAACATGCAAGAAATAAAACTAACAAACAATTAAGCTAAGCTAGCAATTAACCAGTTGTGAAGTCGTGCGCTTGGCACATCCGAGGGACGTGGCCGGATGAAGAGAACTTCAAAGGCGAGGGACTCCAAGGGAATGAGAGTGAGCGATTGTAACACAGGACAGGGTAGCTCGTTAGTGAAACTTGGCCAAACGGCTAAGTGTCGGATGGGTGTTTCCCGACACTAGTCGACTGCTATAGGTAGGAGTCGACTGATCCAAGTCGACTGGAGACTCGATTGGTGTTCGAGTCGAACTTCTGGCCGAACAGTCGACTGCCAGCTCGTGGCAGTCGACTGCTAGCTCCATCAGTCGACTGCCAAGGGGAGCAGTCGACTGATGTCGAGGGTTTCGGGCACAGAAGCTTCAGCAGTCGAGTGATCACGTCGACCACTCGACTGATGGCTCCATCAGTCGACTGATGGGAAGATCAGTCGACTGATGTGGGAGCCGTTGGTTAAAATCCAACGTGGAAGAAGCCATTAGAGGGCAATGGCTATGGCGGCATTCGACTGATCGAGGCATCAGTCAACTGCTAGGCACCCAACGGGAAGAATAGGCTCTTCCCTTTAAGAAGGGGCCTTGGGTGACTTGGGATGGTTAATGGTTCATTGCTAAACATCTCCCAAGTGCCCAAAATGATTTTCCTTCTCTTCCTTGTGTTTAATTTCATCTTATTGTAAGAGGAGAGAATTCTTGTAAGAAAGGTTACCTCCACCTATCTTTGTGCAAAGGAGAGATTAGTGGAGGTGTTATAGGCGTGATTCACCTTGGACGAATCAAGTCATGGACTAGTGGCAAGGGTCATGAACTACGTTATATCGGGTTGTTAGCATTGCCTCTTGTATTGTCTTTTATTATTCCGTTGTACTAATCATATTCATAGGAAATCAACAAACGATCTCCACCGTACGTGATAAAAGGCTATTCACCACCCTCTAGCCGGCCACTGACGTTCCAACAAGTGGTATCAGAGCAAGGTTGCTTGTCACCGGACTCACCGCTGCAACAAGCACGACAACAATGATGGTCGGCTCCAACATCCATCCGCCAAAGTTTGAGGGAGAATTTGCATGGTGGAAGAAGCGTTTGGAGGTATTCTTCGAAATGGATTTTGAAATAATGTTAATCATGAAAAATGGTTTCGAAGTTCCTAGGGATAAAGAAGGGGAGCCATTGGAAAAATTGAGATGGACAAAAAAACAAAGAGAGGAGTACTTGGCGAATTCGAAAGCCAAGAATCATCTATTCAACGTACTCCCTCAACAAGAAGTCAATCGAATAGGAGAATGTGCTAGCACCAAAGAGATGTGGGAGAAGCTTATAGAACTTCATGAAGGCACATCCGAGGCTAAGCTAGCAAGAAGAGATGTCCTCCGCTCTCAACTCAATAATATCAAACTCAATAAAGGGGAGAAGGTAACATCTTTACATTCTCGGTTTAAAGAAATTCTTAACGGTTTATCTAGTGTAAGGGAGAAGCTCTCCAATAGGGATATGATCATGAAGGCAATCGATGTCTTTCCCCGATCATCAAAGTGGAGTTCCATGGTGGACTCATTTTATATCTGAAAGAATCTAGAGGTAGCTACTCTAGATGAATTTTTCTCCCCTATGGAATTACATGGGTCTAGGCTTGAAGGAATAGTAGAAGATCAAATCAAGCCAACAAGGGGAGTTGCATTAATAGCCAACATGGGGAAGAAGAAGAAGGAGATGCTACCTTCATCATCGGATGAAGACTCCTCCTCCTCCTCCATGGATAGCATGGAAGAAGCCTACATGGTAAGGAAGGTAAGACGTGCTTTGAAAAGTTTTAAGTTTAACAAATCTAATGATGGGAGGAGAAGGCTGAGGCGAAAAATTATTTGCTACAATTACCAAGGAGAGGGACATTTAAGGGATGATTGCCCCCTCTTGAACAAGAGCAAAGAAGAAAGGAAGAAGAGAGAAGAGAAGAAGAAAGGGAACAAAAAGAAGGATGATGAAAAGAAAACAAAAGAAAAAGGGAAGGCTAAGGCACACAAAGCGGTGACATGAGATGATCCATCATCCTCATTGAAAGAAGAAGAAACTTTCACAAGCCTTGCCTAATGGCAATAGAAGACTTGGACACCTCCTCCTCCGAACAAGAAGCAAGTACAAGTGAGGAGAGCTCAAGTGAAGTGGGAGCCTCATCTTCTTCCTCATCGGAATCAGAGGAAGAAGACATGGAAACTATGGTAACAAATCTTTCACCTAAGGAAATTGTTTCCATGATTTCAAGCTTAACTAAGGACTTATTTAAAATAAATACAAATGCATGCAAAATGAAATTAAGGCCCTAGAAGAAAAATTATAAAATGCATGCTCACATAATGATTACATTCCTTTTAATGTTAGTGATGCATGTATGGATGAAAACAAGGCCTCGAGGGAAAAGGTAGACCATTTAACTAAGGCCCTAGAGAAATTCACCATTGTCTGTAACACATTGAACATGATTATAGGGAGCCAAATTGCTAGCTTTAATAAGAAAGGCCTAGGATATAAGGGAAACAAAAATGAAAAGGCCTATCATTGTTTAATTGCTAGGGGTCAAGCTAAAAATAAAATGGTAGCTAGAAAATGGATCCCTAAAGAATATTTAGTGAACCCTATAGGAAAGAACTTATATTGGGTTCCTAAATCCATTCTTAAGGGTTAGGAAAACCCTAGGATAGTCAACCATGAGTGGACTTATTTTATATCATGTAAAATGGTTGACTTGTAAGGATGTGGGTCATAATTTTTGAATTAAGTGTTTGGTGATGATAATATGATCATAATATGGAAATCATAATAATATTTGATTTATAATCATGATATGCAATAATTGATGATTTATGATCATGATTGATAATACATATTTTTATGATCATGTTGGATGGTTTTAGGTTGCATGACACTTAACCATGGGTAGAATTGCATGAAATTTTGGTTAAGTATAATACCTTTAGGTTCATCTCACAATACCACTATAAGGCTACTTGATTGAGAACATAGCATGGGTGAGATGATAGGATGATACAAATGGTCCACTAAAGCTTAAGGCATTTAGATGGGTCGAGTGATCGTGTCGACCACTCGACTGATGGCTCCATCAGTCGACTAATGGGAAGATCAGTCAACTGATGTGGGAGCTATTGGTTAAAATCCAACGTGGAAGAAGCCATTAAAGGGCACCGACTATAGCGATAGTCGACTGATCAAGGCATCAGTCGACTGCTAGGCGCCCAATGGGAAGAATGGGCTCTTCCCTATAAGAAGGGGCCTTGGGTGACTTGGGATGGTTAATGGTTCATTGTTAAACATCTCCCAAGTGCCCAAAATGATTTTCCTTCTCTTCCTTGTGTTTAATTTCATCTTATTATAAGAGGAGAGAATTCTTGTAAGAAAGGTTACCTCTAGCTAGCTTTATGCAAAGGAGAGATTAGTGGAGGTGTTATAGGCATGATTCACCTTGGACGAATCGGGTCGTGGACTAGCGGCAAGGGCTGTGAACCATGTTATATCGGTTTGTTAGCATTGCCTCTTGTATTGTCTTTTATTATTCCGCTACGCTAATCATATTCGTAGGCAATCAATGAACGATCTCCACCATACGCGATAAAAGGCTATTCACCCCCCTCTAGCTGGCCACCAACATTCCAATAGGAAGCCTAATATATGCTATGTTATGTACGAGATCGGATATCTATTTTTCCGTGGGCATGGTTAGCAGATATCAGAGTAATCTAGGATAGGGACATTAGACTACGGTAAAACATATATTGAAGTACCTGAGAAGGACAAGAGATTATATGCTGGTATACCAGGCAAATCAATTACTCCCTGTGGGTTACACAGATTCTGACTTCCAATTAGATAGGGATAACAGTAAGTCTACCTCGGGTTTTGTGTTTAGTTTGGGAGGTGGAGTCATTGTATAGAGGAGTGTCAAGCAGAAATGCATGGAGGACTCCACCATGGAAGTTGAGTATGTGGAAGCTTTTGAGGCAGCCAAAGAAGTTGTATGACTCAGGAACTTCTTGATGGACTTGGATGTGATTCTTAGTTTGCCCATAACTATCACAATTTATTGTGATAACAGTGGTGCAGTTGCAAACTAGAAGGAACCACGAGCCCATAAGACAAGTAAACACATAGAGTGCAAGTACAACCTGATACGAGAGATCGTAAAGCGAGGAGAAGTTGTTGTCGCCAAGATTGCATCAGAGGATAACTTAGAAGTTCCTTTCACTAAGGCCCTTCCAGCAAGAGCTTTTGAATGGCATGTGGAGGGAATGGGAATCAGATGTATGGCAGTTTGATGGCATCATAGTCTTTTAGTATAAGTAGGAGATTATTGGGATGTATACTGAAAGCCTAGCCTTTGTATGAACATCTTCATTTTGAAATAAGAATCACATGATCATTGTTTGCATTTTATATTTATGCATATTGTTTGATACTTTACATTGTAGATAACATGGTGTGTGGTGTCGCACAGAAGATCATGTTATCAGTTCCTTGTAGAGTATAAGTAGAGTCTCACAACCAAGATGATTTTGGACAAACCATTGGCATGGTTGTAGTGTGATTTTGTATTGGTTTATCTTGACAATAGAATTACACTAGTACACTTTGTGTGTATTGAGCAGGACCGATTTAGAGGTGATTTAATTTATACTGACTATATAATTGAATCGGACCTCAGATATTATGATGTACATGCTCTTAATCCCGATATAATAATGAACACATGTACTTAGTATTTATTTCTTTGATTTACCAATGGGTGAGATTTATGTGTTAAATCGATAAGCCTGGTAAGTTGGGAAATAATATTATTTACATGGTGTGCCATTGATTATAAGAGGAAATCGTGTCCTATATACTAGGATGATGATGTTCCCTTGAGGAGCTCATAAGGTTCATCATGTAAATCCTGCAGGTGGACTTGGTACAACATGATGATAAGGATGAGTGGTACTACTCATAGAGTTAGATATTAACTAATTTAATTGTCAGTAATTTAATTATTAATGGACATTCAATATCTTAAACACGGGGAGATATTTTGTACAAATAATATATGGAGTCCATATTTATTTATGGGGGTTGGTGAGGTAGATCAATGATGATCTTCTAGTGGAATGGATCATCATTAAAGGATCGGGTTTTATGTGGTTCGGATCCATTGGGTGGCCAAGATCCAATTCCTCCTTATGGTCCTTATTGTATCCTATTATAAATACGTCATGAAACCTAGATCTATATAAGGTGTGGAGAGGCTTGGGTGAGATAGACAATTGGTTGTGCTAGGGTTTGGGTTGGCGTTGAGAGGCTTGGGCGGTAAGCATTGGAGGCTAGGGTTTGCTTCCTTAGGGCTGGCAGCAAGGTTAGGGTTTTGATTTCCTTCCCTCAACCTTTGGTTGGTGCCACCCTTCTCTCAACCTTTCGCGGGTGCCACCCTCTCTCAATCCTTTGGCCGGTGCCACCCTCTCTCAAACCTTTGGTCGACACCCCATCTCCTCCTCTTCTAGGGTTGGCGGCAACAAAGGTGAGGGTTCCTCCTTCCTTTGTCTTTGCCAGCACACCCTCTCCCTCTCCTTAGGGTTGGCATACACCAAGCTTGGTGTTTGGTGGTCGACGCAAGTAAGGAGAAGAAGGGAGCTTTTGTTCTTCCTTTGTTCGAAGCGAGCAAGGAAGGGAAGACGCGATCTAAGAGGCTTCGACTCTTGGAAGATCGTCGCCCACACGACGTCCAAGAGGAGGATAGGAATACAATAGAAGATCAAGAGGTAAAACAAGAGGTATAATCTTGTTTAGTTTTGATTCTAGTTCTTTTGTATTTTGTATGTTATTGATTAACATGGACCCCGATGATAAACACAAAAACTGGCGGTCCGTTCATCATCTATTCCGCGGCTAATCGAGGAAAAAAGTTAGGTTGCTTGAACAACAAGTTTGTTCAAGTGACTACTCAAATCAAATAGCACAATGATGGATCGATTGATTGGGTAATCCATCTCCATCCGGATTAATTTTTTTAATCCGGAGATGTGTGATAGGATCGTCATGCACAAGCGACCAAAGGGGGAAGCAATTCTCTTCAGATAGAAAACCAAAACACATAGATATCAGTCTAAACTAATATTAATTGTAAATACTAAATCAAGAACAGAATTTAATTTGGAATAACATGTTCTAAGCATACAAACAACTCCCTAATCCTAGAATTGAATAATCTACTCCATAAATATGTGAGGAGAAACACAAAGCACGATCATATTCGTATAAATAATGGATATTATGCAAAGAACAGAAATTACAATGCAATGTGCTCTTCTCTCCGGCGTTGAAGTGCATAACTTGGATCTCTGACGGCTTTCTTCCTTCCCATTGCGAGTTCCCAAAGCTTTTTAGGGCATCGGAGTGTCGTCCCAGCCATCGTGCCTCCACCCTAGGGTTTGGGCATAGCCTCCTTTATATAAACATCAGCCTAGATCTCCCCGAAACTTGGAAAATAATTGAATCACGTCAAAATCGCACAATGCCACATGACCATGTGTTTCCACATGGCCAGGCCATGTGTCATGCTGTGGTGGCCAATCTCGAGCCTTGGACACGACCGTGTGTAGCCACACACCCTGGGTGTGTCCCCTTCTGTGTCCAGCTACCAAATGTCTTTCTTTCGCTCCGAAAGTACACAATTTTCCCCATGAAATGCTATCCTGCACACAAAAGTACAAAGAGCAGATCTTCGAACCAGAAAACAGGAAATGCATGCAAAACAAAGTAAAATATGCATGAAACAAACATAAAATGAAATGAGATGTGAGCGAAAACTACTCCTAAAACCTTATATGTTTTGCTCACATGAATTCCCCCAGACTTAGTTCTTTGCTTGTCCTCAAGGAAACCTCAGTGTCATGAAATTTTAAAATGGTATTGTTTCATACTTAGCATGTTAACTAGATTTATCAAGTGGTATTTGCAATCAAAGCAAAATAGATATGTTCTAGAAATTCACTAAGTTAGCTCCTCGTGCTCGTGCTAAGCAAATCTTCTAAGGGGATACTTGTTCCATGGTAAGTTAAGTCATCATCCTATAGCTTTCCTAAGGTCTCCAGCTCTTAGGCACTTAGCTACCCAAAGCGAGGGTCGTTCCTGAGATCTAGCATAAAGTCTCAAAGGCGTGCTCGGTATTGAGGGAAATTGATAGGTGTTTCCCCCAGTAATCTAACTCGGTCTCAAAGGGGCACCTAACCATTTCCACCCACGACAACTGTTTTTTATCCCTTATAATCTCTTTTTTTTTCTCTTACTCTCTTTTTCTTTCTTTTCGTCTTTTCTTATTCCATTTTTTCTCTTTCTTTCTTTTCTCTCTCTCTTGGGATTTTGATTTTTCCGAATGGGCTTTCACAATTAGAGCATCTCCAATAACTAAAATGCTAAATCTAGAGTCACCTATGGATTCCAAAGTACTAGACTACTGAGATGAATCATAACTAGGTACGTACTAGATTTTCCCTTTCAGAATGTTCATCATGTGTAGGTGTAAAAATAAAAGCTAACTAGTGTAAGTCTAGAACATTCATTAGAGCAAATAAAATAAAATACCATGAGGTAAATGAAGTTAAGCTACCCATGGAAACAACTCATGAAGAAAACTTTAAAAATACTACTGAGGTAGCTTATAGATAGCAAAAACTAAGTGCTGAAAGAAACTGAACAACCTATGCATGAACAAATGAATGCTAACAAAAAATGCAAATGACAAGAAAGAAACTACTACTAGAAACAAAATAAATCAAGACTTGGGGCCCCTCCCCTAGACTTAAGCGAAGCATACCTCTAGTGTAGTGGGCGAGGTGGAAAGTCTGGTAGCCTCGGCATCTCAGAGTCCTGGGAGAATCTGGTGTTGAGTCGTTAATGCCACATGTACATGTGGTCGATCTGAGAGATGGTGGATGCAGTGGCTGCTCGATGCTCCTCCTCCCTAGCCCACTATGCCTGTTGGGCATGCATGTGTTGCTGCATCTCCTAGAGGTAGGTGGCCTCCTCTTGGCGACGGGCAGCCTCCTCGTGGAAGTAAATGCGGGCCTCGTCGTAGAACTCCTTAGCCCGCTGGAAGTGCTCCCGGAAGACCTAAAACTCTGCCTGTGTGTAGGCGCTTGATGTGTGCAAATCATATAGGGTTTTAGGAGTAGTTTTTGCTCACATCTTGTTACATTTTGCGTTAGTTTCATGCATATGTTACTCTATTTTTGCATGAATTTCCTATTTTCTAGTTCGGAGGTCTACTCGTTGTTCTTTTGAATGCAGGTTGGATTTTCGGGTGGAAAAGACACATTTTCGGAGTGAAAGAAGGAAATTTCATGCTAGACGCAGAGTGGGACACGACCAGGGCATGTGGATTCACACGACTGTGTCTGATGGGCGAAGATCAGCACACCAGGGCTGCACATGGCCTAGCCGTGTGGAAACACACGGCCGTGTGGCGGTCTGATGGAGTTGCGCGACTAGGGTTTTTTTCCGATTTCGCAGTGGTCCGAGGCGACGTCTATATAAGGATGGCTCCGCCCAAACCCTAGGAGGGAGGCACGATGGCTAGGACGGCACGCCGAAGCCCTAAAAAGCTTCGGTAACTCACAGCAGGGAGGAGGAATGCTGCCGGAGGTCCACAACTTGCAATACAACATCGGAGAGAAGATCACAATGCATTATATATCTATATTTCTGTGCTTTATCTCTATTGTATTTGAACTTAAACATGTTTTGTGATTCTTCCTTCGTATTTATGGAGTAGTACTTTTGATTCTAGGATTAGGGAGTAGCTTGAGTTCATATACAATGTTGGTTCATATTAAATTCTGGCCAAAAGTTTGATATTGACAGTTGGTAGTTGTTCTCTATTATACTTTCATGAATTTGACTTTCTTTCCGCTGTGATTAGGCAATACAAGGTGGTGACAGCCCTCGCAATCTATATTTAGGAGGTTTGATCAAGGAACCTAGGGGTAAACCTGACCTTTCGTAACTGCGGGGAGAAGAGAGCGGTGGAATCGAAAAAGGTCCACCGCAAGGATTGATTTGGCATCCTCGTACCCTCTATCCCATCCTTTTGGGTGAGGATAGCTCCCGGTGAATGCGGCGACTCTGCGAGAGAGTGTATGATGTCCCTTCCCCAAAATCATAGATAGACGTTTAGACGATGCCAATTGACAACATTGTTATATGGTACACAAGTGAAATCGAAGTCCTAGAATCGCCTTTTTAAGACCCCGGCACACTCTTTTCCTCCTCCGTGTGACACCGCACTGAGTAGGGTCCTCCGATAGTCCTCACCAACCGACTCTCTCTGAGATTCTGTCCGAACAATCGCAACCACTTAGCGTATTAGTACTTGAATCCCAGTCCCTGTGGGATCGATAATCTATTATTACTTGACGACATCCGTGCACTTGCGGGCATTGAGCGCGAGCGTGCACTTTGAGTCTTCGATGGTCTCCGTCGCGGGATTTAAGGTCGCGACCGTACGCATCAAGTTTTTGGTACCGTTGTCGAGGACTGTCGATTCGATATCAAATTGAATGGTGGTAAATTGGATCGAACCTAGGATAGATTTACTTTTTTTTTTGTTTTATTTTATTTTATTTTATTTTATTTTAGTTCAGTTGCTCTTTCCTTATCTATAATTTCCTGTGTATAATGATGCATGATTTTACTCATAATTATGATCAATTGAATGTTGTATGTTTTGGTAATATTTATTGTGAACATTGTGGTGAAACTTGGCATACCATTAATGATTGTCCGGATATATTCGAACCTTCACAATTTGAACAAGAAGATGTCACCTACAATTACAACCAGTGGCCACAAGATGATTTCTATTCATATAGTTATGACCCTGGGTACTTAAACCCTCAATATTGTCCGCCTAAATCCTGACTTGAGCAGATGATGGAAGATTTCATTCGAATAGAACAAGCAGCGAATGATGAATTCCGATGGCGGCATTCGCAGATAAAGACCTAATATCATTTCCAAAATGAGAACGAGAACCATGAGTCACCATGCAAATTTTATCCAGAACCAAGCCCCCACTTAGAAGCCCCGCTAGATAATTTTACTAGGGAATGCAAAGAGCATAGCCAACAATTTGCAGAGATGATGGAATGGGATCTAGCTAGGATAGAAACCAAACGACTAGAAGGTGGCTTTGATGACTGGATTAAACCTAATATGACAGGGACTCACTTTGAGCGAATGGATGAGGAGGACGTAGATGACATTGGAAGTAGAGAAGGACAATCCATTCAATCACCACTAGAAGGAGAACTTGAGGATTATATAATTGATACTTTAATCGAGGAGTGCATTGCTTCAAACAAAACACCTCCTAACCTTAAGGGTCTAAAAGAGCTCACCTTAACCCTCACCAAAACTTTAGTTACCAATAACAAAGCCCACCTAGTGATTTGTAATGATAAAATTTCATTCGACATGATAGAATTTGCTAATAAATCTTTTGGTGAGAATATTTGTGGTGAGTTAAATTATTTACATCATTTAGAATATAATGATCAAACTATTGATGATTCGTTGAGACTAAGCATGTTAAACCTCGAGTCAAGGAAAGCAGCACCCAAGTATCTTGCCCCTCCATGAGGGAGATTTAAAAGATATAGTAATGGAGGACTAAAATGCAAGAAACAAAAGGTGAGAAAATATTTGGCCCCTCCACGAGCAAGATTTAAGGGATATAGTGATGGAGGACCACCAAGCAAGAGGTATAAAGTGAGCAAGTATCTTGCTCCCCCATTAGCAAGATTCAAATGCCTCAAATGAAACGTAGGAATAAGGTTGAGCTAAAAGACCTTAAACAAAGTGCTTCTTGGCAGACAACCCAAGTTTAGTCTTTAGATTTCCCTTTGATTGAATTGCATGCATTTACTTAATTCGAACTTTGATTTATGGTATTTAGCATTTGTAGGTAAGGAAAGAACTTGCTAGGTAAAAACAAAAGTCATTTTAAGTTTATGCGGTGAAGTGAGTGAGAGAAATCAGACCATTGTGCACCATAAGAAAAGAAACAAAGGGCACACGGCCAGACCGTGTGTTTTCACATGGTCGTGCCCTGACTTCTAGAGTTGCACACGGTCAAGCCGTGTGTTTTCACATGGTCGTGCCCTGACTTCCAGAGGCACACACGGTCAAGTCGTGTGATTTCACACAGTCGTGTTGTGCCCCCTAGTCCATGTGAAAAGCCTACACCTACACCGTTTTCTTTTTCTACTTTTGAGCAGGATGCAGGTACTTCTGCCTATGATTTCTCGGAGTTCCGATTGCACCTCGATGACATATACACTGAGCAGTAGATGTAGAGGCAGCGATGGGAAGAGCAGAGCGCCAAACAGTAAGCGGAGTTCCAGGGATTCTGGGAGCATTTCCAGCGGGCAGAGGAGTTCTACGTTGAGGCCCGCATATACTTCTAGGAGGAGGCTGCTCGTCGCCAGGATGAGGTAGCTTACCGCAGGGAGATGCGGTAGCATATGCACGCCCAGCAGGCACAGTGGGCTAGAGAGGAGGAGCACCGAGTAGCCGCTGCATCCACCAGCTCTCAGATCGACCACATGTATATGTGGCATCAATGGCTCAGCAGCAGGTTCTCCCAGGATCCAGAGATGCCCAGGCTTCTAGACTTTTCACCTCGTCCACCATATTAGAGGTATATTTTTGTTTAAGTCTGGGGGGACCCTGAAATCTATTTAGTTTTGTTTTCCTAGTAGTAGTTTCTTTTCTGGTATTTTCATTTGTTCATGCATGCATGAGTTGTTTAGTTCCTTTCAGTACTTAATTTTTGGTGTCTTAAAAGCTACCTCAGTAGTATTTTTGAAAATTGCTTGCATGAGTTGTTCCCATAGGTAGCTTAACTCTATTTTTCTTGTGGTATTTTATTCTATGTGCTCTATTAAATGTTCTAGACTTACACTGGTTAGCTCTATTTTTGCACTTACACATGTCGAACAGTCTGACAGGGAGGATCTAGTACATATCTAGTTATGATTCACTTCAATAGGCTAGTACTTTGGAATCCATAGGTGACTCTAGGTTTAGCATTTTAGTTACTGGAGATGCTCAAATTGTGTAAGCCCATTCTAAAAAATCAAAATCTTTGTGAGCTAAAAAAAATATTATGAGGGATAAAAAACAGTTATCGTGGGTGGAAATGGCTAGGTGCCCCTTTGAGACCGAGTTAGGTTACTGGGGAAACACCTCCCAATTTCTCTCAATACCGAGCACGTCTTTGAGACTTTATGCTAGATCTAGGGAATGACCCTCGAGCCAGAAACCTTAGGAAAGTTATGGGGTAATGACTTAACTCACCATGGAATGGGCATCCCCCAAGAATGATTCGCCTAGCACGAGCATGAGGAGCTAACTTAGTGAAATTTTAGAACCTATCTGTTTTGCTTTGATTGCAAATACCACCTAATAAATTTAGATAGCATGCTCATTATGGAACAGTATCTTTTTAAAATTTTATGGCACTGAGGTTTGCTTGAGGGCAAGCAAAGATTTAAGTCTGGGGGAAGTGATGTGAGCAAAATATATAGGGTTTTAGGAGTAGTTTTTGCTCACATCTTGTTACATTTTGCGTTAATTTCATGCATATGTTACTCTATTTTTGCATGCATTTCCTATTTTCTAGTTCGGAGGTCTACTCGTTGTTCTTTTGAATGCAAGTTGGCTTTTCGGGCGGAAAAGATGCATTTTCGGAGCGAAAGAAGGGCATTTCATGCTAGACGTAGAGTGGGATACTGACAGGGCATGTGGATTCACACGACCATGTCTGATGGGCGAAGATCAGCACACCAGGGCCGCACACGGCCTGGCCGTGTGGAAACACATGGCCGTGTGGTAGCCCGATGGAGTTGCGCGACTAGGGTTTTTTCCCGATTTCACAGTGGTCCGAGGCAATGTCTATATAAGGATGGCTCCGCCCAAACCCTAGGAGGGAGGCACGATGGCTAAGACAACACGCTGAAGCCCTAAAAAGCTTCAGTAACTCACAGCAGGGAGGAGGAATGCAGTCGGAGATCCACAACTTGCAATACAACGGTGTCTCGCCTTGAAGTCTACTTCCCCCAGCTTCACTCCAATGCTCCTCATCCGGCGGTCCCTCGGATGCACCAAGCGCACGACTTCCACAATGTATCTTTCACCAACTCAAGGACCGAGTCATGAGATGGTGAATCTTGCCAATGCTCCATCCATGTGCGAATTACTAAGTCCTGCATGACTTCAATTCACATATCAAATCCATAACAACTTAACTTAAATCCTTTTCTACACACCTCAAAACCACATCACATGGGTTGATTGCCCTAACACTTCCTACCGCCGAAGCATAAGGAACCACCTTCATCTCCTCTATCTCCTTTGATGTTCTAGGACACATATCTTTAGATAAAGGTACTCCATGCCTAAAAGGTAGAAACCTTTCTTGGAGTTCTGCATGCTAAAACGAGCCAAAATAGTGTCTATGTATGAAGCTTGAGAAAAGCACAACATCCTTTTCTTGCGATCCCTTATAACTTTGATCCCAAGGATGTGTCCCACTTCTCCCAATTCCTTCATATCAAATTGTTTGGAAAACCATACCCTTATATCTGATAACACTTTGACATTGTTGCCAATGAGAAAAATGTCATTTACGTATAGTACAAGAAATATCACTACGTTTCCATCACATCTCTTGTATACACAAGACTCATTCAGACTTTGAATAAATCCATATGACTGGATTACCACATCAAAGTGGATGTTCCAAGATCTCGAAGCTTGCTTCAATCTATAAATGGACCGATTAAGCTTGCACACAAGATGCTCTTTGCCCTTTGCAATGAATCCCTCTGGTTGCTCCATATAGATGTTTTCTTCAAGACTTCCATTAAGGAAAGATGTCTTGACATCCATCTGCCAAACCTCATAGTCCACATGAGCAGCAATAGATAAGAGAATCTGGATAGATTTAAGCATGGCTACGGGTAAAAAGGTCTCCTCATAATCAATACCCTCTTTCTGAGTATATCCTTTCGTAACAAGCCTTGCTTTGAAGGTCTCTACCTTCCCGTCTGATCCTCTCTTTCTTTTGTAGATCCACTTGCATCTAATGGCTTTTATACCATTGGGTGGTTATACTAGCTCCCATACTTGATTTAAATCCATAGATTTTATCTCAGAATTCATTTCCCTTTGCCAAGATGTTGCATCCTTATCTTGGATTGCCTCGTCATATGTCCAGGGATCAGGTTAATGTTCATCAGGGACTAAATCAGAAGATTCTCCCAAGAGCATAAATCTATCAGGTTGTCTAACAACCCTCCCACTACGATGAGGTATCACCTGTGCATCCTCTGTGACACGCGGTGCAGTCACTTGTGGTATGTCCTCTTGTACCATTTGTATTGAAGTAGTGACTTCCCCTCTTAACTCCTCTAGAATAATCTTGCTCATGGGCTTGTGGTTCATCACATTGTCTTCCTCTAAAAATCGGGCATTCATACTAACAGTCACCCTCTGATCTCTAGGACTATAGAACAAACAACCTTTCGTTCCTTTAGGATAGCCTATGAACAAGTGCACTTCTGCACGAGATTTCAACTTACCAGCATCTCCCTTCAGCACATGTGTTGGACTCCCCCAAATCCCAATATATCCCAGACTAGGCTTTCGCCCAGTCCACAATTCTGTGGGAGTAGAAGGTACTGATTTAGATGGTACCAAGATCAAAATATACACTGTCGTATCCAGAGCATACCCCCAGAATGAATCTGGTAACTCAGAATAACTCATCATCGATCTAACCATCTCCATAAGAGTCATATTCCTTCGCTCTGCTACACCATTCTTCTGGGGTGTAGTAGGTGCAGACAGTTGGGATTGAATCCCAGCCTCTGATAAGTAACTCCTAAACTCTCCCAAGAGGTACTCACCACTACGATCAGATCGTAGTGTCTTGATACTTTTACCTTGATGTTTCTCCACATCAACCTTGAATTCTTTGAACCTGTCAAAGCATTCAGACTTACGGTGCATCAAGTAAATGTATCCATATCTTGAATAATCATCTATAAAAGAGACAAAATATTCAAAACCACCTTTAGCCTGGATAGACATAGGACCGCACAAATCAAAATGAACCAATTCCAACACATCTTTGGTTCTATACCCCTTGGCCTTAAAAGGCCTCTTGGTCATTTTACCTTCCAAGCAAGATTCGCAGGTTGGGAAATCTTCCACCACTAATGAACCCAAAGGTCCATCAGCTATCAACCTTTGAATTCTACTCAGGTTAATATGACATAACATTAGATGCCAAAGATACATTTGGTTCATTTTCAAAGGTTCTTTTCTTTTATTAGATTTAGAAGATAAGTTATTTATTTCTATTTGCATCGTGGGAGCTTTTGGTTCAAGAGTGTACAAATTTTCTACCAACGCACCAGAACAGATAATCTCCCTATTCCTTTTTATAACAACTCTATCATTAAAAGAAATAGAATATCCATCCAAAAACAATTTAGAAACTGAAATCAAATTCTTTCTAAATGAAGGTACATAAAGGCAATTTCTCAGAACCAAAGTTTTATTCCTATCAAAAGATAAAAAAGACATCTCCCATTGCAATAGCTGCCACCTTCGTAGCATTGGCCATGTAGACGGTAATCTCTCCCTAAGCTAGTCGTCTGGTTTCCTGGACCCCCTGCAAAGGGTTGCAGACATGGTAAGTGTCTCCCGTATCTACACACCAGGTACTGATAGATAACACCGCTAAATATGTTTCAACAACTAAACTAAAAGATATACCTTTGTTATGCTTCCGGTTAGGGCAGTCTGCCTTCCAATGTCTAATCTTCTTGCAAGTGAAGCACTTGCCTTTCGGCTTCTTCACTCCTCCCTGAGATCCTCTCACCACCTTTGATACATCTTGTTTCTTCTTCTTCTTGCCTTTTGGCTTAGAAGTAGAATCCTTTTGAGCAACCATGGCCTCGAGCAACTCACGAAAAGTCTCCTCGCCACTCGAGTTCTCACGAAGTCGCCAATGAATACAACCTCTTATTTATGTTGTAGTTCGTAATCGCCAAAAACTCCTAGGTAGAGATTGGAGAATGATATCGACCAGGGTTTCCCCATCGATCTCTGCTCCAATGACTTCCAACTCATTCAAATGAGCCATCATCTTGAGAACATGATCTCTTACGGGTGTTCCCTCAATCATGGTGGTCATCATCAAGTTCCTCATAGCTTCCTACCTAGCAGCCCGATTCTGGTGTCCGAAAAGATCCTTGAGATTGAGCATCATGTCATAGGTAGTAGTCATGGCCTTATGCTGATGTTGCAATACATTTGACATAGAAGCAAAAATGTAACACCGCGCCATCTCATCAGCCTTGATCCACTCCTATAACTCTCTTTCTCCTTTTCACTAGAATCATTCATAGGCTTAGGAGGACACTCTTCGAAGTGTACATATTTGTACTCCTCAGCAGTCAAGACAATGTCCAGATTCCTTTTCCAATCAACATAGTTAGGTCCAGTAAGTTTATTTTCTTTCAGAATCACAACAAGTGGGTTGAAAGTCATTTTAAAAAACCTAAAAATCGCATAAATCAAAAACATTAGATTTCAAAATTTATTGATTTCTCAAATAATAAAATTTTAAAATCAACCAACACCTCAAAACACTGAGAATATCGTATGCCACGATAGTGTGGACGTATACGAATTCTACATTTGTAAGAGGAGGTTTTACTCATTAATTTTATTATCCTGTCAACCTTAATTTTTGAAAAATAAAATTAATAGGTGGTTCCTCTTCGACCCTACAAACAAAGGCAGTGACTCCAATGGGGAGGGTACTTTTATATGCATCTAAGTGTTTACCATTACCCGATACTAAGGCAATTACCTCGGATTATGTGCCTTCTGATGGGGAAGTACACACACTCCTAAATAATTTCCTATAACCATATTTGACCTAGTGATCTACAAAACAAACTCATCTGATATGGAGGAAGGCACTCAGAGCCAATGCGCAAGTCTGTTCGCATCACATCTCAAATTGTAATGGAGGCCGCAAAAATTAAAAAAATATTCATCTCCCACTTAGTAATTTAAAATTGAGGAATTTTCACACAACATGCATATCAAACAATAAGCAATAAATATGAAAAAAAAACTTTCCAACTATTAAGGCTTTTTTTTTCCAATATGCTTCCTGTCCTGTCGCCACCTCGTCTGCTCCTCCCTTTACCATGTGCAAGCCACAAAAAGGATCAGAGTCGAGATAAACTATTTTAATTTACATCCATCGATCCTATACTCCACAAAGGAGTGTAGAACATATCTAGATCGAAAGTAAATTAAAATGAGCGGCTAAAAAATGTCGTATTTAATTACAAAAATTAAATACTAATTAGCCTCGTCAACCCCGAGGATTCAAATATAATTACAATCACACACACACACAATCACATACAATCACATATCAATAATATTTGGATCTTATGCCTGCAAGAAAAATGATAGCCTACGAACATCCTACTATTATCCGACATAAATAATATATGATAAATGCATGAAAGTAATCGAATCTAAAACACGCAAAACCAGAAATCGTGGCTCTGATACCACTTGAAGGGAATTTCTTCCCGCTTTGGTCACTTGTGCATGGCGATCCTATCCCATGTCCCCGGATTAAAAAAAATTAATTCGAACGGAGATGGATTACCCAAGCAATCGATCCATCATCGTGCTATTCGATTTGAGTAGTTTCTTGAACAAACTTGTTGTTCAAAAAACCTAACATTTTTCCTCGATTAGCCATGGAATAAATGATGAACGGATCGCCGATTTTTGTGTTTATCATCGGGGTCCATGTTAATCAATAACATAAAAAATACAAAAGAACTAGAATCAAAACTAAACAATATTATACCTCTTATTTTACCTCTTGATCTTCTATTGTATTCCTATCCTCCTCTTGGACGTCGTGTGGGCGACAATCTTCCAAGAGTCGAAGCCTCCTAGATCGCGTCTTCCCTTCCTTGCTCGCTCCGAACAAGGGAAGAACAAAAGCTCCCTTCTTCTCCTTACTTGCGCCGACAACCATCCACCAAGCTTTGTGTCCGCCGGGCCTAAGGAGAGGGAGAGGGTGTGCCGGCCAAGACAAAGGAAGGAGGAACCCTCAACTTTGTTACCGCCGGCCCTAGAAGAGGAGGAGATGGGGCACCGGCCAAAGGTTTGAGAGAGGGTGGCACCGGCCAAAGGTTTGAGAGAGGGTGGCGCTGGCCACAGGTTGAGAGAAGGGAATCAAAACCCTAACCTTGCCGCTGGCCCTAAGGAAGCAAACCCTAGCCTCCAATGCTTGCTGCCCAAGCCTCTCAACGCCAACCCAAACCCTAGCACAACCAATTGTCTATCTCACCCAAGCCTCTCCACCACCTTATATAGATCTAGGCTTCACGAGGTATTTATAATAGGCTACAATAGGGACCATGAGGAGGAGTTGGATCTTAGCCACCCAATAGATCCGAACCACATAAAATCTGATCCATTAATGATGATCCATTCCACTAGAGGATCATCATTGATCTACCTCACCAAGCCCCATAAATAAATATGAGCTCCATATATTATTTGTACAAAATATCTCCCCGTGTTTAAGATATCGAATGCTGATTAATTAATTAATATCTAACTCCATGAGTAGTAACACTCATCCTTATCATCATGTTGTACCAAGTCCACCTGCAGGATTTACATGATGAACCTTATGAGCTCCTCAAGGGGGCATCATCATCCTAGTATATAGGACACGATTTCCTCCTATAATCAACGACACACCATGTAAATAATATTATTTCCCAACTTACCAAGCTTATTGATTTAACACATAAATCTCGTCCATTGGTAAATCAAAGAAATAAATACTAAGTACATGTGCCCATTATGATATTGGGATTAAGAGCATGTACATCATAATATCTAAGGTCTGATTCAATTATATAGTCAATAAAAATTGAATCACCTTTAAATCGATCCTGCTCAATACACACAAAGTGTACTAGTGTAATTCTATGGTCAAGATAAACCAATACCAAATCACACTACAACCATGCCAAAGGTTTGTCCAAAACTATCTTCGCTGTGAGCCTCTACTTATACTCTACATGAAACTGATAACATTATCTTCTGTGCGACACCACATACCATGTTATCTACAATGTAAAATATCACACAATATGCATAAATATAAAATGCAAACAATGATCATGTGATTCTTATTTCAAAATGAAGATGTTCATACAAAGCCTAGACTTTCAGTATACATCCCAACACTATCTACTGTGCTAGCCAATATGAGGGGTGACAACCCTCGTATCTAAGATTTAGGAGAATTAAGAAGAAACCTAGGGGTTGCCTCGTCTCTTGTAACTGTGGATAGAAGGGTGTGATAGAATTGGAAATGATTCATCACAGGGATTGATCTGACATCCTCGTACCGCCTATCCCGTCCTAATGCCAGGGGTCGACCTGGTAATGGCAGAGATAGCTCCTGATAGATGCGAAGGCTCATCGGGGGGAGTGTATGATGTCCCTTCCACAAGGCCATAGTTAGACGTTTAGATAATACCCAATTGATAGCATGTTTTGCGACACACAAGCAAAATCGAAATCCTAGAATTCCTTCCAATGACTCACAGCAAGCTTTCTCTTTTTCCGTGTGACACTGTATTGAGTTTGGACCAACTTCGTTCCGATTGCATTATTGCTATTTGAAGACTTCTAACTTATTGATTTAATCATCAATCTCACCCCTTTGGTAAATTAACAATAAAGATAAATATTTTTATTACTTGACGACACTCATGCACTTGCAGGCGTTGAGCGTGAGCATGCACTTCGAGTCCTCGATGTCTCTATCGCGAGATTTGAGGTTGTATTCCCGTGCATCACCGTCTGATGACCCACACTAACTCTGCATCATGCTAAATACTCTGTGGCCCTAGAAACTGTCATTACCCAACTTCCTCTCATAACACAGCAGATCTACAAGGTCTACCGTATAAAGCCTCGAAAGGAGCCATCTGAATAGATGAGTGATAACTGTTGTTATAGGAAAATTCCACTAAATGAACATGATCCTCCCAACTGCCTCCGAAATCTATAACACAAGATCTCAAAAAATCCTCCAAAGTCTGAATGGTATGCTCAGACTATCCATCTGTCTGCGGATGAAATATTGTATTGAGTCGAAGCTTTGTGCCCATGGCCTTTTGAATACTCTACCAAAATCATGAGGTAAATCACGGATCTCTATCGGATATGATACTCAAAGGCACTCCATGCAGCCTACAATCTCTCGATGGTATAACTCTGCCAGATGATCCAACGAGTCCATCCCACGAATAGGAAGGAAATGAGTGGACTTGATTAATCGATCCATAATCACCCAAATCACATCATGTCCTTTATGGGTTTTGGAAAATCCCATAACGAAATCCATAGTGATAGTCTCCCACTTCTATTCCAGTATCAGAATTTCTTGAAGTAACCCAGCTAGTTTATGATGTTCCGCTTTCACCTGCTGGCATACTAAACATCGAGCAACGAAGTGTGCAACATCTCTCTTCATACTGTCCCACCAGTATAAACGCTTTAAATCTTGGTACATCCGGGTACCCCCAGGATGTTTAGCAAATCTTGAATGATGTGCTTCTCGTAAACTCTTCCTTGATTGGATGCGTATCCGAAACACATAACCTTCCATGAAAACAAAGTACTCCTTTCTTGTCACACGAGAAATTTGTCTGACATCCTGAATCTACTGTGTTGCACAAAAATTGAAGATGTTGATCACTAACTTGTGCCTCTTTGATCTTCTCAATGATAGTGGATTGGGCAACCATAGAAACTAATATCCCTCGGGATGTTTGACCTTATTCAGACAATCCCAACTCTGAGATCTATCGAACTAGGTCATAACTGCTGCTAAATGACTAGCCAAATTCTCTCGGGACTTCCTGCTGAGTGCATCTGCTACCACATTAGCCTTTCCCCGAATGATAATGAATCATGCAGTCATAATCCTTCAGATATTCTATCCACCGCCTCTGTCTGAGATTCAATTCCTTCTGAGTGAAAAGATATTTCAAACTCTTATGGTCTGTATAGATCTCAAAAGTAATCTCATATAGACAATGTCTCCATATTTTCAATGCAAAAATAATGGTTGTTAACTCCAGATCATGCACAGGGTAATTCCTTTCGTGATCCTTTAGTTGAAGGGAGGCTTAAGATACCACACGGTTGAACTTCATCAGAATTACCCCAACCCTTGGAAAGAAGCATCGGTATATATGATGTGAGCAAAACATATAGGGTTTTAGGAGTAATTTTCGCTCACATCTTGTTACATTTTGTGTTAGTTTCATGCATATGTTACTCTATTCTTATACGCATTTCCTATTTTGTAGTTCGGAGGTCTGCTCGTTGTACTTTTGTGTGTAGGTTAGCTTTTCTGGCGATAAAGATGCATTTTCGGAGTAAAAGAAGGACTTTCGTAGCTAGACGCAGAATGGGACACGGCTAGGGCATGTGGATTCACACGGTCATGTCTGATGGGCGAAGAACAACACCCCAGGGCCGCACATGGCCTGGTTGTGTGGAAACACATGGTCGTGTGGCGGCCCGACGGATTTGCACGACTAGGGCTTTTTCCAGATTTTGCAGCGGTCCGAGGCGATGTCTATATAAGGATGGCTTCGCCCAAACCCTAGGGGGGAGGCATGATGGCTAGGACGGCACGCTGAAGCCCTAAAAAGCTTCGGTAACTTGCATCGGGGAGGAGGAAAGCCGCCGAAGGTCCACAACTTACAATACAACGCCGGAGAGAGGATCATGAAGCATTGTATATCTCTATTTCTGCGCTCTCTTTCTATTGTAATCGAACTTAAACATGTTTTGTTATTCTTCCTTCGTGTTTATGGAGTAGAACTTTCGATTCTACGATTAGGGAGTAGCTTGTGTACATAGACTATGTTGGTTCATATTAAATTCTGGCCATAAGTTTAATTTGACAATTGGTAGTTGCTCTTTATTATATCTAGGTGTATTTGGCTTTCTTTCCGCTATGCTTAGGCGATACGAGGCCCTCGCAATCTAGATTTAGGAGGTTTGATCAAGGAACCTAGGGGTCAACCTGACCTCCCATAACTGCGGGGAGAAGGGAGCGGTGGAATCGGAAACGGTCCACCGCAAGGATTGATTTGGCATCCTCGTACCCTCTATCCCATCCTTTTGGGCGAGGATCGCTCCCAGTGAATGTGACGGCTCTGCGGGAGAGTGTATGATGTCCCTTCCCCAAAACCGTAGGTAGACATTTAGATGACGCCAATTGACAACATTGTTCTCTGGTACATAAGTGAAACTGAAGTCCTAGGATCGCCTTTTAAGACATTGGCACACTCTTATCCTCCTCTGTGTGACACCGCACAGAGTAGTGTCCACCGATAGTCCTCACCAACCGACTCTCTCTCAGAGATCACATCCAAACAATCATAACCACTTAGTGTATTGGTACTCGAATCCCAGTCCCTATGGGATCGATAATATTTATTACTTGACAACATCCGTGCACTTGTGAGCAGTGAGCGCGAGCGTGCACTTTGAGTCCATGATGGTATCCATCATGAGATTTGAGAACGCATCCGTTCACATCAAGTTTTTGGCGCGCAACACAGTGAAAGATGGAAGATCGGAAGGTCTAATTCCGATCGATTTAGAGATTGAGCGAACCTTTCATCGTCGGAGAGTAGCACAGCGAAAGATAGAATATCAAGCTGCATCCGAGGTGAACATAGGTAGCTGACCTCTGCGGGACTACGCAGCTTCTAGCGCTAGAGGATTCAGGCCGAGCATAGCTGGACCATCAATTTCGGTAAATAACTTTGAGCTGAAGCCGACACTTATACATATGGTCCAGCAGAGCCAATTCAGGGGAGCTGCGACTGAAGACCCGAACCGGCATCTTGAGGCATTTTTTGAAATCTGCTCAACCATGAAACTGAATGGAGTCCCTTCTGATGCAATCCGCTTGAGCCTATTCCCGTTTTCATTGCGGGATACGGCTAAGGCATGGCTTCACTCCTTACCCTCTGGCAGCATCACCACATGGGAGCAGTGTGAGCAGCAGTTTCTGAATAAATACTTCCCACCAAGTAAGACTGCTCACATGCGCCACCTTATCACGAGCTTTTGCCAGAAGGAGGGGGAGTCCTTATTCGAAGCATGGGATCGCTACAAGGGGCTACTTTACCAATGCCCACACCACGGACTGGAGAGGTGGTTGGTGATCCACATTTTCTATAATGGGATCGCTTATGCCACAAAGATGTCCCTAGATTCTACCGCAGGAGGAGCTTTAATGAACAAGACCATAGAGGAGGCAGAGGAGCTTATTGAAGAGGTGCCACAAAACCACCATCAATGGGCCTCCGAATGTGGTCAACCCATGCCTGTGGTAGGACGATACACTGTTAACTCCATGGGCCACCATTTGGCAAGGATGGGTGCGCTCAGTAGACGGTTTGAATCTTTGAATCCTTCATCTGCATGCGCGGCCATTGATCTTGGAGAAGGAGCGGCAGCGTATCGTGAGGACCACTATATAGGGCAGGGGACCGCAGATGAGCAGATTGAGCAGTGTGACGCGATTTGGGACTACGATCAAAGGTCCCACAACCCGTACTCTAATACCTACAATCCCGGATGGAGGAGTCACCCAAATTTCTCCTACAAAAATAACTCGAAAAACCCCTAACCATCCGGAGGGTACGAGCAGATGGGGCAATGGGCGGACCACCATGAAGTCTAGGCTGAAGCAGGATGATGGAGGACTTCATCGCTACCCAAACTAAGGCCAATGAGGAATTCCGTCTCCAGCATCAAAAGTCTAAAGAAGAACTGAGAGACTTGAAAGCCACTGTTGATGGCCTTGCAAGTCATACCCGGATGTTGGAGATGCAAGTGGCCCAAATAACCCAATCCGTGTCACAACCTGTGAAGAGCTCTCCAGCGAGCTAAGGAAAAGGGGAAGAAGTGGGGCCAAGTAGCCAATTCGCCAAGGGGTGTGCAACCATGATTACCACCCTACCTGACCAAGCTGAGTTCGAAGAGAAGATTCCAGTACAGCTTGAGGACCCTAGTGAATTTGTTATTCCCTGTTCGATTTATGCGGAGAGCTTCGACGAAGCACTATGCGACTTGGGGTCATCAGTCAGTGTGATGCCCTACGCATATTTTCTAAAGATGGGACTAAGCGAGCTCCAACCAGTGAATCTTGGTATTCGTATGGGGGATGATTCAGTGAAGGAGCCCATTGGCCTGCTACCACATGTTCCTGTGATGATTGAGGATTTTGTGATATTCACAACTTCATCATAGTGGACACATGACCAAATCCCCAAAATCCCATCATTCTGGGAAGGCCTTTTCTAGCAACCGCAGGGGCGTGCATTGATGTGAAGGCACACTAGATCTCCATAGAGGTAGATGGGGAGATCATCCTTTTCAGTCTTTCGGAGCACAGAGCTCCCTACTTTGACAGCTTCACGATTAGCAGATTGAAGTCAGAACCTCCAGATGCAGATCTCGAGACGGATGAATGGAGGTTCATTGAATCACCAGAGCCGAGTTGATAGAAGAGTGCGGTCGAGCTAAACGACCTTAAACAAAGCGCTTCTTGGGAGGCAACCCAAGTTTAGTTGTAGATTTCCCTTTTTCTATTGCATTGCATACATGTGTTTGATTTTAGTTTTGATTTCCATCACATTTAGAGTTCGGAGTAGAAAAGAACTTTGCTAGGCAAAAATAAAACCCATATTAGTCTACACGGCAAAGTGTATGAACAAATTCGGGCCATGGTTCATAAAAGGGGTGAAAAATGGGGGCACACGGCCTGGCAATGTGTTTTCCCATGGTCGTGCCCGATTGACCAGAGGCGCACACGGCCATGGTGCGCGAGGTTAAAAGGGGCGAGTCGTGTGTTTTCACCTCATTTGCGCCGTGTGCTTCAAAAGTTCTTGCCCTAACCATGTGATTTCACTTTCCCCTTCCTCTAGAAGCATTTTCAACCTCTTAAGAAGCCAAAAAGAGCAAGGATGAGGAGGACCAAGACTGTAGGATCCCGATCCGGTGCCTCGGAGCGACGAACAAGAAGAGCTGACGCTCCTCAAGCTCCGGAAGAGGGTAATGCCCTACTCCCTCTACTTTTTCGCAATAATGAACATAGAGATAGGTACAATATGCTCTCTACTCGTAAACTTATTGCTATTAGGTACTTAGATGAGGATTTGCTAGCATCCTTAGGGTTGTTAGGTGATGTGCAAACCCTATTTGCAAAAATGGGGTGGGATGAGAATATGGGAATAAGGCACCTAACCTACCCTAGGATAGTTTTGTAATTTTTGATTTCTTTAGAGGCAGAAGTTTTAATGGGTAGAGAGAGCAAGGAGGGTAGGATAACTTTTAGGCTTTTTAATATTGAGCATGAGTGGACCCTTCACCAATGGAACTCATGCTTTGGCTTACCAAGTGGGGGAGAGAGAAGAATCCATAATGGGTAAAACTCTCGTTTGATTTTAACTGAGTTGACAGGGGAGCACGCTTATGACCCATCTAGGGCCAAAGCGTCGCACCTCCAAAACCCCGTCTTTTGATACCTACACCGCATCATGGCGACTATATTCAGTCAGGGGAGAGCGACGGGTAGTGAGAGCCCTGAGTCGCTTTTATATTTGGTTGAGGGGAGAGTGACGGTGTAGTTAGAGCCAGCGAGCTGCTTTGCCTATGGGATATGCTACAAGAAAGGAGTAGCATCGATGTAGGGTCCCACTTCATCAGACACTTAGTGAAGATGGGCAAAGCAGCACGCAGAGAGATCAATGTGGGAGGCCTACTTACCCACATTTGCTATAGGATGGGGTACGATTACACAGCATTGGAGAGCATAAAGGGGAGCCCTAGGATCGACCTAGGAGTATGCATGGCCATGAAGATGATTGTAAGAGAAGGAGACTCCTTATGCTTTGTAAGGAAAAATCTTACGGCCCTTAGACTCCCCGACCCAGATCATACCACCATCACTATACGCGCCAATTGGCGCTTAGACCTGATAGTGGAGTCCCCTCCACATGAGGGACCACCACATCAGCGCCCATCTCTCCACCTTTGTATCACTCTCCCTCCAGTCCACACATGCATATTAGCCCACCTAGTCCACGTCGACATGAGCCTACACCTACACCACCATCTTTTTCTATTTTTGATCAGGATGTAGGTACGTCGGCATACGATTTCTCGGAGTTCCGATTGCGCCTCAACGACATTTACACGGCGTGACCAGAGGCGGCGATGGGAGGGAGGCGCCTACCGATGGCGGAGTTCGAGGATTGGAGCATTTCCGGAGGCGGAGAGTTCTCTGATGAGGCCACATATACTTCGAGGAGGTGTGTCGCACGAGGATGAGGCTACCTACATGAGGAGATCGGCAACATATGCCACCGAGCTGATGGGCTAGGGAAGGAGGAGCAAGGCGTATTTGCATCCACCAGCTCTCAGATCGACCACATGTATATGTCGCATCAACAGCTTAGTAGCAGGTTCTCCTAGGATCCAGAGATGCCCATGCTCCCAAACTTTCCACCTCGTCCACCATATTAGAGGTATATTTTTGTTTAAGTCTGGGGGGAGACCCCAAAATCTATTTTGTTTTGTTTCCTAGCAGTAGTTTCTTTTCTGGTATTTTCATTCATTTGTTCATGCATGCATGAGTTGTTTAGTTCCTTTTAGTACTTAATTTTTGGTGTCTGAAAAGCTACCTCAGTAGTATTTTTGAAAGTTGCTTGTATGAGTTGTTCCCATAGGTAGCTTAACTCTATTTATCTTGTGGTATTTTATTCTATTCACTCTATTGAATGTTCTAGACCTGCACTGGTTAGCTTTATTTTTGCACTTACACATATTGAACATTCTGAAAGGGAAAATCTAGTACATACCTAGTTATGATTCACTTCAATAGTATAGTACTTTGGAATCCATAGGTGACTCTAGGTTTAGCATTTTAGTTATTAGAGATGCTCGGATTGTGTAAGCCCATTCGAAAAAATCAAAATCCCTGTGAGCTAAAAAAAAAAAGAGAAAAGAAAAAAAAAGAGAGAGAGAAAAATAAAAAAAATAGATTATGAAGGATAAAAAATAGTTGTCATGGGTGGAAATGGCTAGGTGCTCCTTTGAGACCGAGTTAGGTTACTGGTGAAACACCTCCCAATTTCTCTCAATACCGAGCACGCCTTTGAGACTTTATGCTAGATCTAGGGAACGACCCTCGCTTTGGGCAGGTAAGTGCCTAAGAGTCGGAGACCTTAGGAAAGCTATGGGGTGACGACTTAACTCACCATAGAACGGGCATCCCCTAAGAATGATTCGCCTAGTACGAGCACGAGGAGCTAACTTAGTGAATTTTTAGAACATATCTTTTTTTGCTTTAATTGCAAATACCACCAGATAAATTTAGTTAGCATGCTAATTATGGAACAATATCCTTTTAAAATTTTATGGCACTGAGGTTTGCTTGAGGACAAGCAAAGATTTAAATCTGGGGGAAGTGATGTGAGCAAAACATATAGAGTTTTAGGAGTAGTCTTCGCTCACATCTTGTTATATTTTGCGTTAGTTTCATGCATATGTTACTCTATTCTTGCACGCATTGCCTATTTTCTGGTTTAGAGGTCTGCTCGTTGTACTTTCGTGTGCAGGTTAGCTTTTCTGGTGATAAAGACGCCTTTTCGGAGAAAATGAAGGACTTTCGCAGCTAGACGCAGAGTGGGACACGACCAGGGCATGTGGATTCACACGGCCGTGTCTGATGGGCGAAGAACAGCACCCCAGGGCCTCACACGGCTTGACCGTATAGAAACACACGGCTGTGTGGTGGCCCGATGGAATTGCATGACTAGGGCTTTTTCCAGATTTTGCAGCGGTCCGAGGCGATGTCTATATAAGGATGGCTCCGCCCAAACCCTAGGGGGGAGGCACGACAGCTAGGACGACACGCTAAAGCCCTAAAAAGCTTCAGTAACTCGCAGCGGGGAGGAGGAACGCCGCCGGAGGTCCACAACTTGCAATACAACGCCAGAGAGAGGATCACGAAGCATTGTATATCTCTATTGCTATGCTCTCTTTCTATTATAATCAAACTTAAACATGTTTTGTGATTTTTCCTTTGTGTTTATGGAGTAGAACTTTCGATTCTAGGATTAGGGAGTAGCTTGTGTACATAGACAATATTGGTTCATATTAAATTCTGGCCATAAGTTCAATTTGACAATTGGTAGTTGCTCTTTATTATATCTACGTGTATTTGGCTTTCTTTCCACTGTGCTTAGGCTATACGAGGTGGTGACAACCCTCGCAATCTAGATTTAGGAGGTTTGATCAAGGAACCTAGGGGTAAACCTGACCTCCCGTAACTGCGGGGAGAAGGGAGTGGTGGAATCAGAAACGGTCCACCGCAAGGATTGATTTGGCATCCTCGTATCCTCTATCATGTCCTTCTGGGTGAGAATAGCTCCCGGTGAATGCGGCGGCTCTGCGGGAGAGTGTATGATGTCCTTTCCCCAAAATCGTAGGTAGACGTTTAGACGATGCCAATTGACAACATTGTTCTGTGGTACACAAGTGAAATTGATGTCCTGGGATCGGCTTTTAAGACCCCGGCACACTCTTTTCCTCTTCCATGTGACACCACACAGAGTAGTGTCCACCGATAGTCCTCACCAACCGACTCTCTGTGTTAGTGTATTGGTACTCGAATCTCAGTCCCTGTGGGATCGATAATCTTTATTACTTGACGACATCTGTGCACTTGCGGGCGTTGAGCGTGAGCGCGCACTTTGAGTCCACGACGGTATCCATCGCGAGATTTGAGGACGAATCCATGCGCATCAATATAGTACCATATCATCAACACCAGAAGGAATCACTAACACTATTTAAGCTTCTAAAAACTAGTTTCACAAGATTCTGACCAGGTGAACTTGATTCCCTTCCGGGTCAAGCGAGTAAGTGGGGTAGCAATACTAGAAAATTCCTTCACAAATATACAATAATACCCGACCAAATCAAGGAAACTATGGACTTCCTGAACTGATTTTGGCTATTCCTAATCAATAATGGCCTCAATTTTCTAGGGATCTACAGAAATACCTTTGTTAGACACCACGTGTCCAAGAAAGGCCACTGAGGATAATCAGAAGGCACATTTACTGAACTTGGCATACAATTGCTCCCGTCGCAACGTCTCTAACACTATCCGAAGATGATGTTCATGCTCCTCCTCAGATCGAGAATATATCAAAATATCGTCTATGAATACTATCACAAATTGATCCGGATGGGGAATTAGTGAGACCAAAGTGCATCACCAGAAACTCATAATGTCCATAACGAGTGCGGAATGTTGTTTTCTGAACATCCACAACTCTTACTCTTAGCTAATGATAGCCTGAGTGCAAATCAATCTTAGAGTACACACATGCATCCTTGAGTTGATCAAATAAATCCTCTATCCTTTGCAATGGATATTTGTTCTTCACAGTTACCGCGTTCAATTGCCGATAGTCAATGCATAACTACAACGATTCATCCTTCTTTTTAACAAAAAGTACTGGAGCTCCCCATTGCGAACCACTAGGATGAATAAATCCATTATCCAACAACTCCTGCAGTTGTACTTTAAGTTCATTCAACTCTTTTAGTGCCATCCAATAAGGAGTTTTTGATACCGGTGCGGTTCCTGGAATCACCTCTATCACAAATTCCACTTGCCTAGGGGGTGGCAAGCCCGGAAGTTCATCTGGAAACACATCTAGATACTTTCGGACTACCCGCACACCAGAGAGGGGTGGTAGTCCTTCACTCCCAACTTTGACCAAGGATAATAAGTAACCCTGGCAACCTTGGGATAACAGTCTTTGTGCTTGTAATGCTGATATAATGGACACTCCTTCATCTGTAGTACCAACGAATTCCCATGCAGGCTGATCTGGTGGTCGAAAAGTCACCACTCTTGCTCTACAATCCACGGTAGCATAATAAGTAGCTAACCAATCCATACCGAGAATGATATCAAATTCTACCATCTCCAACACCTGAAGATCCACCGTAAGGATATGCCCATCGAAATCCAACGTCCAACCCTTGATTTCTTGATGGCTAGTCAGCACCTCTCCTAATGGCAAAGATACTGCTAACCCACAAGAACGAACCATTGGAATTCTTCCAATCCTACCCAGAAATATTCTAGATACAAATGAATGTGAACTAACAATTTCAATCAAAGTATCAGTATATATGGAATAAACTAAAACCATATCCCGAATAACTGATCCCTCGGCTCGCTGTGCCTCATCTCTGGTTATAGCATATACACGTCCAACCTCCACATTTGACTACTGCATCCCTGATGAAGTAGTAGAGTGCCTCCACTCAGGTTGAATCTGGCTCTATGGTACCGAAGACTGAGTCGACTGTGCAGGCATAATATACCCCTGAGAGCTAGCTAGTAAAAATTGTTGTGTAGGTACCCCTGGATAGTACATCACTGGAGCTGTAGGATACTGAATAGTTGCTAGCATCACTGAAGAGGAACCCTCCTGTATGTGATATAGTTGTGCCTGTGGAGGTAATGGCTGCTTCTAACTATACTTTTGAGTCCTTGGTGTTGTCCTCTGCTGTCGATGCTGACTAGACTTCTTTCCCTTATTGATGTTATCTAAAAACTCCAATTGTGCTCTCAAAGTATACTCCCGACTGGTATACCCTGGATGCTTGCAATAATAGAAAACAGGTTTCTCCAGAGGACACTCTAGAACATTATCGCTTTCCGATCTACATCTATAACACCTAGTCCTGTTCTGGCCCTTACGACTCTTCTAAGATCCTCTAGAATACTCAGAAGCTAGACGCTTCCCTTTCTGCAATCTAGATGATGCCTCTGGAGCACCTCGAGTAGCTCCTTTTTGATCCTGCTTCTTCTGAGTTTCATTTGTTGCCTTTTGTTTCGGCTGTTTACCATGTGACATCTGCTTCTCAACATCCTTCTCCCTTGAAATTTGCTAGGATGTCATCTCAATAAAAATATCCTGATCCAATGCCTCTCTATAAGAGTTAATAGAAGATCTCGACATCCTAGCCCGAATATTTGCAGCTAGACCCTGAGTAAAATGAAACATCCGATCTCCATCCTGAGTTACCAGATGAGAGCAGAACTTCGCAAGTCTGATAAATTCCACATTATACTCGATAACAGATCGGTCATCTTGCTTCAGGCTCAAGAACTCCTGACAATGAGCCATAGAAAATGCAGAAGGAAA
The DNA here is from genome assembly GCA_025175895.1 of Wurfbainia villosa. NCBI lineage: Eukaryota > Viridiplantae > Streptophyta > Magnoliopsida > Zingiberales > Zingiberaceae > Wurfbainia > Wurfbainia villosa. Next base: position 166,892 of record JAKLTH010000292.1, read on the forward strand.
ATATTGTCTCCAAAATGCATCTTGAAAGACTGACCAGGTAATCACACGTTCTCCAATTAGGGTTTTCTACATCTTCCACCAGGTAACTGCCTGATTTTAGAGGTGGTATGTGAAGCTAAGCCCACTTTCTCCTCGTCTGTACAATTCACGTACTCAAAAGTGTCTTACAAATTATCTAGCCAAGCATGAGCAATCCATGGGTCAAACTCCCCTCGAAACAAAGTAAGTCGATCCTTGGCCAAATGAGCTAATACAAGTATCCATGCTTTATCATTGAGCCAATTGAAATCAATAGGTACCAACGTAGTCAGTGGTATGTCGGGATTTTGAGGCTCCGAACCTCCAATATGGGGATGATGAGGTTGTTCCTGAGCAACGAGCTCAGTCAAAGTAGTCTCTTATCCCACAACTCTGGCTGGTCGCCTTGGTAGATGACCCTTACTACGAGTCTGTACAGGTGCCATAACTCCGTCTGCCAACACCTACTAAACAATTTTAGATAAGTATCTAACCAAAATATAAGGTATCAAGAATTCTTACTTCGTGTTGCTTGGAGCTTATGCTGCTGTCGATCCTCTCTCACAAAACCAAAACCAAAACAAAACAACTTTCAAGATTCAAAACTCAACGAAAAAAAATTCTTGTACGACATCGCAACCTTGGCTCTGATACCAATAAAATTATCATGCCCCGGAGGTGTACCCTGTCCGACCAACGAACGAAACCCCTCCCTTATTACAATTTAGAATACAATCGATACACAACCATCTAGTCACAGCCAAGACATCAATAATGATATATATATATATATATATATATATATATATATATATATATATAAGAAAACCAACAGCGGAAGACTATCACAAAAGAGTTATAAACTCAACAAGACTGCATACCGGTATGACTAATCACAAAATAAGAAAGTACCGTCATAAATCCGGATCAACAAGTGTGTACACCAACAAAAGTCCAACAATACAAACCACCATATGAATCCAAGTTCATAACAAGAAGCATACGATAATCCAAAAGTCAGGACCCTTGGAAATGAGATGAGATGGTATCAACTAGCAATGCTCCAAGCCCATCACAAAGTCTTCTACCTGCTAGGATTGTTGGGAGTATGGGGAATACAATCAAAGTTTCATATTGGTAAGACATGAAAAAGATCATGTGCTTATAAGATAAAAAAAATATCTCCATTGGTATGAGGCCTTTTGGGTAAAGCCCAAAAACAAAACCATGAGAGCTTAGACCCAAAGTGGACAATATCATGTCATTGTGGTGAAATATGATTCTTATAGGCACTAACAATTGGTATCAGAGCCATGCTCTATGTCAAGCCATGAACCTCGAACGAAGGAAGTGGATCTCCCATGTCCGGATTAAGAGAACTAGACACCAAGCAAGAAGTCCAATTCGATTGGGAGGACCGAACAATTGGCGGGAAGTCCAGTTGGGCCAGAAGGGTTGGACAACTTGCAAGAAGTCCAGCTGGGTCAGGAGGACCAGACAGTTGGAAGGAAGTCCTAGTGGGTTGAGGATCGAACATCAAGCAGAGGAAGTCCTTCAAGGACGGATAAACTTGAGGGGGGGCTCAATGTGTTTCTTCGTTTGAGGGGGGGGATTGTTGAGAGTATGGGGAATACAATCAAAGTCCCACATTGGTAAGACATGGAAAAGATCATGTGCTTATAAGATAAAAAAATATCTTGATTGGTATGAGGCCTTTTGAGTAAAGCCCAAAAACAAAACCATGAGGGCTTTGGCCAATATCATGCCATTGTGGAGATGTATGATTCTTATAGGCACTAACAATAATACTTAAATCAATCATTATTGGTGAAAAGTATTTAAAAAATAAAATACCCATAAAATAATGAGATTGACACAAAGTTCAAAACCATTGAAAATTTCAATGTTTTGACCCTACTTTGTATTACCTCCTTCAATGGTGATTGCTATCAAAAGATAGACTTGACCAATGTTTTTCAAAATGGTTTTGAAATCATTTTAAAACCTTAATCCATTTTCCTAACATCTCATTTGTATCTAAGGTGTATGAAGACACATACAAGTCAAGTGTTCTTGTGAGATGTGGGTTTTGGTTATTTTGGGTTTCATGCATTTTCTAGGCAACTTTATTTGATTCCCTTATATATGGACTTCAAATCATACCATTGTCCTTAACTCAATTTTAATTAATGCATGAATAATGATTATGGCATAAATGATAACATAAATAAGACATGTGCCAATAATCATGATGTCATGGCATATAATATAAACCTAAGCACAACATGACATTAAAAATTAACCATAAGCTTGATCATGACATTTTATATGATTAAAATGAAATATGATGTCATGACATGACAATAGCAAACAAGGCATGAAAAATAAAAGGTAAAGGTATAAAAATACCTAAATTTTAGTATTAATTGTCATTTCTAGAATTAAATCCATATTGCCATATTACCACTTATCTCCCAAATGTGCCAAAAATCCAAAATGACACACCATGACCTTTAAACCTAAGTTGTATCAATTTGATCAATTTTTCAAACTTCTCAAATTTAATTGGCACATCCTAAAATCTTTGAGGATATAAATTCTAATCTTATTTCCAAGGTACCCATAACCTTGAAAATGACTTAAAGTGCCAACTTTTCTATGGTTAGGTTAACTACCTTACCAATTCAAGTTGACACAACCTAACCCATTTGGCGTGAAGGAATCACGATCCTAGGAACCCAATACTTATTAGAGCTCCTTGGTTTTACTAGGTATTCACTAGGGATAATTTCCCATGATACCTTCCTAATGATCCTCCTAGGCTTAGAAGCCTTGGTCATTTGGGTCTTGCCTAGGTCAACCCTAGGGATGGCCTCCCTTGTGACCTTCTTAGTGGATTCCTTATGTTTCCTTGAAACCTTAGCAACTAGGCACACACTATAGATAACCTTAGGGATGACCTCCCTAGTAACCTTGGTTTTCCTAGATCTAGAAATGGTTTCATAATCGAATGGAACATCATGATAGGTCTTCTTAGGGTTAGGTTTGTGACCCAAATCTTTCTTGGCCCTAGACGGTTCTTGTCTTCTGGGACCTAGATTTTGACCATTTAACCCTTGACTTTGATTTTGTATTTTCCTAAAGGTCTTTTCTAGTTTCTCTAGCCTTGACCTCAAGACTTGGTTCTCTAACTCTAATTTTCCCAATTTTGATTTTTCATTAACCTTTTGGAAAAAATACTTCCTCTTAGGCATATGCCTACCCTTCTTAGGGTTAATGCCTAAATTTTCTTCTATCCTCCTAATACTCTCCCTAGGTAAAATTGTTTTACGGTTATTGGTTCTAGGTTTGTCCTTAGATGTAATATTGCAACTCTTAGCACTTAAGCAAAGATATCTATTCCTACTAGCATGCTTTTGTTCATGAGCAATAGTAAATGAACTAAAATAATTTCTAGCATGCTTTTTAACCTTAGAACTTGAAGATACATTAATAAACAATACCTTAGGGTTTGCTTTAGAAGCTCCCCCTACATGTGATATTCCTTCATGGGTTTTCTTCCTCCCCCTAGGGCATTGACTTCTATAATACCCCTTTTGATGGAACTTGAAGCACAACATGCGCTCCTTGCTCTTCCTAATCGGGGCTCTGGGTTCATTGGTCTTTTACATCGGTTGAGCCTTCTTGGCCTTCTTAGGACACTTGCTCTTATAATGACCATATTCCCTACACTCAAGGCACATAATATGATTTTTATTGTTAGTTAATGTGCTTAAGTTACCTAGGTCGATAGAGCTGATATGGGAAGGTTCTTCACTTCTTCCGGAGGTGGATGCTTCCTCCAATTCTTCCACTTCTTCTACCGATCCAGATGTGGATTCCCTCTCAATCTTCGAATCCTCATGGGCTTGAGAGGATGAGCATTCTTCCTTGGCTTCCTTCTCTACTTGTGCCAGTTCGGGATTTTTGTGGTATTTGACCAACTTATCCCACAACTCTTTAGCATCCCCATAGCTCCCTAATATAAACAAAATATCTTAAGGTATCAATTTTATTAACATTTTTGTTACCTTAATGGTTGTCTTGAATTGTTGTCATTGCTCTTTGGTCCATCTTGATTTTTCTGTTAGCTTATTGTCTTCATCCCTAGGTACCTCAAAACCATTCTCAATTATTAGCATCATATCAAAATCGGTTTTGAAAAATACCTTCATTCTTTTCTTCCACCAAGAAAAGTCTCCTTCGAACTTTGGTAGGTGAATGTTGATGTCAGCCATTTGATGTGCTTATCACAACGATGAGTTCGATGATAAGCTCATGGCTCTAATACCACTTGATGGAAATTGATGGCCCGATAAGAAGGGGGGATGAATAGCCTTTTTCGTCGCTTGATTGAATTCGATCATGCTTGCGTGCTTGACTACAATACTCGTCAATATACGCAGTGGAATAATAATAATACTGACAAAAACACAAACACAAGTACACAATCACAAAGATAACCAATATAACATGGTTCGGAACCTTAGGGTTCCTACTCCATGGGGCGAGCTCAATGAGCTCTAGTTATGCACACACCACTACTAAATCTCCTTCTCAACAACACGTCGGAGGTGGAGAAACCTCCTACAAGCAATTACAACATTAATATAAAAATGTACAAGCAAATACAAAGAAAATAATGAAACACAGGTAAAAACACTTTACAACAATTGCTTTGAACTCTAGCTAGTTGCTTGCTTTGTTTTACTCTTGAAGGTCTGGAATGCAGCAGTAATTCTTCTTCAAAATCTCCTCAAAAATCGTTGCTAAATCCTTCAACTCGAGCTCCTTTTATAATCTGCATCAAGCTGATTTCATGCCCATTAGTCGACTTCCATAAGGCCCTAGTCGACTACCCCTATAGCCGTTGTTTGACAATGACTCAATCCATGATGGAAATACTCCAACGGATACACTGGCAATCTACTGCCATTACCAACAGTCGACTGCCAACCTCGTAGATGACTGATCAGTCGGCTACCGAGCATTCTGTGCTCATGACCAAGACCATCAGTCGACTTCCCTCCATAGCAGTCGACTGCTCAAGGCCAGTCGAGGTGGCACCTCGACTGGGACTCCAATCGAGGTGCTAGTCTAGTCGCCTTGCATCTGTGACCACAACTCGGCCGCAGTCGATCGCCAGTCAACTGGTAAATCCCCCCAGTCAACTAATAAACCTCAACTATGAGGTTTAACCCACGTATGATGCTCTCATACTTGCTAGATCACTCTTAGCCTAGACCGAAGACTTTTAGCCACCTCTATCGACCTCACACCTCTCAGATCCCTCTAAGTCATCCATGACTTGTTCATTCATACGCTAGCCTCCAAGTGCTTCCATCGACTATTGTCATGCTAACCGAGTCTACACCGCCAAGGCTACACACTTGGACTTCCCATGCCAACTCCATGTTGGACTTTCCATGCCAAAGCTACACACTTGGACTTCCCATGCCAACTCCATGTTGGACTTTCCATGCCAAGGCTACACACTTGGACTCCCATGCCATCTCCATGTTGGACTTTCCATGCCAAGGCTACACACTTGGACTCCCATGTCATCTCCATGTTGGACTTTCCATGCCAACTCCATGTTGGACTTTCCATGCTGAGGCTACACACTTGGACTTCCCTTGCCAACTCCATGTTGGACTTTCCAATTGCCAAGCCCCATGCTTGGACTTTCACTACCAAGGCTACACACTTGGACTTTCCAATTGCCAAGTACCCATGACTTGGACTTTCATCGTCAAGACTACACACTTGCACTTATGTGGCCAAGACTACACCTTTGGACTTTCCTTGTCAACTGTCCCACTTGGACATCTCCATAATATGGTCAATCTCATGTCAACCATAAAGTCAACCCATTGACAAACAATGGTTTACTCATTGTCAAACATTAAAACACTACTCGAATCAAACTCGAGTATGGTCAATCGTGACTTGGACCGATTGCACCAACAAAGAAACCACTTATAACCTGAACTTTACAGAAGATGCAACTAAATATAAATAAACAAAGTACATAAAAGAATAAGAATCAAAAGCACTTTACATAATATGATCTTTCTTGCTCACTGGTTGGTTGCTTTTGACTGGCTTGGAAGGTCTGGCAAACAACATCTCCTCCCCTTCTAAATCTCCAAGAACTAACATCTTCAAATCACCATGAAACTGCTTCTTATAAGCTTCTCATTTAGTTGATTTTTACTTACCAGTCAACTAACCTTATTTCCAGTGGAATGTTCCCTTGACTATTGCTCGACTCCATTGACATGGCCCACATTAGATTTCAGTGCACCAGTCAACTGGAAATCAACTCAACACTGTTCTATGGCTTGTTATATTGATATCAGTTGACTCACCAACCTTCTGTGCCCCGCCACAGTGTCAATAGTCGATTGACCCCGAGCACCTATCGTGAGCTTCCCAAGCACTCACTTTCTCATCACGAGCACAATACCCAAGCACCTCCTAAGCGCCCATCTCGAGCATCCAACACCAGTCGACTGCAAAAGTATCGAGTGTTGGGACCTTGATGTTGCACTAGAAGGGGGAGGGTGAATAGAGATTCTTCGATTCTTTCATCATGATTGTCTATAATTTGTTAATGCATAGCAGAAATAAAAGAACAAATAGAAACAAATACAAAACACAAGCACTACACGAGGGTTTTACGTGATTCGGAACCTTAGTTCCTACACCATGGTCGAGCTCTAGCGATGCACCACCACTATGAACTTGTTTCCTTCTCGAAATGACACCGGAGGTGGAGAAACCTCTTACAATGGAGCTTATACAAGAAGACAACCAAAATAAATAGACAAATGAAATGAATGAAACAACAAACAACACTTTACACAAATGCGCTTGCTTGATCTTTGAGTTTGGTTGCTTTGGAAAGGTTGGAAGTTCATGAACACAATAGTAATTTCCCTTTAAAGTCACCAAGAATCGACTGCTGAAACCTCCACCAAAATTCACCTTCTATAAGCTCAGTAGGGCTGATTTTCCATTGACCAATTGACTGGTCTTACCCCCAATTGACTTGTTGCTATACCGTTGTCTCACAATGGACTAATCTACATCAGATTCCAACTGATTAATGACTGCTCATGGACATCAATCGACTGTCATAGGCCAGCAGTTGACTGCCACAAGCCATCAGTCGATTTAGAAATATTTTATGCTCTATCCACATAAGGCTAGTCGACTGCCCAACCCAACAGTCGACTGCTCGAGCACTTATCCACCCGACTGCCAGTGGGTAGTCGACTGCCACACCACAATAGTCGAATGCTCGAGCACCAAGTCTGAGTGCCGACTACCCGCGGCTAGCCGACTGCCTCACAACAATAGTTGACTGCCTGAGCATCGAGTCCCAAGTGCCCCGGGTCGACTACTTTACTAGTCTATTGGTCCATAACCCCAGTTGATTGCTGGAGTCTTTTGGGCTCCTGAGTACCGAGCACCCGACCAGTCGACTGGACCAAGTACAAATTGATTGGTAAACTTCAAAACTAAGGTTTAAGACCCAAGTATGATTCCCTCATACTTGACACTTATCTTTAGCCTAGACTTAAGCTTTCAAACTACTTCCATCAGCCTTACGCCTTTAGGATACACTGAGTCCTCCATGACTCGTCATCTTTTGCACTAGCCTTCAAGTGCTTCTATCAGCTTCATCATGTTATCAGGTACCCTTAGCCAAGAGTCCATGCCTCCAGGACTTCGATTATCAAGTTACACTTGGATTTACGTTGTCAAGACTATACACTTGGACTTACACGACCAAGACTACACACTTGGACTTTTCCTTTGCCAAGTATGTAAGGGGATCGATCGGCCGGCTAGAGGGGGGTGAATAGCCCTTTGTCGTTGGATGGTGGAATTTGCTTGTCTACACAATCGTTAGCACAAGCGAAATACTAATAAAGACAAGCAAATAAACAATGAAGAATACAAACAATGCTAACACCGAAATATAATGTGGTTCACGGCTAAGCCGCTAATCTACGGTCCGATTCGTCCCCGGTGAATCACTCCGCAACCAAATCACTATCGGTCTCTCCTTTGCACTAAGTAGGTGGAGGTAACCCTTACAACTCAAGAACACTCCTTCTTTTACAATAGATGTGAAAGAGATCTAGAAGAAGGAGTTTATCACTTGTGGAGCACTTGTATGATGGTTTGGAATATGAGCATTAGCCATCCAAAAGCCCACACCCTCTCTTTTTATAGAGAGGGCTGATTTCTTCCCGTTGGTCGCCACCAGTCAACTGCTGCCCTTGGCAGTTGACTGTCGCCACTTCAACGGCCTCCGACCACGTCGGATCCCGACCGTTATAGTCCAACGGAACACTTGGCAGTCGACTGATGGATCCCATCGATTGATCGCCCTCCATCGTCAAGCGCGATCGGCTATGAGTGGTTACGTGGCCCCAAACTCTCTTGACGATCGACTCGCTTTGATCAGCGATGGTCTTGGCGATCGATTGCCGCCATATGGAAGTCGCTCGGGCCAAAATCCACTCTTGACTCGATTGGATACCGATCGAACCTATTCGACTCGGAAGCGATCCGCCATTCCATAGCTTGATCGGTGATGTCGGGAAAACTCATCCGACACTTAGCCATTCAGCCAAGTTCACTTAATGAGCTACTTACAATTTCACTCATTCTCTCATCTCACTCGAAGTCCCTCGCCGAAGCTCTCTTCGTTCGCGGCCACGTCCCTCAGCAGCATCACGCGCACGGCTCTGCAATGCTCCTTCACGTCTCTTGCCTCCAAAGTCTACTTCCTTGGCTTCGCTTCAAGTCATCTCATCCGGCGGTCCCTCGGCAGCATCAAAGCGCACGACTCTGCAATGCTCCTTCTCCGACTCAAGCACGAGGTTGTGAGTGGTGAACCCATCTAGGCTCCATGTGCGAATTACTAAGCCCTGCAAGACTCCAACGCACATATCAAATCATAATCGTAACCTAACTTAAACCCTTTGCCACACACATCAAAACCTTATCATGGCAAGAGATTGCCCTAACAATCTCTTCCTTTTTGATGTGTGGCAATCCGTTTAAGTTAGGTAAAAATATTTGATAAAATATTAAGAAAGGAAAGCATGTAAGTAAACATGATTAGCAACTCTCCCCCTTAATACATGAAACTCCCCCTAAATATATTCCCCCTTACTTAAACATACATTTCTCCCCCTTTGACACCATCAAAAATAAATAACAATGTTTATACATCATGGCATCAAGTCTAGAGAAATAAAAACCAAATCATGCCTTAAAAGTGGATAAACGAGATTACTGGGCATGTTATCAGGTGAGCAGTCGACTGCTATCAGTATGGCAGTCGACTGGACCAATAAATCCCGAAATTCTGATTTTCTAGATGAATTTCAGAAACGCACTATAAATTCCAGAAAATTCTAAAAATAGTGAGATTTGGGGAACACATTTCTTGTAAGTATATTTATCAATGAAAAATAGTTTTCCATGAAAAATCATTATATTTTCAGGTATTTGCCAAAAATCCAAAAGCTTTAAAAACCACTAGGTTTTTGATCATGTTAGTATCCATTTTAACACCTAGTCTTGCTTTGAATTGTTTCAAAACATGAATACACAGATTTTAAAGTAAGAAATTGTTTTGAAAACATATGAAATATCCAACCATGATCTTTGGTCAATATGTCTATGAATTAAACATAAGCCTTCCCCATGATTGGTCTATTATTGCTATTTTGATACTTTAAATGACCATCTAAATGCCATAGGCATTAGTGGACATTTGTATCATCCTAACATCTCACTCATGCTAAGTTTTCAATCATGGTAGCCTATGGTGAGTGTGAGATGTATCCTAAAGGTATTTGTATATACTTAACCATTATATTCATGCAATTCTATCAAGGTTAAGTATCATCCTAACAATCCTCATGATCATAAAGACATATATGAATGAATTTCATATTATGATCATGAAACACATGTATTCATCAAATTGTTATCACGCATTAGGTATTACATGATGATAATAAGGTAAACATTACCTAAAGCATGATTTATCTATTTTTAGGTGCATTATCATCACCTAACACTATTTCAAAAATATTGTCCCGCCATCCTAAGTCAACCAACATATGATATAGGTAAATTGCATATGGTTGACTACCCTAGGGTTTTCCTAACCCTTAAGGATGGATTTTGGAACCCAAAATAAGTTCTTTCCTATTGGGTTCACTAAAAATTCCTTAGGGATCCATTTTCTAGCAATTACTTTCTTTTTGTCTTGACCCCTAGCTATTAAACATTTATATCCCTTTTCATTTTTCTTTTCTTTATAACCTAGGCCTTTCTTGTTAAAGCTTGCTCTTTGGCTCCCAATTATCATGTTAAGGGTATTGGAGCCTATTGTAAATTTTTCTAGGGCTTTGGTCAAATAGTCTACTTTTTCCCTTAAAGCCCTATTTTCTTCTTTGCATGCATCATTAACATCCAAGAGCATATAGTTATCATGTGAGCGTGCATCATTATTGTCATCATTAAAACATGCTTTTTCTAATTTTTGTTCTAAATCCTTAATTTGCTCAAACATGCATTTATTCCTTTTCTTTGCCCTAAATAAATCCTTAGTGAGGCTAGAAATCATCGACATTATTTGCTTAGGGGGTAGATTCGTTACCTCACTTACCAAATCCTCTTCCGATGATGAGGATGTAGAGGAGGCTCCCCCTTCACTTGAGCTCTCCTCACTTGAGCTTGCTTCTTCATTTTCGGAGGAGGAGCAATCTAGGTCGTCAAAGGCCATTAGTGCAAGGTTGGAGTAGACATGTTCTTCCTCTTCGGATGATGATGAGAAAGAAGGATCATCCCATGTCTTTGCTTTGAATGTCTTGGCCTTCCCTTTTTCTTTGGCCTTCTTTTCTTCTTCTTTCTTCTTCTTGCTCCCCTTCTTCTTCTTTTCTTCCTTCTATCTCTTCTCCTTCTTACTTTTGTTCAAGAGGGGACAATTGTCCCTTATGTGTCCCTCTCCTTGGCAATTTTAGCAAATGATCTTCCCCCTTGGTCTTCTACTCCTATCATTAGATTTATTAAATTTAAAATTTCTTAAAGCACGCCTTACCTTCCTTACCATGTAAGCTTCTTCCGTGCTATCCATGGAGGAGGAGGAAGATGCTTCATCGGAGGAGGAGGGGATCTCTATCTTCTTCTTCCCCTTGTGTGCCATCAAGGCTACCCCTCTTGAAGGTTGAATTCTAGGCTCTTCAACTATTCCTTCAAGCCTTGTTTCATGGAGCTCCATTGTTGAGAAGAACTCCTCTAAGGTACTCACTTCTAGGTTCTTGGACATGTAGAAGGAGTCCACCATTGAACTCCATTTTGATGACCGGGGAAAAGCATCAATTGCTTTCATGAGCATGTCCCAGTTGGAGAGTCTTTCTCCTACACTTGTTAGTCCAATCAAAATTTCTTTAAACCTAGAATGTAAGGAGGTTACCTTTTCAAGCTTGATATTTGATAGTTGGTAGCGGAGGAGTTCTCTTCTTGCAAGTTTGCCCTCCGAGGTTCCTTCATGATGCTCTACTAACTTCTCCCACATCTCCTTTGCACTACAATATTCCCCTATCCTATTTACTTCTTGTTGGGGAAGTACATTGTATATATGGTGCTTGGCCTTTGAATTCGCCAAGTACTCCTCTCTTTGTCTTTTACTCCATCTTGATTTCTCCAATAGCTCCCCTTCTTCATTCCTAGGCAACTCGAAATCGTTTTCCATAATTAATAAAATTTCAAAGTAGGTCTCGAAAAATACCTCCATTCTCTTTTTCCACCAAGAGAATTCCCCCTCGAACTTTGGTGGATGAATATTAGAGCCGACCATTCTTGAATGTGCTTGTTGTGGCGGTTAGTCCTCGACAAGCTTTCCTTGGCTCTGATATCACTTGTAAGGGGATCGATCGGCCGACTAGAGGGGGGTGAATAGCCCTTTGTCGTTGGATGGTGGAATTTGCTCGTCTACACAATCGTTAGCACAAGCGGAATACTAATAAAGACAAGCAAATAAACAATGAAAAATACAAACAATGCTAACACCGAAATATAATGTGGTTCACGGCTATGCCGCTAATCCACGGTCCAATTCGTCCCCGGTGAATCACTCCGCAACCAAATCACTATCGGTCTCTCCTTTGCACTAAGCTAGGTGGAGGTAACCCTTACAACTCAAGAACACTCCTTATTTTACAATAGATGTGAAAGAGATCTAGAAGAAGGAGTTTATCACTTGTGGAGCACTTGGATGATGGTTTGGAATATGAGCATTAGCCATCCAAAAGCCCACACCCTCTCTTTTTATAGAGAGGGTTGATTTCTTCCCGTTGGCCACCACGCGATCATTCGCCCCTTAGCGATCGGTAGGCTACTTAAATGGCCCCCGATCACGTCGGATCCCAACCGTTGTAGTCCAACGGAACACTTGACAGTCGACTGATGGATCCCATTAGTCGACTGCTGCCTCCGTAGTCGACTGCCCAGTCGGCTACGAGCGGTTCTGTGGCCCAAACCCTCTTGACGATCAAGCTCCGCCTTCAATGATCGTCGATGGTTTTAATAGTCGATTTGTCATATGACGATCAATCCACTCTTGACTCGATCGGATACCGATCGAACCTATTCGACTCGGAAGCGATCAAATTCCATGGCAATGATCGTGATGTCGGGAAAACTCGTCTGACATTTAGCCATTGGCCAAGTTCACCTAATGAGCTACTTACAATTTCACTCATTCTCTCATCTCACTCGAAGTTCCTCGCCGAAACTCTCTTCGTTCGCGGCCACATCCCTCGGCAGTATCAGGTGCACGACTCTACAATGCTCCTTCGCGTCTCTTGCCTCCGAAGTCTGCTTCCTTGGCTTCGCTTCAAGTCATCTCGTCCGGCGGTCCCTCGGCAACATCAAGCGCACGGCTCTGCAATGCTCCTTCTCCGACTCAAGCATGAGGTTGTGAGTGGTGAACCCGCCTAGGCTCCATGTGCGAATTACTAAGTCCTGCAAGACTCCAACGCACATATCAAATCATAATCACAACCTAACTTAAACCCTTTGCCACACACATAAAAACCTTATCATGGCAAGAGATTGCCCTAACAAAGTATTCATACTTGGACTTTCCCTTGCCAAGACTACACACTTGGACTTCCCTTTGCCAAGTATCCATACTTGGACTTTTCCTTGGCAAGACTACACACTTGGACTTCCCTTTGCCAAGTCTCCATTTTTAGACTTTCCCTTGCCAAGTCTCCAAACTTGGACTTCTCGATTACCAAGTATTCATACTTGGACTTTCACTTGCCGAGTCTCCAAACATGGACTTCTTCATTACCAAGTATCCATACTTAGACTTTCCCATGCCAAGTCTCCAAACTTGGACTTCCACTCGAGTCTTACTCGAGCTTGGTCAATCTTGATCTAAGGTTGATTGCTCCAACAATCTCTTCCTAATAATCTCCCTCATATGACCTTGGATGTCCCAAACCATCCACTAGTCATACTATCATACATTTTGTCAAACGTATCATCAAACATCAAAACACTATTCGAGTCCCACTAGAGCTTGGTCAACATTTACCTGAGGCTGATTGCACTAATATTTTCCCCGTTTTTGATGTTTGATAATACCTTTAAATTAGGCTAACCCACAAGCCCAATTTGACTCTTCTTACGCCAAGGTATAATGAAGGTTTCCTAATTTAAACTATTCATTTCTCCCCCTTTGGCATACATTAAAAAATCTCTCATCTTCCAATGAGATCTTTCATTCTCCCCCTTTATCCAAATCTTCATCTTAGATGCCTTCATTCTCCTTAGTGACAAAACCCTTATTACTAAATGAGAGGCAATCCTCATTCTCCCCCTTCTTAAAAATCATCCATCATACCTAGATGGATAAACTCCCCCTAAAGGCTTGCTCCCCCTTGACCATTGTACCAACAATATCCTTGGAGAAGTCCTAAGCCTGTAGGAAATCTAAACAATAAAAAATAAGAGTTAAAGTTTAAACTTGAAATTTAACCTCCCTTAAAATTTGATTTACATCCTAATTAACTCTCCAATTCATTATCAATGAACATCTCACCCTTCCAATGCTTGTCTAAGTATACCAGAGGGTTAGGAGTAACTGGGATACTTAGGATTGCTGATAAATAGCTAAACAAATCTTGTTCAGTAAAAATCAGACACATCATTTGACTATGTCAATGACCAATCGAGTGAAACCTTCATCAGTCGACTTGCTACATAAGTAGTTGACTGGTTTCTGCATTTACAAAAATCAAGTTTTTCAGATTGAATTTTGGAAATGCATAAATAATTCTACATGTTTAGAAAAATTATGAAACTTTATACACATTACTTATGCCAAATACTATGGGAGAAAAATAATTTTATATGAAAATGCCCATTAATTTCTAAGAATGATACAAAGTTCAAAACCATTGAAAACTTCAATGTTTTTGACAACTTTGTTTCAATATTCTCAATCGAAGATAGACATCACCCAAGTTTTGAAAAATGATTTTAAAATTATTTTCAAATCTCATTTTCAATCATGATCTATGGGCTAAGTATACATGACTTGTACATTAGCTTTCCTCAAGATTCATTCATGTCATATCATGAGTTTAAGTTCATATTGATGTAAAGTCTAAGCACCATGAACTTAATGTTGGATCGAATAAATGCTAGAGGGGGTGAATAGCATTTGGAAATCTTTCTTTTCATCGATTGAAACAAGTATGCAGCGGAAATAAAAGCAAAAAAACAAAAGAGAGAACTTTTTTTTTACTTGGTTCACAATCAACCGGTTGCTAGTCCAAGGCCCCGCGATCCTAGATCGCTTTCGATGGGCAATCCACTAGAAGGTCTCTTCCTTATTGGAGGTAAGAGACAATGATTACAAAGAAAGAATGTAGAGGAAGATGCAACAAGCCTACCTCTCCTCTTAACAATTAAAAGGCACAAGAATAAAGACAAGAATGACTACAAAAACAAACTACCGACTTATGAAGGTGAAGTTGCACGGGTTGTTGGCATTATGACGATGTTGCGTTGTCGAAGAGCACTTTGATTCTCAGAGCACTTGGATTCTTAGAGCACTTTAAGAGCCTTTTTAGATGATAGAAAGAGGTGAATTGCTTCTCCTTTTATAGCCCTTTGAGTCCTATCTCGTTGAGATCTAGATTTGGGTCAAACCTCCACATCACCCCTTCTTTGGTGGATCTTATCCTGTCTCTCCTCGAAGTGATCACTTGACGGGATCGTGATGCCCTCTCATTGATCGGTGATGGTAGGTTGATCATTGCCATTAACCTCTAGTCAACTGGCAACTTGATCACTTACCTCCAATACAAGGTTAGCACAGAAGTTGTTCATTAATGGCAAATTCGAAGGTCCTTTATCGTCCGACCTCGACCTAGACCTTCCTATGAAAGTCCTCGGATCACTACCTATGGTTGTCCTCGTACCGAGGACACGTCATTACCATCACTCCACCCCGAGAGCTTACCTTTGGTCCTCTTGACCTGTCGCTTAGCTTCTGATCACCACTGAGGTTCCTCGACCCCCCCCAGGTTCTCCTGGTGTCACCCGACCACTAAGTTTCTGGTCTTGAGATTCTCCTAGTGTCGTCGACCTTAGCATAGCTTAATACATTACCTACACACTCAACACAACATATGAGATAATAAGAATGACTTAACTTTGAACCTTTGCCATTATCAAAACCTAGGTTCGATTATCTAGTGCCCCTCCACCAACAATCTCCCCCTTTTTTATCTATGGAAAACCAATTCAAAGTTAAGGAAAAATAAGTAGTAAGCATGAAATAATTTCTTTTTCAAATCCTCCCCCTCAAGGGTACCTCCCCCTTAACCCTAGGCAAGTTTTGAAAAAGAAATCTAACTTCAAGTTTTAAAAAACTTTTCTCCCCCTTAATGTTTTAACTTTAAACTCTTCTCCCTCTTTTGACATATATCAAAAAATGAGGGGTGTATTTATAATGTTTAAATGTTTATAAAGAGAAAAGAATCTTTATAACTCCAAGCATGCCCCTTTTTATTTAAAAAATAATAGTTTCAATATAATTCATCTAATACGAATGTTCAACTCTTTTTGACTCAATTGATATAAGATGATCAATAGGTCTTGACTAGAGTTGGTTATTTTGAAAAATTATACTCCATGATTCATGTTGATGCACTTGTTCTACTTCTGGAATCGAGAGTAAGGTCCTAACATCTCATGTCCATCTATGTGGCTCAGTACACAAACACATTATCCTATGTGTTGTGAGATGTGTTGGCTCCTTAAAACTATAGGTGCATGCTTTCTAAGGTAAACCCTAATCTAGTTCCATGTAGCACAAAAGAAAAAGATAGATTATAAGTAAAAAAAAATAGGTCTTACTCTACTATGCACATTCCTAATCTTCGTCTAAGCAGATTGAACTCTGCTTTGGGTAAAGATATCTGCTAGGTTCGATTTTGATTCCACGTATTCAAGCTTTACATTTCCATTTGTTGGGATGTATACTGAAAGTCTAGCCTTTGTATGAACATCTTCATTTTGAAATAAGAATCATATAATCATTGTTTGCATTTTATATTTATGCATATTGTAGATAACATGGTGTGTGGTGTCACACAGAAGATCATGTTTTCAGTTCCTTATAGAGTATAAGTAGAGGCTCACAACTAAGATGGTTTTGGACAAACCATTGGCATAGTTGTAGTGTAATTTGGTATTGGTTTATCTTGACCATAGAATTACACTAGTACACTTTATATGTATTGAGCAAGACCGATTTAGAGGTAATTCAATTTATACTGACTATATAATTGAATCAGACCTTAGATATTATGGTGTATATGCTCTTAATCTCGATATAATAACGGGCACATGTACTTAGTATTTATTTCTTTGATTTACCAATGAACGAGATTTATGTATTAAATTGATAGTCCTGGTAAGTTGGGAAATAATATTATTCATATGGTGTATCATTGATTATAGGAGAAAACCGTGTCCATATACTAGGATGATGATGTCCCCTTGAGGAGCTCATAAAGTTCATCATGTAAATCCTGCAGGTGGACTTGGTCCAACATGATGGTAAGGATGAGTGGTACTACTCATGGAGTTAGATATTAATTAATTAAATTGTCAGTAATTTAATTAATTAATGGACATTCGATATCTTAAACACGGAGAGATATTTTGTACAAATAATATGTGGAGCCCATATTTAATTATGGGGGTTGGTGAGGTAGATCAATGATGATCCTCTAGTGGAATGGATCATCATTAATAGATCGGGTTTTATGTGGTTCGGATCCATTAGGTGGCCAAGATCCAACTCCTCCTCATGGTCTCTATTGTAGCCTATTATAAATACCTCATGAAGCCTAGATCTATAAAAGGGAGGAAGAGGCTTGGGCGGCAATGAGAGTTGTTGTGCTAGGGTTTGTTGGTTGGCGTTAGAGGCTTGGGCAGCAACCTAGGGTTTGGCTTCTCTATTGGGCGACGGCAACCCAGGGTTTGGCTCTCGTTTAGCCGACAACAACAAAGAGTTTCCTTCTATTCTTTCTCCTTTGGTCGGCGCCACCATCTCCATCTCCTTAGGGCCGGCGGCAACACAACAAAGGAGAGGGTTTTCCTTCTTCCTTGGTATAAGGTCGGCGCTCTCTCCTCCTCTCCCTCTCCTAGGGCCGGCGGCAACCAAAGTTGGTGTTTGGTGGTTGACACAAGTAAGGAGAAGAAGGGAGAGAGGGATATTTTTTAATTCCCGTGACCTCCATTACAATTTGACATGTGATGCGAACAAACTTGCGTGTTGGCTCTGAGTGCCTTCCTCCATATCGGATCAGTTTGTTTTGTAGATCACTAGGTCAAATTTGGTTATAGGAAGTTATTTAAAAGCATTTGTACTTCCCCATCGGAAGGCACATAATCCGAGATAATTGCCTTAGTATCGGGTAATGGTAAACACTTAGATGCAAATAAAAGTATCCTCCCCATCGGAGTCACTGCTTTTATTTGTAAGGTCGAAGAGGAACCAACTATTAATTTTATTTATCAAAAAGTAAGGTTGACAGGATAATAAAATTAATGGGTAAAACCTCCTCTTACAAATGAAGAATTCCTATACGTCCACACTATTGTGGTATACGATATTCTCGGTGTTTTGAGGTGTTGGTTGATTTTAAAATTTTATTGTTTGAGAAATCAATAAATTTTTGAAATCTAATGTTTTGATCACTGTGATTCTTAGGTTTTTTACAAAATGACTTTCAACCCACTTGCTGTGATTATGAAAGAAAACAAACTTACTGGACCTAACTATGTTGATTGGAAATGGAATCTGGACATTGTCTTTACTGCTGAGGAGTGCAAATATGTACTCTTTGAAGAGTGCCCTCCTAAGCCTACGAATGATTCTGGTGAAAAGGAGAAAGAGAGTTATAGGAAGTGGATCAATGCAGATGAGATGGTACGGTGTTACATTTTGGCTTCTATGTCAAATGTATTGCAACATCAGCATCAGGCAATGACTACTGCCTATGACATGATGCTCAATCTCAAGGAACTTTTCGGGCACCAGAATTGGGCTACTAGGTAGGAAGTTATGAGAAACTTGATGACAACCACCATGATTGAGGGAACACCCTTAAGGGATCATGTTCTCAAGATGATGGCTCATTTGAATGAGCTTGAAGTCCTTGGAGTGGAGATCGATGGGGAAACCCAGGTCGATATCATTCTCCTATCTCTACCTAGAGGTTTTGAGTAGTTTCGCCAGAACTACAACAGGAATAAAAGGTTGTATTCGTTAGCGGAGCTTCTGACAGAACTCCTGGCGATAGAGGGGCTTTTTTGTCAGAGTGCTTAGGCCATGGTTGCTCAAAAGATTTCTACTTCTAAGTCAAAAGGAAAGAAGAAGAAGAAGAAACAAGGTGTAGCAAAGGTGGCAGGAGGATCTCAAGGAGGAGTGAAGAAGCCGAAAGGCAAGTGCTTCACTTGCAACCAGACTGGACATTGGAAGGCGGACTGTCCCAATCGAAAATAGAACAAAGGTATATCTTTTAGTTTAGTTGTTGAAACATGCTTAGTGGTGTTATCTACCAGTACTTAGTGTGTAGATACGGGAGCCACTGATCATGTATGCAACTCTTTGCAGGGGTTCCAGGAAACAAGACGACTAGCTGAGGGAGAGATTACCGTCTACATGGGCAATGCTACGAAGGTGGTGGATATTGCAGTGGGAGATGTGTATTTATCTTTTGATAGAAATAAAACTTTGGTTCTGAGAAATTGCCTTTATGTACCTTCATTTAGAAAGAATTTGATTTCAGTTTCTAAATTGTTTATGGATGGGTATTCTATTTCTTTTAATGATAGAGTTGTTATAAAAAGGAATAGGGAGATTATCTGTTCTGGTGCATTGGTAGAAAATTTATACACTCTTGAACCAAAAACTCCCACGATGCAAATAGAAATAAATAACTCATCTTCTAAATCTAATAAGAGAAAAGAACCTTCGAAAATGAACCAAACATATCTTTGGCATCTAAGGTTAGGTCATATTAACCTGAGTAGAATTCAAAGGTTGATAGCTAATGGACCTTTGGGTTCATTAGTGGTGGAAGATTTCCCAACCTGTGAATCTTGCTTGGAAGGTAAAATGACCAAGAGGCCTTTTAAAACCAAGGGGTATAGAGCTAAAGATGTGTTGAAAGATGTGTTGAAATTGGTCCATTCAGATTTGTGTGGTCCTATGTATATCCAGGATAGAGGTGGTTTTGAATATTTCATCTATTTTATAGATGATTATTCAAGATATGGATACATTTACTTGATGCGCCACATGTCTGAATGCTTTGACAGGTTCAAAGAATTCAAGGCTGATGTGGAGAAACGTCAAGGTAAAAGTATCAAGACACTACGATCTGATCATGGTAGTGAGTACCTCTTGGGAGAGTTTAGGAGTTACTTATCAAAGGCTGGGATTCAATCCCAACTGTCTACACCTGGTACACCCCAGCAGAATGGTGTGGCCGAGCAAACGAATAAGACTCTTATAGAGATGGTTAGATCGATGATGAGTTATTCTGAGTTACCAGATTTGTTCTAGGCTTATGCTCTGAAAATGGCAGTGTATATTCTGAACTTAGGACCATCTAAATCAGTACCTTCTACTCCCATAGAATTGTGGACTAGGCGAAAGCCTAGTCTGAGACATATTCAGATTTGGGGTAGTCCAGCACATGTGCTCAAGGGAGATGCTGGTAAGTTGGAACCTCATACAAAAGTGCGCTTGTTCGTAGGCTATCCCAGAGGAACGAAAGGTGGTTTATTCTATATTCCTAGAGATCAGAGGGTGATCGTTAGAACGAACACTCGATTTTTAAGGGAAGACTATGTGATGAACCATAAGCCCATGAGCAAGATTGTTCTGGAGGAATTAAGAGGATAAGTCACTACTTCAGTACCAACGGTACAAGAGGACATACCACAAGTGACTGCACCGCGTGTCACAAAGGATACATAGGTAATATCTCATCGTAGTGGGAGGATTGTTAAACAACCTGATAGATTTATGTTCTTGGGAGAATCTTCTGATTTGGTCCTTGGCGAACATGAAACTGACCCAGGACATATGACGAGGCAATCCAAGATAAAGATGCGGTATCTTGGCAAAGGGCGATGAATTCTAAGATAGAATCTATGGATTCAAATTAGGTCTGGGAGTTAGTAGAACCACCCAATGGTGTAAAAGCCATTGAATGCAAGTAGATCTACAAAAGAAAGAGAGGATCAGATAGGAAGGTAGAGACCTTCAAAGCAAAGCTTTTTGCAAAAGGGTATACTCAGAAAGAGGGTATCGATTATGAGGAGACTTTTTCGCCGGTAGCCATGCTTAAGTCTATCCGGATTCGCTTGTCTATTGTTGCTCATATGGATTATGAGGTTTGGAAGATGGATGTCAAGACAGCTTTGCTTAATGGAAGTCTTGAAGAAAACATCTATATTGAGAAATCAGAGGGATTCATTGCAAAAGGCAAAGAGCATCTTCTGTGCAAGCTTAATCGGTTCATTTATGGATTGAAGCAAACTTCGAGATCTTGGAACATCCTCTTTGATGAGGTAATCCAGTCATATGGATTTATTCAAAGTCCGGATGAGTCTTGTGTATACAAGAGATGTGATGGAAACATAGTGGTATTTCTTGTACTATACGTAGATGACATTTTTCTCATTGGCAACAATGTCAAAGTGTTATCAGATGTAAGGGTATGGTTGTCCAAACAATTTGATATGAAGGACTTGAGAGAAGTAGGACACATCCTTGAGATTAAGGTTATAAGGGATCGCAAGAAAAAGATCTTGTGCTTATCTCAAGCTTCATACATAAACACTATTCTAGCTCGTTTTAGCATGCAGAACTCCAAGAAAGGTTTTCTACCTTTTCGACATGGAGTACCTTTATCTAAAGAGATGTGTCCTAGAACATCAAAGGAGATAGAGGAGATGAAGGTGGTTCCTTATGCTTCGGTGGTAGGAAACCTCATGTATGTTATGTTATGTACAAGACCGGATATCTGCTTTACCATGGGCATGGTTAGCAGATATCAGAGTAATTCAGGACATGGACATTAGACTGTGGTAAAGCATATATTGAAGTACCTGAGAAGGACTAGGGATTATATGCTGGTATACCAGGCAGATCAATTACTCCCTGTGGGTTACACAGATTTTGACTTCCAATCAGATAGGGATAACAGTAAGTCTACCTCGGGTTTTGTGTTTACTTTGGAAGGGGGAGCCATTATATGGAGGAGTGTCAAGCAGAAATGTGTGGCGGACTCTACCATGGATGTTGAGTATGTGTCAACCTATGAGGTAGCCAAGGAAGTTGTATGGCTCAGGAACTTCTTGATGGACTTGGATGTGATTCCTGGTTTTCCCAAAACTATTACAATTTAGTTTGCTTGATGGGTCACCTTCTACTCTTGATCATCTTCCGAACTAAGTTGATTAGCTCGGTCTCCATTTCATCGTCTACCTCCGATTCATACTCTTCTTCTTCTCAGGGAGGTGACTTGCTCTTTGCCTTTCTTCTTTGTCTTACAAACAAAGCTACACTTTTCTCGACCGGGGTCGAGTTAGACTGTTCATGCAATTCAAAATATGAAAACAATTCATCTAATCTAATTTTTGAAAGATCTCTAGATACTTTGTAAGCACCAACCATGGATGCCCACAAAGTGGTCCTTGGGAAAGCGTTAAGCGCGTACCTTATGACGTCTTGGTTTTCTACCTTTTGTCCTATGGAGTGGAGGTCGTTCATGATATCTTGGATCCACGTGTGGAGTTGAGTTGTCATCTCATTGTCCTGCATTTTTAGATTAAACAACTTATTTAGGAGTAGATCTCATTTACATAGCTTAGTGTCGGTCGTCCCTTCATATAACTCAATGAGTTTGTTCCAGAGGTCCTTGGCGCTGATGAAGGGGCTAATGCGGTTGAGCTCTTCCTTAGACCACACTGCAAAATTTGAGTGGCTTTCGCATCGGCCTCTACTTGTCGCAATCCACGAACTCTCCTTCTTCATTTGTCGGTAAATTGAATACCGTCTGAATCACAATCCACATCTCGACTTGGGTCTTAAGATGGCATTCCATCCGACCCTTCCAATAACAGAAGTCATCTCCATTAAAGAATGGAGGTCAGGCGATATTATACCCCTCAAGATGGGCCATTCAAACAACCTTGCATAAACACAAAAAATGAAATTTTCCATGACTTTGTCTTGGATTAGTAATGCAGAAAATAACAAGAAAAAATATGAGAAATAAAAAGCTAAACAAAAACTAAACACTTACGACCTTCGATGCCCCTGAAAAGGTATTAAACAATGTTTTTTTAGGTCAAAAATAGCTTGTTATGGGGGTATACCCGCGTAAGAAGTGTAGATCTTCAAGAGAGCTTTGATTCGGTGGGTAACACATTTTGTGGCCTACTTGTATCAAAAGTTACACCCATTTTACTATCTGCTACTCCAGAAGCGATTGGTTCGGTTGTAGAACTTTAGATACTTGCAAACACACAAACATAAAACAATGTACCAAGACTTGGTCTTGGATTAGTAGTGCGGGAATAAAACTCTAAATGATAAACACAAAGAGAAAAAGTGATCGACCAGTGGTTGCACCGAATTTGAGTACCCTTGCTCTGATATCAATTGTTGGATCGAGTAAACACTAAAGGGGGTGAATAGCATTCAAAAATGTTTATTTTCGTCGATTGAAACAAGTACACAGCGGGAATAAAAGAAAAAACAAAAGAGACAACTTTCTTTTTTACTTAGTTCACAACCAACTAGTTGCTGGTCCAAGGTCCCGCGATCCTAGATCACTTCCGATGGGCAATCCACTAGAAGGACTCTTCCTCGTTGGAGGTAAGAGACAATGATTACAAAGAAAGAATGTGGAGGAAGTGGCAACAAGCCTACCTCTCCTCTTAGCAATTAAAAGGCACAAGAATAAAGACAAGAATGACTACAAAAACAAACTACTGACTTATGAAGGTGAAGTTGAACGTGTTGTCGCCATTATGACGGTGTTGCATTGTCGAAGAGCACTTGGATTGTCAGAGCACTTTGGGAGCCTTTTTAAAAGATAGAAAGAGGTGAATTGCTTCTCCTTTTATATCCCTTTGAGTCCTATCTCGTTGAGATCCAAATATGGGTCAAACCTCCACATCACCCCTTTTTTGGTGGATCTTATCTTGACTCTCCTCAAAGTGATCAGCTTGACCAGTAGTTAACTGATGGTAGGTTCAGTCGACTTCCATTAACCTTTAATCGACTTCCAGCTTGATCACTGATGTGAGCAAAATATATAGGGTTTTAGGAGTAGTTTTGCTCACATCTCATAGCATTTTATGTTCGTTTCATGCATATTTTACATTATGTTGCATGCATTTCCTATTTTTTGGTTCGGAGATCTGCTCTGTTTACTTTTGTGTGCAAGATAGCATTTTATAGGGAAAACGACGCAATTTTAGAGCAAAAGAAGACATTTTGTAGCTGGACATAGAAGGGAACATGGTCAGGGCGTGTACCCACACACGACCGTGTTTAGAGGGCAAAAACGGCCACCACAGCCTGATACACGGCCAGGCAGTGTGTTTTCACATGACTAGGTCGTGTGTTTTCACATGGTCGTGTGGCGTCCTAGCAAATTGACACGACTAGGGTTTTTTCCAGATTTCACAACGATCCGGCGTGATGTCTATATAAGGAAAGCTCCGCCCAAACCCTAGGGGGGAGGCACGACGGTTGGGATGACACTCCGAAGCTCTGAAAGGCTTTGGGAACTCACAACGGGGTGGAAGAATGCCGCCGGAGGTCAAGATTCTGCACTTCAACACCGAGGAGAAGACCTACATTGCATTGTAAATTCTATTCTTTGCATAAATTCTATTGTTTATATGGATATGATCATGCCTTGTGTTTCTTCCCTCGTATCAATGGAGTAGACTCTCTGATTCTATGATTAGGGAGTAGTTTGTGTTGAGTCAGAACATGTTAATTCAAATATCTTTTTGTTCTTGAATTTATATTTGCAATTGGTGTTTTGGTTTAGATCTATAGTTATTGTTTTGGTTTTCTAGTCACTGTGCTTAGCCGATACAAGGGGTGACAACCCTCGTATCAAAGATTTAGGGGAATAAAAGAGGGACCTAAGGGTTGGCCTCATTGCTGGTAATTGTGGCTAGAAGGATGCGATAGAGTAGGAAATGTGCCTCATTTTTGACTCGTCACAGGGATCGATTCGGCATCCTCGTACCGACTATCCCGTCCTAAAGCCAGGGGTTGATCTGGTATGGTAGAGGTAGCTTCCGATAGACGCGAAGACTCATCGGGGGAGTGTATGATGTCCTTTCCACAAAACCATAACTAGAAACCTAAGTGAACCCAATTGACAACGTGTTCCGCGACACACAAACGAAATCGAAATCCTAGAATCCATCTAAAGACCCTTAGCGACCCTTCTTTTCCTCTGTGTGATGCCGTATTAGAGTTAGGACCGCCGACAACCCTCCTAATTGTAACCTTTAGAGTCTAGTCCCGAACAATAACATCCACTGAACAAATCAGTATTCTAATCTCAGTCCCTGTGGGATCGATAATATTTTTATTACTTTATGACATCCGTGCACTTGCGAGCGTTGAGCGCGAGCGCTCACTTTGAGTCCTCGACGATCTTCGTCACGAGATTTGAGGTCGTGTTTGTGTGCATCAAGTTTTTGGTGTCGCTGCCGAGGGACTGATTGATTCGATATCGAATCAAGAGGTGGATAATTTGATCGGACTTAGGATTAGATTTATTTACTTTCTTTACTTCCTTTTTTTATTTTTATTTTGCTTTATTTACTTTAGTTCTAGATTTTCCATATATAGATTTAGTTTCGTTTTATTTTAGCAGTAGTTCTCTATTTTCTTATTGACTCTTTAATTTTGGCAACTAGATTAGTTTATTTCCTATTCTCTAGTATTAGGAAATACTCCTAATTTTTGTGGCTCGGTTCTTCGTATGCTTAGACGTTTAGGATTGGAAGGTCTGATTCCGATCGATTTAGAAATCGAACGAACCTATCATCGTCGGAGAGATGAACAGAAGAGGATGGAGGACCAAGTTGCATCCGAAGTAAATATAGGTAGCCGACCTCTACAGGATTATGCAATCCCTAGCACTAGAGGATTTAGGCCGAGTATAGCTGGACCATCCATTTCGGCAAACAACTTTGAACTGAAGCCATCGCTCATACATATGGTCTAGCAGAGTCAATTTGGGGGAGCTACGACTGAAGACCCGAACCGACACCTAGAGACATTCTTGGAAATCTGTTCAACGATGAAGATAAAATGGAGTCCCTGCGGACGCGATCCACCTAAGCCTATTCTCATTCTCATTGCGGGATAAGGCTAAGGCATGACTTCACTCCCTACCTTCAAGAAGTATTACTACATGGGAGCAATGTGAGCAGTAGTTTTTGAACCAATATTTCCCACCAAGCAAGACTGCTCACATACGTCATCTAATTACAAGCTTCCATCAGAAAGAAGGGGAGTCTCAATTTGAAGCTTGGGATCGCTGATGAGCGGTATATTTGTGTCGTGGTACCATTTTAAATTAATTACCGAACCCCCTAACTACACTAATATAGCATAGTGGATGCCCGGATCATTTCTGCACTAACTCGCAACAGGGAGGAAGAATGCCACCGGAGGTCAAGATTCTGCACTTCAACGCCGAGGAGAAGACCTACATTGCATTGTAAATCCTATTCTTTGCATAAATTCTATTGTTTGTACAGATATGAGCATGCCTTGTGTTTCTTCTCTCGTATCTATGGAGTAGACTCTCTAATTCTATGATTAGGGAGTAGTTTGTATTGAGTCGGAACATGTTAATTCAAATATCTTTTCGTTCTTGAATTTATATTTGCAATTGGTGTTTTGGTTTAGATCTATAGTTATCGTTTTCATTTTCTAGTCACTGTGCTTAGCCGATACGAGGGGTGACAACCCTCATATTAAAGATTTAGGGGAATTAAAAAGGGACCTAAGGGTTGGCCTCATCGTCGGTAATTGTGGCTAGAAGGATACGATAGAGTAGGAAGTGCGCCTCATTTTTGACTCGTCGCAAGGATCGATTCGGCATCCTCGTACCGACTATCTCGTCCTAAAGCTAGGGGTGACCTGGTATGGTAGAGGTAGCTTCCAATAGACACGAAGGCTCATCGGGGGAGTGTATGATGTCCTTTCCACAAAACCATAACTAGAAACCTAAGCGAACCCAATTGACAATGTGTTCAGTGACACACAAAAGAAACTGAAATCCTAGAATCCATATAAAAACCCATAGCGACCCTTTTTTTTTCCTCTGTGTGACACCGTATTAGAGTTAGGACCGCCGACATCCCTCCTAATTGCAACCTTTAGAGTCTAGTCCCGAACAATAACATCCACTGAACAAATCGGTATTCGAATCTCAGTCCCTGTGGGATCAATAATCTTTTTATTACTTGACGACATCCATGCACTTGCGAGCATTGAGCGCGAGCGCGCGCTTTGAGTCCTTGACGGTCTTCATCACGAGATTTGAGGTCGTGTTTGTGAGCATCAATCACTTACCTGCAATACAAGGTTAGCACAGAAGTTGTTCATTAATGGTAAATCCAATGGTACCTTACTGTCTGACCTCGGCCTAGACCTTCCTCCGGAAGTCCTAGTTGTTGGATCGATTAGAGTGCTAGATGGGGGTGAATAGCGCAAGACAATTTTCGTTCGATCGATATAAAATGCGAGTGAAAGTAAATGCAACGGAAAGCAAATAATACTAATTTGTTTTTACTTGGTTCACAACCTTCGGCTGCTAGTCCAAGGTCCTAACAGTCCTACACTGCGTACGGAGGGCAAAGCACTAAAAACACTCCTCGTCGTTAGAGGTAGGAGTAAGCAAATACAATCGATACGAAAAGCTCAAGGTAGAGAGACACTCCCCCTCTCCTTGTTACGATTAAAGCACGATAAATACAAAAATAAAGATGACAATAAGGAAAATACCAATGACTAATAAAGTAATGAAAGTTAGACACTTGTCGTCGGAGATGCAGTAGCACTTCGTCGTCGTAAGGTCGTCGTAGAAGAGTATCATAGCGGAGGCTTTTTGGAGAGCTTTTGATGATGGAAATGGGGTGGAGAACCCCTACTTTTATACCCTTGGAAACCCTAGACGTTCACATCTTTAACCAATTAAGAGAGCAAGCCTCCTATCCCTTCAAAAATGGAGATAAGCTTTGACTCTCCTCGAAGCTGATCCTTGACCAATAGTCGACTGCTAGATGTATCAGTCAACTGATACAAGCCCTCAGTCGACTGATGGTAGGTTTTCCAGCTTCAACGAAGAGTTAGCTATAAAATACAGTTAATATAAATAAATCAAATGGTCATATACCATCCGATCTTGACTTAGACCTTCCATGGGAGGTCTTGGTCGGATCGTCACCTAAGAATGTCCCCGTACAGAGGACACGACCTTCCTTGCACTCACTCACACGAGTTTACCTCAACATTTACCTTGTACCTTCTACTTTTGGTCTTCCACCTGATTCCTTCGGCTCCCTCCGAAGTCATCCCGGTGTCGCCCGACCACCACGGCTCCCTCCGGGTGTCGTTGACCTTCAGCTCTAATTTTAGCACTTTTTTGCACACTTGATTTAGCTTGTGAGATAACAAAATGAGCTTAACTTTGTATCGTTTGCTATAATTAAAACTCAAGTTCGACTTAGGTGCCTACTGCACCAACAATCTTCCTCTTTTTGATCTATGGAAAACCCATACAAAATTAAGTAAATAATATGCATGAAGAATTAAAAATTAAGTAGGAGTAATAGAGACTTTCTTTCAAGTACTCCCCCATGAGGAAACCTCCCCCTTGACCAAGGGTGAGTCTTGAAAGAAGGTCTTAACCCTCCCCCTTGATGTTTTCTACTTAGGAAGTGTTTAAGTAATTAACAATTACTTAAAGTTGGCCTTAGTATTAAAAATAAGTTCAAGTTAAGAAGATTCCTTAACTTGGCCTTTCTCCCCCTTCCTCAACTAATAAATTTGCAAATATTACGTTAAGTAAAACATTAACTTTTGGCCATAAGAATATAGAATTAAGTCGCTAAGTTAAGTTATCAAACAAAAAAATGATCCCTTAACTTTGGTCTTTTCTCCCCCTTTTGGCATAAATCGGAAAGAGTGGGTTTTTAAAAATATAAGTATTAAGTTTAAGTTCCAAGTCCAAGCATGTTCCATATTATTTTGAAAATAATATACTAAAAATAAGCTCATCTATTTAAATCTTCAACTCTTATTTGACTTGATTGATATGAAGGATCAACAAGTCCTGGTCAAAGTCGGTTAATATATATATATATGATTATACTCTGTGGTTCATGGCGATGCACTAGCTTTACATATGGAACCAGGAGTAAGGTCCAAACATCTCACGCCCATCTACGTGGCTAAGTACACAAACACATTAGTCCTATGTGTTGTGAGATGTATTGGCTCCTTAAATCTATAGGTGCATGATATCTAGGGTGAGCCCTAAGCTAGTTCCATTAACATAAATAGAAAAGTAAATACTAGAGTATATAAAAAAATGTAGGTCCTACTCTATTACACACATGCCTAATTTTCATCTTAGTAGACTAAATTCAGCTTCGGGTAGTGGCTTGGTAAAAAGATCGGCTAGGTTTGACTTGGATTCCACATATTCGAGTTTGATGGTTTCGTTAGCTACATGTTCTCAAATAAAGTGGTGTTTAACTTCTATATGTTTGGTCCTAGAATGACAAATAGGATTTTTGGTTAGGTTGATGGAGCTAATATTATCTATGTGAGTTTTAATATTGTTGAAGTGTAAGTTAAAGTCTTGGAGAGTGTGTTTCATCCAAAGAAGCTGGGCCACACACTCACCCATCGCGACGTATTCGGCTTCGGTGGTAGATAAGGCAAAACAGTGTTGCTTCCTACTGCACCAACTCACTAGACTCGAGCCGAAAAGTTGACAACAACCACTCATGCTCTTTCTATCAAGTTTACTGTCGGCATAGTCCGAGTCGGAATAGCCGATTAGTTCACACTCGGTAGATCTATGGTACCAAATACCTACGCTTAGCGTGCCCTTTAAATACCTAAGGATATGCTTAACTAATATTAGGTGAGACTCCTTGGCACAGGTCTGAAACCTTGCGCACATACTTACCGCGAATAAACTGTCGGGTCGACTTACGGCTAAGTATAGAAGACTCCCTATCGCACTCCTATAGTGTTTTAGGTCGATGAGTTTTCCTTCTAAGTCCTCTCCTATGTTGACATTCGTTGCCATGGGTGTATTGATGGTTTTGGCATCTTGCATTCCAAAGCATTTAATTAATTCCCTAATATATTTTTATTGATGTAAATATATTCCATCCTTAGTTTTTTTAATTTGTAGTCCTAGAAAGAAACTCAATTCACCTACTAAATTCATTTCAAATTAACTTTCCATAAGTGAAATGAATTCATTTAGTAGGATCGAATTGGTTGTTCCGAAAATGATATCGTCTACGTAGATTTGGGCTATAAAGATTTCCTTACCTACGGTTTTTACGAAGAGGGTCGGATCGACTAGGCCTTGGTTAAACCCTTTTGACTTAAAATAAATTGAAAGTCTCTCGTTCCAAGCTCGAGGAGCTTGCTTAAGTCCATAAAGAGTTTTCTTTAGTTTAAGGATATGGTCGGGTTTATCTAGGCTTTCGAATCTTGGGGGTTGACTAATGTACACCTCTTCCTTAATAAGTTCATTTAAAAATGCTGACTTGACATCCATTTGAAATAACTTAAATCCTCGATGTGCAGCGTAGGCTAACAACATTCGGATGGATTCTAGTCTAGCTACGGGGGCATAGGTTTCATCGTAATCTAATCCTTCGACTTGACTAAAACCTTTGGTGACTAACCTTGCTTTATTTCTAACTACTTCACCTTTGTCATCAAGTTTGTTTCGGAAGACCCACCTTGTTCCAATAACTAATTTATCTTTAGGTGGTGGTACTAATTCCCAAACCTCGTTCCTAGTGAATTGAGCTAGCTCTTTTTGCATTGCAATAATCCAATCGGGATCAAGAAGAGCTTGTTCAATGGTTTTGGGTTCGATTTTCGAAATCAAAAAGATTTGACTAAGGTTTCTATAAGATGATCTAGTTTCAACCCCTAAGCTAGGATCACCTATCACTTGGTCGATAGGATGATTCGTTTGAATCCTAATTTGACTTGGGTTAGGGTCACCTATCACTTGGTCGACTGGATGACTTGTTGGACTTGGGTTAGGATTAATACTAGACACGATCTCAGGGTCGGAGTCGAGTTTGGTATGAGTCAGTTCGTTGGTTGGTGTTGCTACGGGTTTTGTAGGTTTGTGTCCTTCATCGAACACTACATTAATAGTCTCTTCAACTCTAAGGGTATCATGATTGTATACCCTATAGGCTCTACTTGTAGTCGAGTATCCTAAGAAGATTCCAATAGAGGTGTTGGATGTGAACTTTCCTAGGTAATCCTTAGTGTTCAGGATATGTACCTTACATCCAAATACCCTAAAGTACTTGATGTTAGGTACTTTGTCGTGATAGATTTCATATGAGGTCTTAAGGTGCCTCTTTACCAAAAGGATCCTATTTTGGACATAGCAACCCGTACTAACGGCTTCTGCCCAAAACCTGTCAGGTAGGTTATACTCGTTTAGCATTGTCCAGCGGCTTCTTGTAGGACTCTATTTTTACGTTCAACTAGACCATTTTGTTGTGGGGTTCTAGGACATGCAAATTCATGGTGATATCCGTTTAGGTTACAGAAATCTGTAAACCTGTGGTTTTTGAATTCACCGCCATGATCGCTCCAAAGTCTTTTAATTTTAAGGTTCTTTTGATTTTCGATTAGTTTAAACAAGTTGATGAGTTGATCTAGGGTATCACTTTTAAAAGACTAGGGGTTTGGCTATTTGGCTAAGTGTCGGATGAGTTTTTCTGACACCAGTCGACTGCCATGGACTGGCAGTCGACTGCTCTGAGTCGATGGTTCGATCGACTGGTTTAAAACTAGGGTTTAGTGCTTGGCAATCGATCGCCATGGGTGGCGATCGATGTCGACAACGATCGACTTCGGGAATGGCGGTCGATCGTCGACCTGCATGAGGCAGAATGTAGTCGACCGGCGGAGCACTCGGTGTCGAGCATCACGATCGATGGTAATATCGATCGGTGATGCGATCTGCTGGATGAAATCCAACGTGGAAAGCGGTCGTTATTGGGCAACGACTACAGGACCAGTCGACTGATTGGGACATCAGTCCACTGCTCCTGTGTCAACGGGAAGAAACCCTCTTCCTCTATAAAAAGGAAGGGGATGGGGCTTTGGGAGGTTAATGCTTCAACTCTAATCTTCTCCCAAAGTGCTACAAACGTCTTCCCACTCTTCTTACTTTCTTTTACTTCATTCTTATTGTAAGAAGAGTGATCTTAATTGTAAAGGTTACCTCCACCTAGCTTGGTGCAAAGGAGAGACCAATAGTGGATTGGTTTTGGCGGAGTGATTCACCGAGGACGAATCGGGTCATGGATTAGCGGCGTAGCTGTGAACCACGTTATGTATTGTGTTAGCGTTTGTATTCTTGTCTTTTATATTTACTTGTCTTGCTTTATTATTTCCGCTTGCGCTAATCTTGTGTGTAGACGAGTAAATTATGACATCCATCGAAAGAGGGCTATTCACCCCCCTCTAGCCGGCAAATCGATCACCAACAAATGGTATCAGAGCAAGGTCGTTTGTCGAGGACTAACTGCTGCAACAAGCACTTCATCAAAAGATGGTCGGCTCAAATATTCATCCGCCAAAGTTCGAAGGAGAATTCGCTTGGTAGAAGAAGCGAATGGAGGTATTTTTCGAAACGGATTTTGATATTATGATTACAATGGAATCCGGTTTTATTTTGCCTAGGGATGAAGAGGGAAAGCCAATAGAGAAGTCAAGGTGGACCAAGAGGCAAAGAGAGGAGCACCTTGCAAACTCAAAAGCCAAGCATCATCTATACAATGTGCTCCCTCAACAAGAAATAAATAGAATTGGAGATTGTCTAAGTGCCAAGGAGATGTGGGAGAAGCTAGTAGAGCTTCATGAAGGTACCTCGGAGGCTAAACTTGCAAGAAGAGATCTCCTCCGCTCCCAATTATCCAACATAAAATTAGAAAAGAGAGAAAAGGTAACTTCATTGAATTCTAGGTTTAAAGAGATTTTAATTGGGCTAACAAGTGTAGGTGAAAAGCTCTCCAACCGGGATATGATTATGAAAGACATAGATGCTTTTCCCCAATCATCCAAGTGGAGTTCAATGGTGGACTCATTTTATATTTCAAAGAATCTAGAGGTAAGTACTCTAGATGAATTTTTCTCCACTATGGAATTGCATGAATCTAGGATTGAAGGAGTAGTAGAAGAGCCAAGAATTCAAACATCAAGAGGAGTAGCACTTTTGGCCAACAAGGGGAAGAAGAAGATGGAGATTCCCTCCTCCTCCGATGAAGCATCCTCCTCCTCCTCCTCCATGGATAGCACGGAAGAAGCGTATATGGTAAGGAGGGTAAGGCGTGCATTAAAAGGTTTTAGATTTAATAAATCTAATGATAGGAATAGAAGACCAAGGGGGGAAATTATTTGCTACAATTGCCAAGGAGAGGGACACATAAGAGACAATTGTCCTCTCCTAAACAAGAGCAAAGAAGAAAGGAAGAAGAAGGAAGAAAAGAAGAAGAAAAATGGGAGAAAAAAGAAGGAAGAAGAGAAGAAGGCTAAAGAAAAGGGGAAGGCCAAGGCGTTCAAAGCAAAGACATGGGATGATCTTCCTTCCTCATCTTCATCTGAAGAAGAGGAACAAGTCTACTCCAACCTTGCATTGATGGCCTTCGACGACTTGGATTGCTCCTCCACCGAAAATGAAGAATCAAGCTCAAGTGGAGAGAGCTCAAATGAAGGGGGAGCCTCCTCTACCTCCTCATCCGAAGAAGAAGAGGACATGGAAACTATGGTAACTAACTTTTCACCCCATAAGATAGTTTCCATGATTTCTAGTCTTACTAAGGATTTATTTAGAGCTAAGAAAAAGAATAAGAGCATGCTAGATCAAATTAAGGGCTTAGAAAATAAACTAGAAAAAGCATGCTTAAATGAAAATGAAAATGTTTCTTCTTGTCATGATGATGCATGCTCACATGAATATATGTCATTTAATGTTAGTGATGCATGCATGGATGAAAATAGGGCTTTAAGGGAAAAGGTAGATTATTTAACCAAAGCCCTTGAAAAATTCACTATTGGCTCAAATACATTGAACATGATAATTGGGAGCTAAAGAGCAAGTTTTAATAAGAAAGGTCTAGGTTATAAAGAAAAGAAAACTGAAAAGGCCTATAAATGCCTAATTGCTAGGGGACAAGATAAAAAGAAGGTAATAGCTAGGAAATGGATCCCCAAGGAGTATCTTGTGAACCCCATAGGAAAGAACCTATTTTGGGTTCCAAAATCCATCCTTAAGGGTTAGGAAAACTCTAGGATAGTCAACCAAATGGAATTTACCTATATCTTATTTTTGGTTGACTTAGGATGGCAGGACAACATTTTTGAAATAGTGTTGGGTGATGATAATATGCCCAAAAATAGATAATAATGCTTAAATCATGATATTTAATGAAATTTCTATGTATATTTGCAATCATGATTTATGATTTTGATATTTGGCACATAATCATGAGAAATAGGACTTAAATCATGCTTTAGGTGATACTTGCTTATTATCACGATATAATACCTAATGCATGATAACAATTCAATGAATACATTTGTTTTATGATCATAATGTGTAATTAAGTCATATATATCTTTATGATCATGAGGATTGTTAGGATGATACTTAACCTTGATAGAATTGCATGAATATAATGGTTAAGTATATACAAATACCTCTAGGATACATCTCACACTCAATATAGGCTACCTTGATTGAAAACTTAGCATGAGTGAGATGTTAGGATGATACAAATGTCCACTAATGCCTATGGCATTTAGATGGTCATTCAAGGTATCAAAATAGCAATAATAGACCAATCATGGGGAAGACTTATGTTTAATTCATAGACATATTGCCCAAAGATCATGGTTGGATATTTCATATGTTTTTCAAAACAATTTCTTACCCTAAAATCTATGTATTCATGTTTTGAAACAATTGGATGCAAAACAATTTCTTACCCTAAAATCTATGTATTCATGTTTCAAAAACCTAGTGATTTTTAAAGCTTTTGGATTTTTGGCAAATCTCAAAAAATATAATGATTTTTCATGAAAAACTATTTTTCATTGATAGATATACTTAAAAGAAATGTGATCCCCAACTTTCATGATTTTTCGAATTTTTTGGAATTTTTAATGCATTTCTGAATTTCGGTCCGAAAATTAGAAATTTCTGAAAATCGCATGCGATTGGTAGTATACGAACGATCGATAATCAGCTTTAAACCAATTTTTGGTATTTTCCTTCTATTAGACTTGATGTCATGGGTTTATAACTTAGTATTAATCTTTTTGATGGTGTCAAAATGGGGAGAAATGATTATGTTTAAGTAAATTATGATAGGGGGAGAAATATGGGGAGTTTCATGGATTAAGGGGGAGTTGCATGTTGTTATATCATGTTTATGTTTACATGCCTTCTTACCTTTAAAATTTCTATCAAATGTTTTTACCTAACTTAAACGGATTGCCACACATCAAAAAGGGGGAGATTGTTAGGGTAATCTCTTGCCATGATAAGGTTTTGATGTGTGTGGCAAAGGGTTTAAGTTAGGTTGTTATTGTGATTTGATATGTGCGTTGGAGTCTTGCAGGGCTTAGTAATTCGCACATGGAGC
The DNA here is from genome assembly GCA_025175895.1 of Wurfbainia villosa. Lineage (NCBI taxonomy): Eukaryota > Viridiplantae > Streptophyta > Magnoliopsida > Zingiberales > Zingiberaceae > Wurfbainia > Wurfbainia villosa. The sequence continues at coordinate 202,580 of JAKLTH010000292.1, forward strand.
CGTGGCGAGTTTCACATCTCATGACTTGGTCCTTGAGTCGGTGAAGGATTGCTTTGCGGAAGTAGTGCGCTTGGAGCATCTGAGGGACCGTCGGACGAGAAGCTTGGAGTGAAGCCGGAGGAAGTAGACTTCGAGGCAAGAGACACGAAGGAGCGTTGCAGAGTCATGCGCCTGATGCTGCCGAGGGACATGGCCGCGAATGAAGAGAACTTCGAAGGTGAGGGACTCCGAGGGATGAGAGTGAGCGAATGTAATCCGGGAAGGGGTAGCTCTTAGGTGAAACTTGGCCATTTGGCTAAGTGTCGGATGAGTTTTCCTGACACGGTCGTGACCGCCATGGGGTCGATCGGCTGAGTCGATGGTTCGATCGACTGCTTTAAGACTAGGGTTTAGTGCTTGACAATCGACTGCCATGGGTGGGATCGGTGATGTCGGCATGATCGGATGATCACAAGATGCGCACGAGAATGTAGTCGACCCGCGAGCACTCGGTGATCGAGCATCGGTCGGTGATGGTAATATCGGTCGTGTGATGCGATCATTGGATGAAATCCAACATGGAAAGCGGTCGTTATTGGGCAACGACTACAGGACCAGTCGACTGATTGGGACATCAGTCCACTGCTCCTGTGTCAACGGGAAGAAACCCTCTTCCTCTATAAAAAGGAAGGGGATGGGGCTTTGGGAGGTTAATGCTTCAACTCTAATCTTCTCCCAAAGTGCTACAAATGTCTTCCCACTCTTCTTACTTGCTTTTACTTCATTCTTATTGTAAGAAGAGTGATCTTGATTGTAAAGGTTACCTCCACCTAGCTTGGTGCAAAGGGGAGACGAATAGTGGATTGGTTTTGGCGGAGTGATTCACCGAGGATGAATCGGGTCGTGGATTAGCGGCGTAGCCGTGAACCATGTTACGTATTGTGTTAGCGTTTGTATTCTTGTCTTTTATATTTACTTGTCTTGCTTTATTATTTCCTCTTGCGCTAATCTTGTGTGTAGACGAGTAAATTACAACATCCATCGAAAGAGGGCTATTCACCCCCCTCTAGCCGGCAAATCGATCACCAACAAATCTAGGGTATCACTTTTATGTTTGATGAACCTAACCTAGGTAAACCTAGAATAGTCGTCAATTATGACTAAGCAGAATTGACTACCATTAAGTGACTTAGCTCCATGTGAATCGAATAGATCCATATGTAGGAGCTCAAGAACACTTTTGGTTCGTTCTTGATTAGTTAGTTGATGTTGTGTCCTAGATTGTTTCCCTTGTTGACAAGCATTATAAATTTTATTGTCCAAGTTTTTAAGGTTGGGCAAACCTCTGACTAAGCCACTCTGACTCATCTTGTGGACGAGTCTTGGGTGCGAGTGACCGAGTCGTCGGTGCCACAACCAAGATTCCTCTTGCTGTGTCATAAGACACTTGGTTGAGGAGTTAGGTAGATTAATAGTATAGATGTTGCTATTCCTAGTTCCTTTAAGGATTTTTTTAGAGGTTTCATTTGTTTTAATTACACATTCATTTTCTAGAAATATGACCTTATATTTATTCTCACACAATTGACTTACGCTAAGTAAATTATATTCTAAATTTTCAACTAGTAAAACATTTTGAATGATAAAGTTTGAGTTGAGCACAATATCACCTGATCCGATTATTTTGAGCTTGTCGTTGTTTCCAAAGGCTACCGATCCTTGTCGTTTGAATCGAAGCTTTAAAAACTTAAGTTGATCCCCGGTCATGTGTCGGGAGCAACCACTATCCAACATCCATTGATCCTACACACAAGGTAGTTGGATCGGATATTGGAATTTTTAAAATTTGGTTGTAAATTATTAGACCTAGATCATCTCACCCATTTCTACATGATCAAACATGTTATCCTTATATATTCTTGTGAGATGACTTCAATTTTACTTGATTAATTTTAATGAATCGAAACTAGTCAACCTTGTGTTAGATTTGGATTTGACCCTAAGCTCATCAAGTCACTTTTTCAATATCTTGGCTTCCAGGTCGTGGCGAGGCACAGGGGCCTTCTTTGATCGGAAAAACGACCACTTCCTTAGACAAAGACAATTTCGAGAAAATAGTAACTTGACTCACTTAAGACCACTTCCTGGTCTAACTAGTCTAGGATACAACGAGGTAGCTTCAGCTAGTTCCACTCGGTCAAGTGAACCAAACTAGATACGCCTTATCTAGCTCGAGTACCCAAGACTTCGCTTTCCTAGCGTACTATCATCTCTTCGCATCCTAGTACTATGTTATCAAGTATTGACGAGTTATAGTCCCTATTTAACCATTCTAAAAAGAAAAGAAAAAAAACTAAGCATGCAATTTCTAAGTAATAGAATGAACAAGTTTTGTACTAGCTCTCCCTGGACCATTGAATCGGTTCGGTCTTTCCACATAGTGGATTTGGTCCTTGGGAACCCAATACTGGTTAGATCCTAATTGAGAAATCAAAGTGGTCTTAGGGACCCATGCTTGGACATGTATTCTATTTCGACTTACGATTGACATGTATGACTTGTTAGTCGTACTTGAGCTAAACCCAAGCCCGACCTTGTTGTACATAACCCTTTACGATCCAAGTAAAAGGTCAAGTCCCTTGGATCCCAAAGTGAACCTTTCCAACGTGTTCCTGAGCTGAGTCCTCCTCTTGAACTTGACTAGTCGAAGAGGTTAGGGAGACCTCGTGTTTAAGGAGTTTAACCTCCTCGAACAGGGTCTCGACCTTGGACTCGGACTTAGTTAACTTCCTAGTTAGAAACTTAATTGCATTGTATAAAGTACTAATGAGGGACCGACTTACCTTGAGAGTATCTCTTGAATCAAATGTGTATCCGTGGCTTGACTTGAATAGAGATTCATAGTCTGACTCATCCTCGGGTTCAGATTCAGACTCCGGCTCCAATTCTGTTGGTTTAGCCATGAAGACGAGGTCATTGTCTTCTTCCTCCGATGCCTCTTACCACATAGCATTGAGCGCCTTCTTTAACTTCAGTTCTTTGTTTTTGAGCTTCGGACATTCCGACTTGACATGTCCAAACTTGTTGCATTCATAATACCTAATGTTAGAACTAGCTTTAGATTTACCTTCCTTGGGTTGAGTGACGGGTCATTTTCGGCTCTTAATCATCCTCCGAACTAGGTTGACTAGTTCGGTCTCCATCTCCGGATCGACCTCTGACTCGTACTCGTCTTCTTCCTTCGAGGGTGGCTTACTTGCGGGCTTCTTCTTTTGACATGCAATAAGAGATATACCTTTCTCGGGTACTGAATTAGACTGTTCGTGGAGTTTGGATTCTGAAAATAATTCATCTAACCAAATTTTTTACAAGTCCTTAGAGACCTTGTAGGCATCGACCATGGATGCCCACAAAGTAGTCCTAGGAAATGAATTCAAGACATACCTTATTAGGTCACGATTTTCGACCTTTTGTCCGATGGCGTGCAAATTGTTGAGGATATCTTGTACCCGGGTGTGAAGTTGAGTCGCGGTCTCATGTTCATGCATTTTTAAATTATATAATTTATTAAAAAGAAGGTCCCATTTTCATACCTTTGCTTCGTCGGTTCCTTCGTGCAGTTCCACTAATTTGGTCCACAAATCCTTTGCACTGATGAAGGGGTCGACACAATTAAGTTCCTCCTTGGATAAGCCGCATTGAAGGATTTGAGTCGCCTTGGCGTCGGCTTCAACTTGTATTTTTGTAGCATTGGTCCATTTGTCATAATCCAAAGATTCACCCACTTCGTTAGTCGGAAGTGTGAATCCCATTTGGATTATGATCTACATCTCGATTTAGGTCTTAAGGAAGCACTCCATCCGACCCTTCCAATAATGAAAGTCATCTCTATTGTAAAATTGAGGTCGAACGGTGCTAAAACCCTCAAGATGGGCCATTGATACAAAAAGAGCAAGAAAAAGAAGAAAAAACCTAGCAACGACAAAAACAAGCGAAATGTACCAAGACTCACATCTTGGATTAGTAGTGCGGGAGAGAATCTAAATGAACTAAAGAGATTGTAAAAAAATCAAAATAAACAGAAATAAAACGAAAATAAATCTATAAAAAAAACTACATTGGTGGTTTCACCAAATCTTAGCACCCCCGGCTCTGATACCAATTGTTGGATCGACTAGAGCTATAGAGGGTGAATACCGCAAGACAATTTTCGTTCGTTCGATATAAAATGCGAGTGAGAGTAAATGCAGCGGAAAGAAAATAATACTAATTTGTTTTTACTTGTTTCACAGCCTTCGGCTACTAGTCCAAGGCCCTAATGGTCCTAGACCACATACGGAGGGCAAAGCACTAAAAACACTCCTCCTCGTTAGAGGTAGGAGTAAGCGAATAAAATCGATACGAAAAGATCAAGGTAGAGAGACACTCCCCCTCTCCTTGTTATGATTAAAGCACGATAAATACAAAAATAAAGATGACAATAAGGAAAATACCAATGACTAATAAAGTAATGAAGGTTAGACACTTGTCGTCGGAGATGCGATAACACTTCGTCGTCGTAAGGTCGTCGTAGAATAGTATCATAGAGAAGGCTTTTTGGAGAGCTTTTGATGATGGAAATGGGGTGGAGAACCTCTACTTTTATAGACTTGGAAACCCTAGACGTTCACATCTTCAACCAATGAGAGCAAGCCTCCTATCCCTTAAAAAATGGAGATAAGATTTGACTCTCCTCGAAGCTGATCCTTGACAAACAGTCGACTGCTACCCTTACTAGTAGACTGCTAGATGTATCAGTCGACTGATACAAGCCCTCAGTCGACTGATGGTAGGTTTTCTAGCTGCAACGAAGAGTTAGCTCAAAAATATAGTTAATACAAGTAAATCAAATGGCCATATACCATCCGATCTCGACTTAGACCTTCCATGGGAGGTCTTGGTCGGATCGTTGCCTAAGAACATCCCCGTATAAAGGACATGACCTTCCTTGCGCTCACTCACACGAGCTTACCTCAACATTTACCTTGTATCTTATGCTTCTAGTCTTCCACCTGATTCCTTCGACTCCCTCCGAGGTCATCCTGGTGTCGCCCGACCACCACGGCTCCTTCCGGGTGTCGCTGACCTTCAGCTCTAGCTTTAGCACTTTTCTACACACTTTATTTAGCACGTGAGATAACAAAATGAGCTTAACTTTATATCGTTTGCTATAATCAAAACTCAAGTTCGACTTAGGTGTCTACTGCACCAACACTAGTCGGATCGCTGCCTACGGTCGTCCCCGTACGGAGGACACGTCCTTACCATCACTTCTCACCCGGAGCTTACCTTTGGTCCTCCTGACCTGTCGCTTAGCTTCCGGTCACCACTGAGGTCACCACCGAGGTTCCTCGACCCCTCGAGTTTCTCCTGGTGTCACCCGATCACCGAGGTTTCTCGTCCCGAGATTCTCCTAGTGTCGTCGACCTTAGCACAACTTAATACATTACTTGTACACTCAACACAACATATGAGAGAACAAGAATGACTTAACTTTGAACCTTTTCCATTATCAAAACCTAGGTTCGATTTTCTGGTGCCCCTACACCAACAATTAACTCATTTTCCTAACATTTCACATGTGTCTAGAGTGTTTCAATACACACACATGTTATCCTATAGTCTTTGTGAGATGCGGATTTGGTTCTTCCCTAAAATAAGGGTTCATGCATTGTTATCCAGGCATACCCAATTTGATCTCCTTACCTAGGGTATCAAATCATGATGTTTGTCCTTAAATTCAATTTAAAAAATTTAATGCATGAATTATGATCGTGCCATATTAGATGTGCATAAATTGAAAGTATTGCCAATGATACATGATGTCATGATATCATGAAAATAACCTAAGTATTAATCATGGCATATTTTAAATATTCATGTGATGCATGATGTCATGACATGACACGACAAATAAAGCATGATAAGTTTTATAATATAAAGGTATAGAAATACCTAAGTCTTAAATTAAATTGACATTTTCTAGAACTGTATCAAATACTCAATTTAACATAATGATGTGCCTATAAGGATCAATTTGACATGCGCTAGAGGGGGAGAATAGTGATTTCTCCGATTTCGTCGTTTGACAGTTTCGATCGTGCTTGTCTACACCAATGTTAGTGCATAGTGGAATATACAAGAATAAATAGCATAAAATAAAATACAAACATGCACAATCACAACTCAAGGGTTTTACGTGGTTCGGAACCTACGATTCCTACTCCACGACCGAGCTCTAGTTAAGCTCTAGAGATGCACACACCACTATCAACTTCTCCTTCTGGAAATAATCCGGAGGTGGAGAAACCTTGTACAACAAGTTTATATAATGAAATACAACAAAATACAAAGCAAATGAAATAGTACAAAACAAAAACACTTTACAAGTGCAGTTTTGATTGTTTGATCTTTTAGTTGCTTTGATAGGCTTTGAAGACATGAAATGCAGTAGCAATTCCTCCCCAAAAGCTCCAAGAACCAGTAGCTCCAAATTCTCCATGAAGTCTCCCTATAAAGTTGAGCTTGGGCTAATTTTCTACCTAGCAGTCGACTACTCGCCCATCCGTTGTCTCACAATAGACTATCCACGTTGGCTTACTCCCAACGGATACTCTAACAGTCGATTGCCCTTACCAATAATCAAATGCCAAGCCAATTGTCGACTCACCAATCAACTACCAGACATTCTGTGCTCTAGCCACCTATGACCAATCGATTGCTAAACCCTAGCAGTCGATTGCCATAACCACAGATAGTAGTCGAGCTTCAGTCGACTACACGACTAGTCGACTGGTCATAATCCCAATCGATTGCTCGTGTAAAACTAGGCTCCCAAGTGTTGTGCACTTGTCCAGTTGACTGATCCATAACTTCAGTCAACTGGTAAACCTCAAACAGGAGGTTTAACCCAAGTATGATCACCTCATACTTGATCGATCACCCTTAGCTAGACCTAAGCCTTCTAGCCACCACTAGTAGCCTCACGCCCTCATGGTCCATCCGAGTCCTCCATGACTCCTTCACCCTTTGCATTAGCCTTCAGGTTCTTTCATCGGCTATGTCATGCTAATCGAGTGGCTCCTTTGCCAAGGTTTATTTGAACTTATGCCGCCAAGACTACATACTTGGACTTTAAGCTGCCAAAACCTCACCCTTGGACTTCCTTGCCAAGATTCACTTGGACTTACGCTGCCAAGAACACATGCTTGGACTTATGCCACCAAGACTAGACCCTTGAACTTTCTGATTATCAAGCCTCAATGCTTAGACTTTCACCGCAAAGACTACACACTTGGACTTACGTGGCCAAGACTTCAAACTTGGACTTTCCATCCCATGTATCCAAACTTGAACTTCCATGACAAGACCATTCTTGGACTTTCCATGCCAAGTATCCAAACTTGGACTTCCCCTCGAGTCTGGTCAACCTTGACCTGAGGTTTGATTGATCCAACAATCTCCCTCAAATAATCTTTCCCATATGACTTTAGATATCCCAATCATCCACTACTCATATTGTCAAACCATATCTAACCGTATTGACAAACATCAAAATACTACTCAAGTCCCACTCGAGTCAGGTCAACATTGACTCGGGGCCTATTGCACCAACGGTGCCAACTCCCATGAGTGTGCCAAAGTCCCAACTTGGCACACTCTTGACTCTAACTTAATTGTACCAATTATGATCAATTTTTCAAACTTCTACTATTCCAAGTGATACATCCTAAAATCTTTTAGGATCATAATCTAATTTCATTTTAAAAGTAACATTACCTTGAAAATGCTCTAGAGTGTCAACTCCATTATGGTTAAGTTAACTACCTTTCCATTTTAAGTTGACACACCCTATACCCATCTAGTGTGAAGGGATCACACTCCTAGGAACCCAATATCTATTGGAGCTCCTTGAGTTTTCTAGGTATTCACTAGGGATGACTTCCCTTGATACCTTCCTAATGACTCTTCTAGGCTTCTTGGAAGTCTTGGTCATTGTGGTCTCATTAAGATTAACCCTAGGGATATCTTCCCTTGTAACCTTCTTAGTGACTTTTCTAGGCTTCTTGGAAGCCTTAGTCACTTGACTCTTATCAAGGTCAACTCTAGGGATTGTTGGTGCAGGGTCACCAGATAATCAAACCTAGGTGTTGATTATGGCAAAGGCCCAAAGTTAAGGTCTTATTGTTATCTCATAAGCTACTCTTAAGTGTGCAGAAGTGATTAAGCTGAGCTGAAGGTCAGTGACACCCAGAGAATCTCGAGTCAAGAAATCGTGGTGGTCGGGCGACACCGGGAGAACTTCGGATGGAGTCGAAGAACCCAGGCGAAGACCAGAAGCAAAGCGACAAGTCATAAAGGACCAAACGTAAGCACGAGTGCGAAGAGAGATGGTAAGATTGTGTCATCCGTACAGAGATGACTGTAGGCAACGATCCGACTAAGACTTCCAGTGGAAGGTCTAGGTCAAGATCGGATGGTAAGGAACCATCATATTTACCATATTATGTGCTCTTATTGCAGGGGAGTGACCATCTTTGTCAATCATTCTTGGCTGCTATTAGCTTGATCATTCGCCCATCACGATCGGTGATGAAGGGCATCATTCGGTGATGTCGATTTAATCGACCAAATATGCAAGGTCAAAAAAGATAACGATTGATTGCACCACTTCGTGATAAGATAAGGTGTCACCTTGTGATGAGATCCACAAGTTGAGGATCTGGATCTAGACTTCTTCCAAGGTAGAAGTATATAAAAGAAGGAGAGGACTCGAACCCTAACATCATCAATCTTATTTTCAAGTGCTCCCACAACTCTAAAGCTCTTATGCTATCATAATGTCGATGCAACGCCAAGCTCACAACCTCTTCGTCGGCAACAGCAAGTTTGTTTTTATTTTTTGTATTCGTGGTTTTAATCGTAACAAGGTAAGGTAGGTTTGTTGCCTCATCCTCGAGCTTTCAATTTTTGTGATCATTGTCTCCTACCTCCAACGAGGAGGAGACTCTATAGTGGATTGCCCCTTCGTACGCGGTCAAGGATCGTGGGGCTTTGGAGTAGCAATCGTTGGGTTGTGAACCAAGTAATTAAAAACAAATTCTTTTACTTTCTGCTGCATTACTCTTAGTTTTAATTGAACGAATGAAAAGATGAAAAGATTTCACACTCTCTATTCACCCGGTCCCCCTTTAGCGACGCTTCTCGATCCAATAATTGGTATCATAGTAGGGGCGCTAAGATTTGGTGTAACCACCAATCTAGCACTTTTTGGCTTTCTTTTGTATTTTTCGATTCGTGAATTATTTCAAACTTTCTTCTTATTATTTCTCCCACACTACTAATACAAGATGAAATCTTGGTACTCTTCTTTTAGTTGTGTGTTTTATAAGATAATTAATGGCCCACATTGAGGGGTATAACACCACCCGACCTCCATTCTTTAACAGAAATGATTTCTGTTATTGGAAAGGTTGGATGGAGTGTTTCTTAAAAACACAAGTCGAGACTTGGATAATAATCCAAACCGACTATACTATACCCACCAATGATCAAGGGAAGCCTTTGGATTTTGACAAATGGACCAACGCAACCAAGAGGCAAATCGAGGTTGATGCAAAAGCAACACAAATGTTGCAGTGTGGCTTGTCCAAGGAGGAGCTCAACTTGATTGAACCGTTCATTAGCGCCAAAGGTCTCTAGACCAAGTTAGTCGAGCTACACGAAGGGACATCCGATGATAGGGTATGTAAAAGAGATTTACTATTGAATAAATTGTATAATCTAAAGATGCAGGATCATGAGACTGCTTCACAACTCCATGCACGAATCCAAGACATCCTGAATGACCTACATGCCATCGGAAAAAAGGTAGACAATCGAGATATAATAAGGTACGCTCTCAATGCCTTTCCTAGGACCACCTTGTGGGCATCCATGGTTTATGCCTACAAGGTTTCTAGAGATCTATCTAAAATTAGGTTAGATGAGCTCTTTTCGGAATTTAAACTTCACGAACAAACTAACAATGTCCCAACCGAGAAAGGTGTAGCATTGTCTGCAGGTCAAAGACGAAGAGCAAAGAGCAAGCTACCTCCCAAAGAAGAAGAATCTGAATCGGAAGGCGAAACTGAATCGAAATCTGAGGAAGAGATGGAGGCCGAGCTAGTTAATCTAGTTCAGAAGATAATCAAAAAGAAAAGAGAGCAGTTGAAGAACAAGAAACCCCCACAAACCTACACATGCTATGGGTGCAACAAGAAGGACCATTACAAGTCAGATTGCCCAAAAATGAAGCCAAAACACAAGCAACCCAAGCAAGCTTTTCAAGCAATGTGGGAGGATGAAGAAGATCAAAATAATGATGTAGCGTTCATGGCAAAACCAGTAGAGTCCGAGTCTGAGTCCGAAGTCAACTACAAATCCAACTCCGACTCCGACTCCGAGGACAAATTCGAGATAAAACTCAAAGTCGGGTCAAAAGAAAAGATTAAGGTAAGTCATTGACTAATTGCAAATTTATATCATGCAATTAAGTTGTTAAGTAGTAAATTAACTAAGTCCGAGTCTAGAGTCGAGTCATTGCTCAAGGAGGTTGAAATCCTCAAGCAAGAGGCTAATCTAACATCTTCAACTAGTCAAGTTCAAGAGGGAAACTCAACTCAAGTTGAAAAGCTTGAGGAGGAGAATTCTCTCTTGAAAGGATGAGTTCAAGAGCTCGAGGCTAGGTTGGAAAGATTCACGTTGGGATCTAAGAATCTTAACCGACTTCTTGGAACCCAAAGAGACGTGTACAACAAAGCCGGACTCAGATTTAGGTCAATGACTACGAACAAATCCTACATGTCTATCGTAAATCGTAGTCATCAACGAGTCCATGCATGGGTCCCAAAGGTTTTATTAAACTCACATATAAGGATCAATAAGTATTGGATTCCCCAGGATCAAGTCCACTTTGTGGATAGACCATATTGGTTCAATGGTCCAGGGGGAGTTAACACTAAAATAGTATACTCGCTTCCTTAGCAAAATCATTGCATGATTAGTTATTTTATTTTTTTGACGGCTAGATAGGACAAATAGTTAGTCAACTTTGGCATTATAGTATCAGGACACGGCGAGATGATAGTACATTAGGGAAACAACATCTCGTGTATTCTAGCTAGATAAGGTGTATCTAGCTTGGTGGACTTGCCTGAGTTGAACTACATGAAGCTACCTCACCGTATCCTAAACTAGTTAGACCAGGAAGTAATCTAAAGTGACTCAAGCAATCAATTTCTTGTATTTGGCTTTGTCTAAGGAAGAGGTCGTTGTTCCGATCAAAGAAAACCCCTGTGCCTTGCCACGACCTGGAAGCCAATTTCTTGAAAAGTTTACTTGACGAACTAATGGTTAAATCCAAATCTAACCCAAGGTTGAATAACTTTAATCAAGTTAAAATCATCTCACAAAACATATAAGGCAAATGCATTTTTGAGACACATAGAATGGGTGAGATATTAAGGAATAATTATAATATACGCAAAACATAACCTTTTCAAAATGCTACCTATTTTCTCAACTATTGCACTTGATGAATAATTATAACTTTGATCGGCTAATACTGAGTATAAAACTCTCTAAGCCAAAGTTTAGCGCCCCCTAAATCTATTATACTTCATATATTTAACTAAGGAGGAGAGCAAACTAACCCTTAGGGTTATATTACAAATCTTTGAAGTTTGTTTTGAAAATAAACTTATAAGTATTTTGAAAATCAAAATTATGTTTCAAAAACTTATTAAATTGTTGGTGCAGAGGGATATACCTCGAACTAATCTATCTAACTAATGTTAGATGCATGCTTGGACTCATAGTTGATTTATCCTTAATATTTCTAGACACATGCTTATAACATGTTATTTTTAAATCCTTATTTTATATAAACAACACTTTTTTGATTTATGGCAAAAGGGGGAGAAGAGCGAAAGTTAAGGGGGAGTAACACAAAATTTAATTTTTTAATTTTAAAAATTAAATTATCTCTTTCAAAACTCACCTAGGGTTAAGGGGGAGTTTTTGAAATGGCATTTATCATTTACTCTACTTGTTTTATGCTTTAAATTTCCCTTAACTTTGTGTCGGTTTTCTATAGATCAAAAAGGGGAAGATTGTTGGTGCAGGCGCACCAGATAATCAAACCTAGGTTTTAATTATGGAAAAGGCCCAAAGTTAAGGTCTTATTGTTATCTCATAAGCTACTCTTAAGTGTGTATAAGTGATTAAGTTGAGCTGAAGGTTAGCGACACCCAGAGAATCTCGAGTCGAGAAATCGTAGTGGTCGGGCGATATCGAGAGAACTTCGAATGGAGTCGAAGAACCCAGATGAAGACCGAAAGCAAAGCGACAGGTCATAAAGGACTAGAGGTAAGCACGAGTGCGAAGAGAGATGATAAGGTCGTGTCCTCCATACGGGGATGACTATAGGTGACAATTCGACTAAGACTTCCAGTGGAAGGTCTAGGTCGAGATTGGACGGTAAGGAACCATCATATTTACCATATTCCATGTTAACCTCTTATTGTAAGGCAGTGACCAAGCTAGCAGTCGACTGCTACCCATCCGTCGACTGATGAAGGGCATTAGTCGAATGATGGTGACGAATCAGCCAAATATGCAAGGTCAAAATAGATAACGATTGACGCTGCCACTTCATGATAAGATAATGTGCCACCTCGTGATAATATCCACAAGTTGAGGATATGGATCTAGACTTCTTCCAAGGCACAAGTCTATAAAAGGAGGGGAGGACTCGAACCCTAACTTCATGAATCTTATTCTCAAGTGCTCCCACAATGCTAAAGCTCTAACACTGACGCAACACCAAGATCACAACCTCTTTGTCGGCAGTAGCAAGTTTGTTTTTATTCTTTGTATTCGTGGTTTTAATAGTAATGAGGTAAGGTAGGTTTGTTGCCTCATCCTCTAGCTTTCGATTTTTGTGATCGTTGTCTCCTACCTCCAACGAGAAAGAGACTCTATAGTGGATTGCCACTTCGTACGTGGTCAAGGATCGTGGGGCCTTGGAGTAGCAACCGTTGGGTTTTGAACCAAGTAAAAACAAATTGTGTCTCTTACTTTCCACTACATTACTCTTAGTTTTAATCGAACGAACAAAAAGACGAAAAGATTCCACGCTCGCTATTCCCCGCCCCCCCCCCCCCCCCCTAGCAATGCTTCTCGATCCAAAAGGGATGACTTGTCTTGTAACATTGATATTCTTAGACCTATGACTAGTTCCATAGTTAAATGGAACATTATGGTAGGAGGGATTGATTTCATTGGACTTAGGGTTGTAACCCAAACCCTTCTTGTCCTTAGGTAGATTTTTCCTACCAAATCCTAAATTTTTCCCATTTGACCCTTTAAACATATTTTCCATCTTCTTAAGGGTCTTTTTCAATTTATCAAGTTTTGACCTCAAAACTCGATTTTCTACCTCTAATACCTCAATTTTTGTTTGTCCATTATTTCTTTGGGCATTCTTCTTCTTCCTAGGCATATGTCTAGTTTCTTAGGGTTATTGCCTAGGTTATTATCTACCTTCCTATCCTCTTTAGCCCTAGGTAGAGTAGATCTTGAGGTAATGGTTATAGAATTGTCCTTATTTCTAATTTCATGATGTTTAGCACCTAAATATTAAAATTTGTTATTAGCATGCTTCTTATCATGAACCTTGAAATTGCATTAAGACAAAAACATTGCTAGCATGCTTCTTGTTATGAAAAATCGAAGGTGCATTATTAAATGTTAACTTAGCCTTAGGAGCTCCCCCTACATATGAGCTCTTTTCCTTTTCCTTCTGATGTGAGCGAAACATATAGGGTTTTAGGAGTAGTTTTCGCTCACATCTCATTATGTTTTATGTTAGTTTCATGCATATGTCACTCTATTTTGCACGCATTTCCTATTTTCTGGTTCGGAGGTTTGCTCTTTATACTTTTGCGTGCATGATAGCATTTCAGGGGAAAAGGCACACTTTCAGAGCAAAAGAAGGACATTTTGCAGCTAGACGCAGAATGGGACATGGCCAGGGCGTGTGGCTACACACATCTGTGTCCAATGGGCGATATCAGCCACCCTAGGGTCGCACGCGACTAGGGCTTTTTCCAGATTTTGCAGTGGTTCAAAGTGATGTCTATATAAGGACGGTTGTGCCCAAACCCTAGGGGGGAGGCATGCCGGCTGGGACGGCACACCGAAGCCCTAAAAAGCTTCGAGAACTCACAACGGGGAGGAAGAATGCCGCAGGAGATCCATGTTCTGCACTTCAATGCCGGAGAGAAGGACACATAGGCATTGTAATTTCTTGTTCTTGCATTTTATTTCTGATATATTCGAACATGTACATGCCTTGTGATTCTCCTCTTTTATATATGGAGTAGTTCCTTCGATTCTAGGATTAGGGAGTAGCTTGTGTGAGCATGACATGTTGGTTCAAATTCAATTCTGTTTTTGAGTTTGAATTTACAATTGGAAATTGTTTATACCCATATCTATGCGTATTTGATTTTCTACCTCTGTGGTTAGGCGATACGAGGGGTGACAACCCTCGTATCTAAGATTTAGGAAATTTTATACAAGGAACCTAGGGGCAAACCTGTTCTCTTGTAACCGTGGGTAGAAGGATGCGATGGAATCGAAAAATGATTCATCGCAGGGATTGATTTGGCATCCTCATACCGTCTATCCCGTCCTTGTAAGGCAGAGATAGCTCCCGGTAGATGTGGTGGCTCATCGGGAGAGTGTATGATGTCCCTTCCACAAAACCATAGCTAGACGTTTAGACAACGCCCAGTTGACAACATGTTTTACGACACACAAGAAAAACCGAAGTCCTAGAATCCCTTTTTAAAGATCTCGGCACGCTCCTTTCTTCCTCCGTGTGACACTGTATTAGAGTTTAGTCCACTAACAACCCTCGCAATCGAAACCTTTTAGATTTTACTTTCGAACAATTTCAACCACTGAACATATCGGTCTTCGAATCCTAGTCCCTGTGTGATCGATAATCTTTTATTACTTGACGATATATGTGCACTTGCGGGTGTTGAGTGCGAGTGTGCACTTCGAGTCCTCAACGGCCTCCGTCGCGAGATTTGAGGTTGTGTTCGTGTGCATCACTTTCCTAGGGTGACTCCCCTTTGGATATTGGCTCCGGTAATGTCCCTTTTGATTGCACAGGAAACACGCAATATGTTCCTTGCTTTTGCGTATTGGGACTCCGAGCTCCTTGACCTTCTCCTTGGCCTTGGTGTCACTTGAGCCTTGTTCTTGATTAATTTAGGACACTTAATCTTGTAGTGTCCTTTCTCCAAACACTCAAAGAATATGTTATAATCTTTATTTTTAATGATTATGCTTTAGTCACCTATCTATGTGTTAGGGGAACCTTTAGCTTGTCTTTCATCGCTCTCGGATGTAGAGGTCTCCTCTTACTCTTGCTCCAGTGTTGGTTGCCTATCCTTCCCCTCAATCTTCGAGGTGGAGGCTTCTTCAACCTCTTCCAATTCAGATGTTGAGTACCTCTCAACTTATGAATCTCCAAGTTCTTGAGAGGATGAACTTTCTTCTTTTGACTTCTCCTCACATTGTGACGATGAGGGATTCTCATTGAGCTTGATCAATTTGCTCCATAACTCCTTAGCGTCGTTGAATTCTCCTATGCTATATAATAAATCTTTAGGTATTGAATGTGCTAAAATTAATGCTACCTTTTCATTTATCTTGAATTTTTAGATTTTCTCCTCGGTCCACTTCTTCTTCTTGAGGAGGCTTCCCTTCTTGTCAATAGGGGGTTCAAAACCATCTACAATACTGAACCAATTTTCAATATCATTCATCAAAAAAATATTCTATTTTACCTTTACAATATGTTAGGGCAATCTCTTGCCGTAATATGGTTTTGATGGTGTGGCAAAGGGTTTAAGTTAGTTTGATATGTTGATTTGATATGTGTGTTGAAGTCGTGCAGGACTTAGTAATTCGCACATGGAGCCATGGTGAGTTTCACATCTCATGACTAGTGCCTTGAGTCGGTGAAGGATAGCTTTGCGGAAGCCGTGCGCTTGGAGCATCCGAGGGACCGCCGGACGAGGAGCTTGGAGTGAAGCCGGAGGAAGTAGACTTCGAGGCAAGAGACGCGAAGGAGCATTGCAGAGTCATGCGCCTGATGCTGCCGAGGGACGTGGCCGCGAACGAAGAGAACTTCAAAGGCGAGGGACTCCGAGGGATGAGAGTGAGCGATTGTAACCCGGGAAGGGTAGCTCTTAGGTGAAACTTGGCCATTTGGCCAAGTGTCGGATGAGTTTTCCCGACACCAGTCGACTGCCATGTCATGGCCGATCGCCTAGTCGATGGTTCGATCGACCGGTCGTCTAATGAATCAAGTTGATCGATCATTTGCCCGGCATGGGGCGATCGGTGATGGCAATCGATCTGAAGGACGGCAATGATCGATGTCACGCACGCACGAGAATGAAGTCGACCTCGTTGAGGACTCGACTGGTTGACATCAGTCGACTGATGGGTGCCATCACCGATCGATGCGATCCGTTGGATAGTATCCAACTTGGAAAGCGGTCGTTATTGGGCAACGTCTACAGCACCAGTCAACTGATGGGTGCCATCAGTCGACTGATCCTGTGTCAACGGGAAGAAACCCTCTTCCTCTATAAAAAGGAAGGGGGTAAGGCTTTGGGAGGCTAATGCTTATACTCTAATACTCTCCCAAAGATCCCTAAAGCTTTCCATCCTCTTACCCAAGCTTATTTTCATTATATTTGTAAGAGGAGTGTTGTTGTAAAGAGGTTACCTCCACCTAGCTTTGTGCAAAGGAGAGATCTAGTGGATAGATTGCAGAGTGATTCACCGTGGATGAATCAGACCGTAGATTAGCGGCGTAGCCGTGAACCACGTTACATCTCCGTGTTTGTATTGTCTTTGTTTTATTTATATTTGCTTGTCTTAGTTTATTGCTTCCGCTTGCGCTAACATTTTCGTAGACGAGCAAAATACAGCATCCAACGAACGAGGGCTATTCACCCCCCTCTAGCCGGCCAATCGATCCGTCCCAACACAATATGCAAATCTTCTCCATTGAAGGAAGGTGGAACTTGTATGTTGTAGCCCAATCCATCATTGAATTCCATTGATCTTGATGGATCCTCTAGTGTTTCTCCCTCGGCGGTTAGTCCTTGAAGAGCAGTCTTGCTCTGATACCAATTGTTGGACCTTGATATTGCACTAGAAGGGGGGGTGAATAGTGATTCATCGATTCTTTCTTCATGCTTGTCTATAATTCATTAGTGCATAGCGAAAATAAAATCACAAATAGAAACAAATACAAAATGAAAAAAACACAAGCACTACACAAGGGTTTTACGTGGTTCGAAACCCTAGTTCCTTCTCCACAACCGAGTTCTAGCAATGGACCACCACTATGAACTTGTCTCCTTCTCGGATGACACCAGAGGCGGAAAAACCTCTTACAATGGAGCTTATACAAGAAGATAACCAAAATAAATAGAACAAATGAAATGAATGAAACAACAAACAACACTTTACACAAATGCGCTTGCTTGATCTTTCAGTTTGGTTGCTTTGAAAAGGCTTGAAAGGTTTGGAATACAATAGCAATTCCCCTTCAAATTCACGAAGAATCGGCTGTTGAAACCTCCACTAAAATCCACCTTCTATAAACTTCATTGGATTGATTTTTTGTTGACCAGTCGACTGACCTTAGCCCCAGTCGACTTGTCATGGTACCGTTGTCTCACAATGGACTAATCCACATCGGATTCTAGCCGATTAATCGACTGCTCATGGCCATCAGTCGACTGTCATAGCCCAGCAGTAGACTGCCACGAGCCATCAGTCGACTCAGAAACATTATGTGTTCTGTCTACTTAAGGGTAGTCAACTTCCCAACCTAGTAGTCGGCTGCCCGAACACTTATCCAACTCGACTGCTCGTGGTCAGTCGACTACCTCCATGAAAGTTGATTGCTCGAGCACCGAGTCTAAGTGATGACTGCCGGCGGCTAGTCGACAGCCTCACAATGGCAATCGACTGCCCAAGCACCAAGCTCCCGAGTGCTCAAGTCGACTACTCGACCAGTCGACTAGTCCATAATCCCAGTCAACTGTCCGAGCCTTCTAAGCTCCCAAGTGCCAAACACATGACCAGTCAACTGGACTAAGTCTCAGTCGTCTTGTAAACCTCAAAACTGAGGTTTAAGATCCAAGTATGATCCCCTCATACTTGACACTTACCCTTAGCCTAGACATAAGTCTTAAAACCACTTCCATTATCATTACGCCTTTCAGATACACCGAGTCCTCCATGACTCACCATCTTTTGCGCTAGTCTTCAAGTGCTTCCATCAATTTCATCATGCTATCGAGTACTCTCAGCCAAGAGGACGTGCCTTCGAGACTTCCATTGCAAAGTTACACTTGGACTTATGCCGCCAAGACTATACACTTAGACTTACACGACCAAGACTACACACTTGAACTTTTCCTTTACCAAGTATTAATACTTGGACTTTCCCTTTCCAAGACTACACACTTGGACTTTCCCTTTGCTAAGTATCCATACTTGGACTTTTCCTTGCCAAGACTACGCACTTGGACTTTAATTTTGCCAAGTCTCCATACTTGGACTTTCCCTTACCAAGTCTCCAAACTTGGACTTCTCCATTGTCAAGTATCCATACTTAGACTTTCACTTGCCAAGTCTCCAAACTTAGACTTCTCCATTGCCAAATATCCATACTTGTACTTTCCCTTGCCAAGTCTCCAAACTTGGACTTCCACTCGAGCTTGGTCAACACTACAAAAATACATCAAAATTGTGACGAAATTTGGCAAAAAAAATAATTTGTTGCAAATTTGCAATAAATTTTACGACGAATTACAAATTTCATCTCAAATTAGTAATGAAATTTCCAACAAAAATATTTTAGTTACAAACTTATTTACATTTGCAACAAATTAAATTTCATCGCAAATATTATTGCAATTTTACAACGAATTTGATTTTTCGTCGCAAATTTGCGATGAAAAATCAATTTTGTTGCTAAATTTTGCTACGAATTCATAATTCATCGTAGAATTTGCAATGAATTATGAATTAGTTAGAAACTTTTGCAACGAATTCATAATTCATTGCAAATTTTCTGATAAATTTGGTGACGAAAGATTTTCATTGGACATTTTCAATTATTTGGCAAAAATACCAACTGCGAGAATTAATAAATTTTCGACGAATTTAATATTCGTCGCTACTTTGGCAATGAATTTAATTTTTGTCGCCAATTTTGCAATGAAAAATAAATTTCATTGCAGAATTCTACGACGAAATGAAAATTCATCGCAAAATTTGCAACGATTTAATGATTCGTTGCAAAATTTACGATAAATTTAGCGATGAAAATTTTTTCGTTGCCATTTTTAATTGGCGATGAATACTCTATTGGTCGCCAAATTGGCGATGAATATTGCAACAAGTTAGAAATCATCACTGATTTTGCCCTAATTAACATCCCCTTCTCCTTTTCTCCCTCCTCACGCGCTCGCCCCCACCGTTCGATCTGTATGCCTCCTCTCTTCCACCGCTGGAGCAGCGACATCGTAGCAGTGAGCTTGCAGCATCATTGCCACGAGCTCGTGCGGCAGCAATCCTGCCCGTGACTTCGCGGCAGTCGCCCATGACCTCGCAGCAACTGTCGTGCGAGATTGCGGCAGTTGTTGCACGATCTCTCATGGTAGCTGTCGTGCGATCTCTCATGGCAACTGCCGCGAGATCTCTCATGATAGCTTTCATCAATCTCTCGCATCGTCATGTACCTACGACGTGTGCCCACGGCAGCTGCCGTGAGCTACCGTGAGTTACCGTGACCGAGCTGTCGCGGCCTTGCTGCAGTTGCCGCGGGCACACGTCGTGGGGCCATGACAACGCGGTGGGGCGGGGGGGGTCATCGCTGCCTCCTGGATCTCTCACCTAGGTGGTTCATCATCACCTTAGTTGGAGCATTTGTTCCAGGCTCTGCACGACCCAGTTAGGTGGCTCATCGCTGCCCCTGGATTACGTATAATTGTTGGGGCGACCCAGTCCCTCCACATCATGTACTTGACCACAGTAGAGTCAACATGTTATTCAAATTAAATCAGTAATGTGTAATATATAAATACAAAATTAATGTTTTATTTTTCATAGGTTTGTCATACTTCGTCCTTCAGGTTGATCTGTGTGTTCGTGAAGTCTTCAGCTGTGAGCTCATCCGTTGCTTCCACCAGGGTAGGAATATTGTATATTCAAAAATTTATAGCTAGCATTATAATTTTATAATATATATAATTAATGTTTGATTTTAAGTAAATTTTTTACTATAAATATATAATATTTTTTTGATATGTTATAGTTTGCAATTTAATATCATACAAAAGCATAGTAAGCACTTGAAGAATTTATTTTGAGTATAAAATTATTGTTAGATTAATATTGATGGAATATGGAAAAAATAGAATTAATCCTTGATATAAATTTGGAAACATGACAAATGGAAGAGAGAAAGAAGTTGGATGTATAAAAAGAATTTACCAAAACGTCGTGGTTTAACCGATGAATTTATTATTGGGCTGGAACAATTTTTTAATTTTACTAATAGTAATGTTGAGTTTATGGATGGGAATAAATTAAGGTGTCCGTGCAAAAAATATCACAATGGTAAATTTTTCCAGTGTGATAAAGTTTGAGAACATCTTTGTAGATTTGGTTTTACTCCAAATTATTATAATTGGCCATGTCATGGTGAACTGTTCATATTCGATGAAGAGGTTCGACGAAACATACAAAGGATAGTTAGTGGAGATCAAAGATATTATGATCAATTCAATCCATATCAGAGGATGATAGTTGATGCAGTTGGTTATAATTTGAATACCGAATCAAATGTTGCAAGTTCTAGTTATCCTCAAACATTTGAACACATGTATACTAGTTATTCATCGTCGTTGGAGGAGGTAGAACTAACTGGTGTTCATGAAAATGCATATAATGAACCATATCTCAAATTTCAAGAAGTGTTGAGAGTTGTAGATGAACCTGTATGGTCTGGTTGTGACAGTCACACTAAATTATATCTCACCGCAAGATTGTTGAATGTTAAAGCTGAGCATAATGTGCCCAAAGATTATTTTAATATTTTTTTTTCAAGTTATTGTAGAAGTATTGCCGCGTGATCACATAATGCCAAACGATTATTACAGTATGAAAAAACTTGTGAAAGATTTAGGTCTTCCGGTGCAAAGAATTGATGTTTGTAGAGATGATTGTATGCTATATTAGGGAGATAATGCAGATTTAGAGACTTGTAAATTCTGTAATCAATGTAGGTACAAGAGCACCATGAGATCGAATCGTAATAAGCGATGCAAATCATTCAGACCAATGTTCTATTTGCCTTTAACTCCTAGATTGTAACGGCTTTATGCATCAAAGGTCACTGCTAAACACATGACTTGGCATGCAAATCATGAAACAGAGGAGGGGCTAATGTGTCATCCATCAGTTGTAGAGGAGTGGACAAATTTTGATAGAACATATCCTGAGTTTGCGAATGAGACTCAAAACATCAGGTTGGGTCTATGTGCTGATGGATTTGCTCCATTTGGCAAATCAAGAAGAACTTATTTTTGCTAGCCAATTATCGTAACTCCGTATAATCTTTCACCCGGTATGTGTATGAAAACACCGCATATGTTTTTAACATTGATTGTGCCTGACCCTCATAATCCCAAGAAGTTAAAAGATGTTTACATGCAACCACTGATTGCCAAGATGAAACAACTATGGAATGAGAGTGTTTCTACATATGATGTCCATACTAATCAGATGTTCACAATGAGAGCTACGCTTCTTTGGACCATAAATAATTTTCCTGCTTATGGTATGTTATCGGGATGGAGTACCATGGGGATTTTAGGATGTCCAATATGTATAGAGAGATAAAAGTCATTCAGATTGAAACATAAAAAGAAACCGAGTTATTTTGATTGTCATAGGCAATTTTTACCACCAAATCATAAATTTAGAAGAAATAAAGAAGAATTCACTAAGAATATAATTGAAAGAATACCTCCACTATTGAGATTCACCGGTCAATTCATATGGCATAAAGTGTTTAACTTTCCATCTGTTATTGAAGAACCTAATGTTACAACATATGACTATGGAATTACACATAAATGGACTAAAGGGAGTATATTTTGGGATTTACCATATTGACAAAGTAATTTGATTCATTACAATCTCGATGTAATGCATATTGAGAAGAATGTTTTTGATAATCTGATAAATACGATGATGGATATTACTGGAAAATAAAAGATAATCTGAATGCAAGAAAATATATGCATCTCATCTGTAAATGACCCGCCCTTGATGTTGATAGAACTAGTAGGGGATCAAAACCAAAAGCAGTTTATACATTGAATAAGGATCAAAGATGGATTGTTTGTGAATGGTTGAAATTAAAGAGATTTCCTGATGGTTATGTCTCTAATCTTGGCAGATGCGTCAATTTGAAGGAATGCAAATTGATTGGTTTGAAAAGTCATGACTGTCATATATTCATGGAAAGACTAACTCCTATTGCTTTTAAGGAACTATTATCAAATTTTGTATGGGGCACAATTACGAAATTAAGCATTTTCTTTCATGATATTTGCTCGACAATATTGAGTCATTCACACATGGAGACATTAGAGAGAGACATTCCAATCATTTTGTGTAACTTAAAAAGAATTTTTCTACCAGTCTTTTTTGATCCCATGGAACATCTTTTGGTTCGCTTGCCTATAAGGCTAAAGTTGGAGGTCCTGTTCAATTTCAATGGATGTATCCATTTGAAAGGTGAATTGTTTCTTTTTGTATCATTATTAGTGCATTTGATCAATTTTAAATAAATTAATTACTAATACATTTTGTTTTATTACTATTAGATTCCTCTATCACTTGAAAAAAGAAGTGAAAAATAAAGCTCATGTTGAGGCTTCTATTGTTAATGCATATATTGTGGAGGAAGTTACAACTTTTGCATCGTATTATTTTGAACCTCATATTCAATGAAAAAGTCAGAGAGAAGGAAGAAATGATGAGGGTCCTGTTGATCCCAATTTGAAGTCATTCTCAATTTTTAACTACCTTGGTCGACCAAGTGGATCTTGTACAAGTAGATACATAACTGGTCAAGAGTGGCAAGCAACCCACACATATATTCTACTGACTGTTCAGAAGTAACATCGTATTTCGAGTGAGTATATAAATGTTAAATTATATATTTCATATATCGTAAATTATTGTTCGTGTTATATTTAATTTTATGGTAGGATTTTCCAAACCCTATAGTCTGAGCTTCCGGAGCATGAGTTTGATTATTTATGCGATGAAGAATTTACACCATGGTTCAAAAAATATGTAAGTAGTCTATAATAAATTTGATAAATCTTGACTTTAACATATACTTATTTGACTTTAGGTTCTTGATAATCACGCTCACATTGAGCAAGAACTAGTAAAGCATCTGTCATAGGGTCCAAACTCAGTGGTGAAAACTTGGCCGACATATTTCATAAACTGATATAATTTTTATACTCAAGAATATGGAACTAAAAAAGCTACAATGAATAGTAGAGTTTGTGTTCAGTCATCTAATGACGAAAGTGCAAGGAAAGATTTTTATGGCTTGCTAGATGAAATTTTAGAGGTAGCGTACCTAGGCTCAGATTTGCGAGTTATTTTATTTATGTGTCATTGGTTTGACCCTATCAAAGGCATGAGGGTGCATCCACAGATTAATTTTGTTGAAATAAATTAAAAAAAATTATACAAGAGGTATGAACCATTTGTGTTAGCACAAAGAGCGATTCAAGTATTTTATGCTTCATATCTTAGTCTGAGATGAGACAAAAGTGATTGGTGGGTTGTTTGTAAAACAAAAGCACGTAAAAAAATTAAGGAACATTGGGAAGACATAGCATATCAACAAGATGAAGTTGTCAATACATTTCATATCAAAGAATATAATATTTCAACGTTACGAGATCCCAGCGGCGTAGTAATAGTCGTTGATACAAGTGAAATGAATGAGGATGTAGATGAGGAATTTAATTTAGAGGATGACGATGACGATGACGATGACGATGATATCGAATAGACGTATGACCAGGATGAAAATCACAATGCGGATTTCGATTTATAATTATGGGTATCTTTTATTCAGTACCAATTATGTTTCAATTTACTGTCTAATTCTAAATATCATATATTTGATATATTATAATGAACTGTCTTTTTTTGTAGGTTATCCAGTTGCTATGAATATGGTAATTTTTTCATATTGTTCATATTATAAATTTGATATGCAAATGTAATTTTTTTTTATTGTCTATTCTTCTAATAATTGTAATTGTTAGTGTTGGTGCAATCGGCCCAGGTCACGATTGACCAGAACTCGAGTTTGGCTCGAGTGATGTGTTGATGTGTTTTGATGTTTCGACAAAAACATATGACAATATAATTGTCAAGGAAAAGTCCAAGCATGGGTCTTGGCAAATGGAAAGTCCAACATGTGTTGGCAAGGAAAGTCCAAGCATGGGTCTTGGCAAATGGAAAGTCCAACATGAGTTGGCAAGGAAAGTCTAAGCATGGTCTTGGCATGGAAAGTCTAACATGGGTTAGCATTTGAAGTCCAAGGGGTTTAATATTGGCGGCGTAAAGTCCAAGCAGTAGTCTTGGCAGCACAAGTCCAATGGTTGGCGGCGTAAAGTCCAAGCGGAGTCTTGGCGGCGTAAGTCCAATGTGCCTTGGCGGTGTAGACACCGTTAGCATGACATAGACGACGGAAGCACCTGAAGGCTAGCGCGATGGATGAATAAGTCATGGATGACTTGGAGGGATCCGAGAGGCGTGAGGCTGATGGAGGTGGTTAGAAGGCTTAGGTCTAGGCTAAGGGTGGTCTAGCAAGTATGGGGGAACCATACTTGAGTTAAAACCTCATGTTTGAGGTGTGCGGTCGGCCCGGTGCCAAGTGGCGGATCGGACCGGACCAATCAACTAGGGTTTGATCTGCGGGTTATGGCCTAGCGATCGCGCCATAGGTTGGCGATCGATGGATCGAGCGATCGGCGATCGTGTGATCGGTCGACCGTGCTCGGAATTCGCCACGATCGGAGTTGAGACTCGACTGGTCGAGTGAGGACTCCATCAATCGACTGATGGTCACAATCAGTCGACTGATGGTAGTTCCGTTGGACTTATCCAACGTGGAACTAGCCGTTGTCTCATGACAACAGTGGCATCAGTCGACTGATGGTCCCGATCAGTCGACTGATAGACTTTTTCCAGCACAGGTTGAAGCTATATATGGAGCTCGTGGTGGAGGAAAAAGCTATCGGTTCTTAAGGGCTATTGGGGCGATTTGTTGATGCAAATCAGGTCTCCAAGTGCAAGCAAGCAAGCAAGCATTCAAGCAATCAAAACAAGTGTTGTAAAGTCTTTTATTTACTTGTATTTCATATTTACATTGTATATTGCTTGTATTTCATTCTTACTGTTGTAAGATTTATTGTAAGGGGTTTCTCCGCCTCCGACTTGTGTCGAGAAGGAGTGTTTATCATTAGTGAGTGCGTGTGCATCACTAGGGCTCTTTAGAGCTCGATCCATGGAGTAGGAACTGTGCGGTTCCGAACCACATTATATCATTGTGTTAGCTTGTTGTCTATTTCATTATTGCTTTTATCATTATATATATTCCGCTGCGCTAACGAAATTGTAGACACAAACGAGATAGAATTACATCTTCGCTATTCACCCCCCCCTCTAGCCATTCCAAGGGTCCTAACAAGTGGTATCAGAGCCTGGTGGCTCTTCAACGGATTAACAACCGGGAGCAAGACGCTAGAGGGTGAAGATGGAATTCCAAGACAAGCTTGGATGGGATATCAATACTCCACCTCCATATGATCCAGAAGATTTTCCGGCGTGGAGAGCAAGAATGGAAACATTCTTGATGATGAACATAGAGGATTGGTTCATCCTCATTGAAGGTCTTGAACCCCCTAGGGATAAGAAGGGAAATGTCCTAAAATTGAAAAAGTGGACCCAAGAGCAATGCCAAAAGCTCAAGACCGAAATTAAGGTAACGAAACTTTTGGAAGATTTAATTCCTAATGATGTTTTGTGCAAGCTAGGGGATTACATGTATGCCAAGGAGCTATGGAGAAAATTGGCAAGATTCCATGAGGAGAGTTCATCCTCAAGTGAAAGTGAGGAATCGGAAGTTGAGATGGAGTCAACTTCCGGATCGGAGAAAGAAGAAGTAGAAGAGATGGAAGAAGCATCTACTTCTAGGATTGAGGAGGAGAGACCATCCTCTACACCGGAGCAACCTCAAGAAGAGCCTTCAACATCCGATCAAGATGAGGAAGCTCAAAATTCAACTCCGGCACCTACCACCACCCTAGGTAACTCAAACACTTTATCTTCCAATAAAAATCATATTATGTGTTTTGAGTGTAGGGAATTTGGGCACTATAAGAGCAAGTGCCCAAAGAAGGTTAGGAAAGCTCCACCGGCACCAAAGGCCAAGGATGTCGGTCCCTCAAGTCAAAAGAGCAAGGAGCATATTATATGCTTCAAGTGCAACTCAAAGGGACATTATCGGAGTCAATGTCCAAGGGGAAAGAAGAAAGGGCAAGAAGGAGCAACACAAGTAGGGGGAGCCTCCAAGGCAAACCCTAAGGTAAAATTTATTAATGCACCTTCAATTTCTAGGGATAAGAAGCATGCTAGGAATAATTTTAATAGTCTTGCTATCGTGCATGAAAAGTATGCTAGAAATAATAGATATATTTGCCTAGGAGCTAAGAGTGTTCACTTAGGAAATAAGAAGAAATTTGGGACTAATGTCCCTAAAAATATATTACCTAAGGAAAGCATTAAGAAAATAGAAGAACATCTAGGCTTTAATGCTAAGAAATCTAGACATATGCCTAGAAATAAAAATATCTCAAGAGAAAATGAAAAATCAAAAATTGAGATATTAGAAAAGGAAAATCAAGCCTTGAGATCAAGGCTTGAAAAACTTGAAAAGACCCTTAAGGTTATGCAAAATCAAATGCAAGGGTCAATTAGTCAAACTTCTAGGTCCAAAAGTCAAAGTCAACACCTAGGACCTAAGAGTCAAAAGTCAACCAAGGGCAAGCAAGGTTTGGGTCACAAACCTAAGCCTAAGGTAGCTTACCATAGTGTTCCATTTGATTATGGGACACAAACTAGGTCTAGGAAGACCAAGGTCAATAGGGAAGTCATCCCTAAGGTTGACCAAAGGTTGTGCCTAGTGGCTAGGGTTTCTAGGAAACCTAGGGTGGCCACTAAGAAGGTTGCAAGGGGAGTTACCCCTAGAGTCAACCTAGGTAAGACCCAAATGACCAAGGCTAACAAGCCTAGGAAGGTCATTAGGAAGGTATCTAGGGAGGTTATCCCTAAGGAATACCTAATTAACCCTAGGAGCTCAAATCATTTTTGGGTTCCTAAGAGCGTGATTGATTCACGCTAGATGGGTTAGGGTGTGTCAACCTTGATTGGATGGGTAGTTAACTCAACCATTGTAAAGGTGGCACTTTAGAATATTTTCAAGGTTATGGTTACCTTGAAAATACATTTGAGCCTTAATCCTAAAAGTTTTAGGATGTGCCAATATTACTTGAGAAGTTTGATAAAATGATCAAAATTGGCACAATTTAGGTTTAGAGGTTAGTGTGTCATTTTGGGTTTTTGGCACACTTGGGAGAAAAATAGAAATATGGCAAAATATAATTAATTATATGAAATGGCAATTAATATTAAAATTTAGGTATTACTATACCTATATATTTTATATACCATGCTTTGTTTGTCATATAACATGTCATGACATCATGCTTATTTTTAATCATTCTATATGTCATGATCATGCTTAGAATTAAGTTTTAAATGTCATGTGTTTTTAGATTTTATCATATGCCATGACATCATGATCATTGGCCATGATTTATTTTGCTATCATTATGCCATGATCATTTGTATGCATCTAATTTGATTAAAATTGATTTAAGGACTATGGCATGACTTGGAGTCCCATTTATAAGGGAATCAAATAGAGTTGCCTTAGAAAAATGCATGAAACCCTAGTTTAGGGAGAACAAAACCCACATCTCACATCCAATTGACATGTATGTGTATTTATACACCCTAGATACATGTGAGATGCTAGGATATGAGTTGAGTTCAAGGTGCATAGTTTTTGCATCTAGTTGAACCAAAACTCATCTAATTGTATTTGTGGATCATTGGGAGAGCTTGTGTACAAGTCACGTACATAGAGCCCAAGGAATATGATCCAAGATAAGGTTTTGAAAACATTTTAAAATCATTTTGAAAAACCTTGGTGAAGTCTATCTTTTGATAGCAATCACCATTGATGAAGTTGATACAAAGTAGGGCCAAAACATTGAAAATTTCAATGGTTTTGAACTTTGTACCAATTTCACTATTTAATGGGTAAATTAATTTTCAAACATTTTTCACCCATTGTATTAGTCATAAGTATTATACGTATCAAATTTCGTGATTTTTCGATATACGTATAATTAGTTATGATTTTTTCAAAACATTTCTCGATAATCAAAATCGATTTTGCATCGATCGCGCTCGGTGGCACGATCGATGGAGGTTCCAGTTGACTGATTTCTGAATCACTCGACTGGTAGCCTGATTTCGGGGTAAACAAGGTTGTTTAACCCGATTTCAGCTACGGTTATGGTCCCTAATCACTCCTAACCCTAGGATATGCTTTGGGAAGCATTATAAAGGGTGTAAATCCATTGGATATGGATTAGGAGAAGTATTTTGGGTTTGTATCAATTTTAGGGTGTTGGAAAGTTCAATGTTGAATTTCTAACCTTAATTTTGATGGTTTAGAGTTCCTATTGGCTTAGGGACTTCCCAAGGACATTGTTGGTGCAATGGTCAAGGGGGAGCAAGCCTTTAGGGGAAGGAATTCATCATGGGATGATGAATGGTATTTTTTCCTTATGGAAAGGAACAATGAGTTTTTGTGATACCCAATTTGGAAATTGGGAGAGTGAATAGGATTGCCTCTCTTGAGTGATATGGGACTTATCACTAGGAAGATGGTAGACATCCTAGATATTTTTAGACCAAGGGGGAGATTGTAAGATCTCATTGGGACATGAGACATTGACCTCCTTGGAGAGAAGACCTTTTTGATGTTAGTCAAAAAGGGGGAGAATGTTTGGGGAGAACATTTGGAGAGTATTTACCAATTTTGAAAATTTGTAAGGAATTTGAGTTAGTGTCCTAACTCAATAATTTGTTTGGTTTTTGTCAAACATCAAAAAGGGGGAGATTGTTGGTGCAATCGGCCCAGGTCACGATTGACCAGGACTCGAGTTTGGCTCGAGTGATGTGTTGATGTGTTTCGATGTTTCGACAAAAACATATGACAATATAATTGTCAAGGAAAAGTCCAAGCATGGGTCTTGGCAAATGGAAAGTCCAACATGTGTTGGCAAGGAAAGTCCAAGCATGGGTCTTGGCAAATGGAAAGTCCAACATGAGTTGGCAAGGAAAGTCCAAGCATGGGTCTTGGCAAATGGAAAGTCCAACATGAGTTGGCAAGGAAAGTCCAAGCATGGTCTTGGCATGGAAAGTCTAACATGGGTTAGCATTTGAAGTCCAAGGGGTTTAATATTGGCGGCGTAAAGTCCAAGCGGTAGTCTTGGCAGCACAAGTCTAATGGTTGGCGTAAAGTCCAAGCGGAGTCTTGGCGGCGTAAGTCCAATGTGCCTTGGCGGTGTAGACACCGTTAGCATGACATAGCCGACAGGCTGAAGGCTAGCGCGATGGATTTATAAGTCATGGATGACTTGAAGGGATCCGAGAGGCGTGAGGCTGATGGAGGTGGTTAGAAGGCTTAGGTCTAGGCTAAGGGTGGTCTAGCAAGTATAGGGGAACCATACTTGAGTTAAAACCTCATGTTTGAGGTGTGCTCGGACCGGGTGCCATGTGGCGTCGACCGACCGAGTCAACTAGGGTTTGATGCGGGTTATGGTTTAGCGCCATAGGTTGGCGATCGGTCGATGGATCGAGCAATCGACCGATCGTGTGATCGACCGGTCGTGCTCGAGAATTCGCCACGTATCATGGAGTCGAGACTCGACTGGTCGAGTGAGGACTCCATCAGTCGACTGATGGTCACAATCAGTCGACTGATGGTAGTTCCGTTGTGTTGGGTTTCCGGCACCGCGGCGTGTGTGTGTTCGATCATGTTTCGTAAACATGAGCACAGCGGAAGCAATTAAAAATAATAAATCTATATTTATTACAACACACACAACACACGCATGCTATTACAACAAGTGTAGACATAACCGTAAATTAAAATTGCAATAAAAGAAATTTAAACTACGTTATACCTTCCGTATGACGTGTAGCGGGAACGGCATCAACCGGAACGATTCTCATAAGAATCGTCTCTATCCGTATCCACGCCGAGCTCCTCGGGATGACTTCGCCAAGCCACGAGCTTCGTCTTCGTACGGGTTACTAGCCTCGTGTTGAAGACGATGTGATCGAGAGATGATCACGGTCCGAATCCAAATTCGGACCTAAAGACAAGTCCTCAAGACTTGCTTCTCCGGAGAGGTATTCGTCAACCGATTGACGAATCCTTCGTCCTCCACCTCAGAGGATTACCGGAGATCAAATCCCCGGTATGTTAGCCGCTGTCGGAGCCCTAACCGTCGTCCAAACGACGCTCCGACGAGAGGAGAAGAAGCTGTCCAGAAAACTGGACAGCTTTGGTGGAGGAAATAGGCGCCGGCTAAAGAAGAGATGGAGGCTCACCTTTACACCGAACCCAAGGGAGATCACCGGAGGGTCGCCGGAGGTTCACCAGCCGAAACTTGGACGCCGACAAGGAGATGGCAGCAGCTCAATGAAGTTGGCAGCGGCGGCTTGTTGGGTTGACGCCAACAACAAGGAGGATGAAATTAGGTTTTCACAAAACCCTTAAGCCCTATTTTATAGAGAACTAATTCTCTTAATGGTTATTAAATCATAACCATTAGGCCCGTTAACCCGCTCCATTAAGATAAGTTAAAATAAACCAAACCATGATGGTTTATTTTAAGTTAAAACGAACCGAACCAACCTTTGGTTCATTCGTTTAATATAAACCAAACCCTTTGGTTTATTCTCATCCATTGGATTAGAACCAAACCATTTTGGTCCATCCATTATGTCTTCATAAGACACGGCCCATCCACGCGTCCATTGCGACTGAAACAATTTCATGCTCGCTTTATGTTTGGTCCAACCAAACATAGTTTCTCTCGGTCTGAGAATCCCATTCTCAAACTCGTTTTAAATCCTTTGGATTACACTCGTTGTGCGTGTGACCAAATAGGTTCTCGGTTTATGTTGGCCATCTATAATTAACCATTAATTATAGAACGATCATGAGTGGCACCTAGTAGTACATCATGATCCCCAATTAACCGAAAAGATCAACGGTTGATCCAGAACTATTTCTGAAACCCTTGAGCTTGAATGAATCGTGCCCCATTCCCTTCACTCATCTTATACCCACTTGGTTCAGGACATGGTCTATTGTGTCAGTCCCCACTAGGCTGACTACGTCACACCTAGCCCAAGTATCATTTCCTCGTCCTACGGATTCTAGTTACTCCACATGTATCGAAGAGTACCTTACTCTAAACATGTAATGCTTTGGCCAAAGACTTTAGTAACAATCCGACGAGAGGCCATAGGTATACATCTCCTCGCAAGGAGTGGTGAATCCTTTATAGGCTATTCAAACACCTTCGATCACTTCGACTTATACCCAATCATCCCGGGTCCACATCTCCTTAGAGATGTTTGCTGAAGATGTCAAAGCATAAGTCTCCATGATCAAGATGACTTGAATACCGCAAGTCAAAGGAACATCGCACTTAAGCCACAGTAAGAACTTCATTGACATATCTATATATGCAGAGAACCATATGAAGTCTTACGGTTGGTCACTCAATGAACTAGTTACCATAACTAGCATCCACGATTAACTCGGACATCACTATGTCTCGGCCCGATGAGAATCACCGCTTGGATACACCAGGAGTATACCTCGTGCTAGTCTCACGAATTGATGGTGTCCAAATCCATCAATTCATTGACTAGGATAATTATACATCACAATTACACATGTAGAGATACTCACTAGTTGTGATCCAATCACAAATTCTCTCATGCTGTGAATCGTATCGTGGACATTCAGTAAATGAGTTTAAGATCCAATCAAATACATAAAATATGTATACTCAAATAGTGAATCTTCATTTATCATATAAATGGTTCATACATACGGCGATTTCCTGAGGACCTCTCTCCTCTATTACTAACAGACTCCCACTTGGCCTAATGCCAATCGCTCACGGTATCCAATACCATAGTCTCATGACCCTCAAACTTGCTTTGAGGTAATGCTTTAGTCAAGGATCCGCTAAGTTCCTTTCGTGGGAATTTTCTCGATTTGTATTTCGTTCCCTCACGATGATCTCTCGATAAGATGATAGCGTGAAGCACATGTTTGGATCATTGATGAGACCTTGGCTCTTTGCTGTGCAATTGCTCCATTGTTGTCGCGCATGGGCCGGTATTGCTTCAACAATGGCCGAATCACACCAAGTTCATGAGCGAACTTCTTGATCCAAACCGCTTCCTTCGCGCCCGCCGCAATATATTCTGCCTCAGTGGTAGAATCCGCTATAGTCTCTTGTTTGGAACTTTTCCAACTCACTGCGCCCCCATTCAAGGTGAACACGTATCCGGTTGACACTGGAATCATCCTTGTCCATCTCGAAGTGGCATCTGTATACCGCGTATCACCATGTCCCCTTCTCCATATATTAGGAACACATCCTTAGTTCTTCTTAAGTACTTAAGGATCGTCTTATAACACCGCCCAATGATCCATTCTGGATCGGTGTATCTGCTCGTGACACTCGAGCATGCGATACATCGGGCCTCGTACATAACATAGCATACATGATAGATCCTATTGCGGATGCATAGGGAATCTTACTCATGCAAATCCTCTCGTCTTCTGTGCGCGGACACATAGACTTCGAAAGGTGTACCCCATGCCTGATGGGCAGATAACCTTTCTTGGATTCCGACATGCTAAACCTCTTTAGCACTCGGTCTATATATGTAGACTGCGAAAGACCAAGCAACCGTTTCGATCTATCTCTATAGATCTTAATCCCAAGGATGTAGGTTGCTTCTCCCAGGTCTTTCATGGAGAATGTCTTGGATAACCAAACCTTCACTGACTGTAAGATTGACACATCGTTTCCTATAAGTAATATGTCATCGACATACAATACTAGGAACACGACTGCACTCCCACTAACCTTCTTGTACACACAAGGTTCGTCTGGATTTTGTGAGAAATCAAACCTTTTGATCGTCTCATCAAAACGGATATTCCAGCTCCTGGATGCTTGCTTCAATCCATAAATGGATCGTCGCAATTTGCATACCTTGGTTTTATCAACCGATGTGAAACCCTCAGGCTGTATCATATACACGTCCTCGAGCAGGTTTCCATTAAGGAAAGCTATTTTCACATCCATCTGCCATATCTCATAATCATAATGAGCTGCTATGGCCAGGAGCATCCGAATGGATTTAAGCATAGCTACAGGCGAATAGGTTTCGTCATAATCAACACCTTTCTTTTGACGATATCCTTTCGCCACCAATCTAGCCTTATAGGTAATCACATTACCATCCATGTCGGTTTTCTTCTTGAAAACCCACTTGCACCCTATAGGCTTTATGCCTTCAGGTGGGTCAACCAAGTTCCAAACTTGGTTTTCATACATGGAATCCATTTCCGACTTCATGGCATCAAGCCATTTATCCCTTTCTGAACTTGTCAGCACTTCTTCATAACTGGTAGGCTCCTCATCATCAATGAGTAACACGTCGTTCGATTCACTTATGAGAAATCCATATCTCTCAGGAATGTTGCGTGTTCTACCAGATCTACGAAGATGTGGTGTTACAATAGGTCCAGCCGATTGCTCATCACTATGAGTTATCGGCTGTTGTGCTTCACCAGGTATCTCATCAATGTCTATTTGAGTATCTCGAGTTTCCTCAAGCTCGACGACACTCCCACTGTTTTCTTGCAAGAGAAACTCTTTCTCTAGAAACACAGCATGCCTTGAAACAAACACCTTTTGTTCCACAGGATGATAGAATTGGTAACCCCTTGTTTCCTTAGGGTATCCAATAAATAGACATTTATCAGACTTAGCATCCAATTTATGCGATCTGATCGCTTCACATAAGCGAGACAACCCCATATCTTCAAGTAAGATACATGAGGTTTCTTACCATTCCATATCTCATATGGAGTAGTTGAGACTACCTTGGTAGGCATTACATTTAACAAGTAAAGCGGTATGCAAGTGCATAACCCCAAAAGGACTTGGGAAGAGTCGCATGATTCATCATTGACTGACCATGTCCAATAGGTCCGATTCGCCTCTCGGATACACCATTATCTTTGGTGTATATAGGGCGGAGTCCATTGAGACAATATGCCATTGTCTCTTAGATAATCAAGAAACTCTTGACTTAAGTATTCACCACCTCGATCCGATCAAGTATTTTAATACTTTTGTCATGTTGTTTCTCTACTTCATTTCTGAATTCTTTGAACCTTTCAAAGGCTTCAGACTTGTGTTTCATCAAGAACACATACCCAAACCGTGAGTGATCATCGGTGAAGGTAATGAAGTAGCTATAGCCTCCTAATGCTTGAGTTGACATAGGTCCACATACATCATGTACTAAACCTAGTAACTCTCCCACTCGTTCACCTTTTCGGTAAAGGTAACTTAGTCATCTTGCCTTTTAAGCATGATTACGCATGTATCGTATGAATCCAATTCAAGCGATTCGAATTCCACATCGGTGTAATTCGGACATGCGTTTCTTGCTTATATGGCCAAACGACAATGCCACATATAAGTCTATGTGATTATCCTTTCGAGCACGTGTTGCTCGCCCGATATTGAAAATGTCCTTTGGATACGTCCAGCGTATAAAATGTCATTACTCAAAGTTCCAGTTCCATACGCCATTCAAAGTTATATAACAACAATTGTTACTAAACGTTAAATGGAAACCATTTCTATTTAAGCAGGAAATAGAAACAATGTTCTTTATTAGAGAAGGAACATAATAGCAATTGTCTAGTTCCAAGACTAGTCCACTAGGGAGCTTCAGCAAATAAGTTCCGATGGCGACCGCAGCAACCTTTGCTCCATTGCCAACTCGCAAATTTGACTCCCCTCTGACAAGTCTTCTTCTATTCCTTAGCCCCTGTATG
Source organism: Wurfbainia villosa (assembly GCA_025175895.1). NCBI lineage: Eukaryota > Viridiplantae > Streptophyta > Magnoliopsida > Zingiberales > Zingiberaceae > Wurfbainia > Wurfbainia villosa. Next base: position 238,173 of record JAKLTH010000292.1, read on the forward strand.
TCATTACATATATGTGAGCCACACCCGATCCAATACCCAAGTGTCTAAGGAAATAGAATGACAATCAATAACGAAGATACCTGAAGAGGATGGGGCATCGGATGCCTTCTTCTTCTTCATGGACTCAAGATAAATCTTGCAGTTTCTTCGCCAATGGCCTTCCTTGCCACAGTGATGGCAAGTGCCCTTTTGCGCTGGTTCCGCCTTTCTTTCCTTTCTTTTCTTTCCTTCCTTCTTAGAACCTTTCTTTGAGAATCAACTATGAACCGCCTTCTCCTCATGCTTCACAGAAGGCTCCACAGTCTTCAGCATATTGAGGAGCTCGGGAATGGTGGATTCCAATTTGTTCATCCGATAGTTCATCACAAATTGCGAGAAACTCTTGGGCAAACAATGCAGAATTAAGTCAATACTTAACTCATGATCCATCACAAAACCGAGGGTAGCTAGCCCTCGATGTACCCTCATCTTTAGCACAAATCGTACTCTGACGAACCTTCTTGCATCTTCGTGGTGAAGAGGAGCCTAGAGACCTCGAACCTTTCGGATCTCTTGCTCATCGAACAACTCATGAAGATGGAAGACCATAGTGTTAGCATCCATATGCTCATGCTGCTTCTGCAGCTCAGGTACCATCGCCGCTAGCATGATGCAACTCGCCAGCTCAGAATCTGCCACATGCTTCTGATAGACCAACATTTGGTCTGGAGTTGCATTGTCCTTAGGACGGTCAGGAAGAGGCTCTTCAAGGACATATGCAAGCTTTTCCGCCTTGAGAACAATTCTCAGGTTTCTAAGCCAGTCCAGGAAGTTAGGCCCAGTCAGTTTGTTCGAATCCAAAATAGTGCGCAAATTCAAAGACGTCATGATCAATTTATTGACCTAGAAATACAAAACGAGCATATATGAGAAAACGATTTAAAATGCATCAATATACATTTATAAATCCCATTCATTTTTCGAATTTCAAAAACCTCAAAATCACTTCGGGAGATTGTAGGTTCATCTCCGAATGGGTTGATATCCATCATAGTTATGAACAACCTTGGAGAGAGTCCAACAAGCCATTCATAACTACGACGGTAGGTATCATCTATACCGATTGCATATCACGTATATGCAACTATCACAATGTGCTATCAACTATTTGAATGTTCACACATACATCGGGTTGTTAACACATTAACAAGTATGCATCATATGCATAGCACCCAACTTCACCTCCCTTAACATCGACCTTGGAGAGAGTCCAACAAGCCGATGCTCCAGGTTAAAGCCAACCCATTAATCAAGAATAGTTTTAATATGGTTAGAGCGCATTCAACCAATTAGCCCAGCTTGGAGAGAGTCCAACAACCAAAGCTAACGATTGACCTCTGACTCTTACCATATTAGTATTAAACTATTCCATGGTTTGAACATGTTCGGTTCGAGGGCTTGGAGAGAGTCCAACAACCCAAACAAGAAAGCGGAACTCTGGTTCAAACCATATTAATGGAAGGTGTAGGCTTTAATATTGTTTAAAGGTTTTATGTCTCATCCTCTTTGCATGCAAATAACTATTATCTACATGGCATGGCATACATGGCATACATCTACATGTCACGACGCATGGCATTATGTTATGCATCTAATGCAACTACATGTCATACAATTATGTCATGTACAATATTTCCTTATATGTCATAACTATTTATGGAAATAAAATATGTTTAAGATTTGATTCTCCAAATCAAATCATAATTAAATTAGGAAACAAATTTCCAAATCTAATCACATATTTTATTCATGGAATTATTTGATTAAGGAAAATCTATTTAGGAAACCAATTTCCTAAATCTTCAAAACTACTTATGGAAATAAAATATTTTAAAGATTTGATTTCCCAAATCAAATCAAGATTAAATTAGGAAACAAATTTCCAGAATCTAATCAAATATTTTATTTATGGAAAATATCAATTTCCATAAATACTTCCAACTTTCCAAAAGTGGAAGATTTCCATAAATACTTCTAGACTTTCCAAAATTGAAAAATTTCCATAAATACTTCTAAATTTCCAAAATTTAGAAAATTTCCAGAAATACATTATGACTATCGCAAACCAATTTTACGATTATGTGAAACACAACTGGGCTCTGATACCCTTTGTTGGGTTTACACAATGGCGTGTGTGTTCGATCATGTTTCGTAAACATGAGCACAGCGGAAGCAATTAAAAATAATAAATCTATATTTATTACAACACACACAACACACGCATGCTATTACAACAAGTGTAGACATAACCGTAAATTAAAATTGCAATAAAAGAAATTTAAACTACGTTATACCTTCCGTATGACGTGTAGCGGGAACGGCATCAACCGAAACGATTCTCGTAAGAATCGTCTCTATCCGTATCCACGCCGAGCTCCTCGGGATGACTTCGCCAAGCCACGAGCTTCGTCTTCGTACGGGTTACTAGCCTCGTGTTGAAGACGACGTGATCGAGAGATGATCACGGTCCGAATCCAAATTCGGACCTAAAACAAGTCCTCAAGACTTGCTTCTCCGGAGAGGTATTCGTCAACCGATTGACGAATCCTTCGTCCTCCACCTCAGAGGATTACCGGAGATCAAATCCCCGGTATGTTAGCCGCTGTCGGAGCACTACCCGTCGTCCAAACGACGCTCCGACGAGAGGAGAAGAAGCTGTCCAGAAAACTGGACAGCTTTGGTGGAGGAAATAGGCGCCGGCTAAAGAAGAGATGGAGGCTCACCTTTACACCGAACCCAAGGGAGATCACCGGAGGGTCGCCGGAGGTTCACCGGCCGAAACTTGGACGCCGACAAGGAGATGGCAGCAGCTCAATGAAGTTAAGGGCAGCCCTTGTTGTTGGACGCCAACAACAAGGAGGATGGGTTGGGGCCAATTAGGGTTGCCTCAAATTAGGTTTTCACAAAACCCTTAAGCCCTATTTTATAGAGAACTAATTCTCTTAATGGTTATTAAATCATAACCATTAGGCCCGTTAACCCGCTCCATTAAGATAAGTTAAAATAAACCAAACCATGATGGTTTATTTTAAGTTAAAACGAACCGAACCAACCTTTGGTTCATTCGTTTAATATAAACCAAACCCTTTGGTTTATTCTCATCCATTGGATTAGAACCAAACCATTTTGGTCCATCCATTATGTCTTCATAAGACACTGCCCATCCACGCTTCCATTGCGACTGAAACAATTTCATGCTCGCTTTATGTTTGGTCCAACCAAACATAGTGTCTCTCGATGCGAGAATCTCATTCTCAAGCTCGTTTAAATCCTTTGGATTACACTCGTTGTGCGTGTGACCAAATAGGTTCTCGGTTTATGTTGGTCGTCTATAATTAACCATTAATTATAGAACGATCATGAGTGGCACCTAGTAGTACATCATGATCCCCAATTAACCGAAAAGATCAACGGTTGATCCAGAACTATTTCTGAAACCCTTCAGTAGCTTGAATGAATCGTGCCCCATTCCCTTCACTCATCTTATACCCACTTGGTTCAGGACATGGTCTATTGTGTCAGTCCCCACTAGGCTGACTACGTCACACCTAGCCCAAGTATCATTTCCTCGTCCTACGGATTCTAGTTACTCCACATGTATCGAAGAGTACCTTACTCTAAACATGTAATGCTTTGGCCAAAGACTTTAGTAACAATCCGACGAGAGGCCATAGGTATACATCTCCTCGCAAGGAGTGGTGAATCCTTTATAGGCTATTCAAACACCTTCGATCACTTCGACTTATACCCAATCATCCCGGGTCCACATCTCCTTAGAGATGTTTGCTTAAGATGTCAAAGCATAAGTCTCTATGATCAAGATGACTTGAATACCGCAAGTCAAAGGAACATCGCACTTAAGCCACAGTAAGAACTTCATTGACATATCTATATATATGCAGAAAACCATATGAAGTCTTACGGTTGGTCACTCCAATGAACTAGTTACCATAACTAGCATCCACGATTAACTCCGGACATCACAATGTCTCCAGCCAGTGAGAATCAGCTGCTTGGATACACCAGGGAGTATACCTCGTGCTAGTCTCGACAGAATTGATGGTGTCCAAATCCATCAATTCATTGACTAGGGATAATTCCGATACATCACAATTACACATGTAGAGATACTCACTAGTTGTGATCCAATCACAAATTCTCTCATGCTGTGAATCGTATCGTGGACATTCAGTAAATGAGTTTAAGATCCAATCAAATACATAAAATATGTATACTCAAATAGTGAATCTTCATTTATCATATAAATGGTTCATACATAAGGCGATTGCCTTAGGACATCTCTCATATATTACTAACACGTTGGACTTATCCAATGTGGAACTAGCCGTTGTCTCACGACAACAGTGGCATCAGTCGACTGATGGTCCCGATCAGTCCACTGATAGATTTTTTCCAGCACAGGTTGAAGCTATATATGGAGCTCATGGTGGAGGAAAAAGCTATCGGTTCTTGAGGGCTATTGGGGCGATTTGTTGATGCAAATCAGGTCTCCAAGTGCAAGCACGCAACCAAGCATTCAAGCAATCAAAACAAGTGTTGTAAAGTCTTTTCTTTACTTGTATTTCATATTTACATTTTATATTGCTTGTATTTCATTCTTACTATTGTAAGATTTATTGTAAGGGGTTTCTCCGCCTCCGACTTGTGTCGAGAAGGAGTGTTTATCATTAGTGAGTGCGTGTGCATCACTAGGGCTCTTTAGAGCTCGATCCGTGGAGTAGGAACCGTGCGGTTCCGAACCACGTTATATCATTGTGTTAGCTTGTTGTCTATTTCGTTATTGCTTTTATCATTATATATATTCCGCTGCGCTAACGAAATTGTAGACACAAACGAGATCGAATTACATCTTCGCTATTCACCCCACCCCCCCCCCTCTAGCCATTCCAAGGGTCCTAACAGTTAGTTTCAACGTGGCGGTCATAGACGGAGTAACGATGGAAGATCACAGTCTTCCTCTACTTCAGCCCCTGCATAGTCTGATGGTCTTGTAGGAAATGTGCCCTCCACCTCTTCTCCAGTTGCAAGATCTTCTAGTTTTCAATAGATACTTGCTAATGTATCTTCCCCAGTACAATAATCACTCGTTGAGAGAGAAGATATGTGAGAGTTCATATCTCCACGCAGAGATTCGTAAGTATTCAAGTTTTAAATTATCTATGTTTTTAATACGATATGTATTTTTATAAGTATCTAAAATGGTTTGTTTTTATTTTATGTTAAATTTACAAATTCTATACATGTTATTCACAAGGTGAATAAAATAGTGAATAACCATTGGGGCGGAGCTTCTATGACTTATACGAGAATGCCGGAAGAAATAAAAAGTTTATGGTGGAATGAGTTCAAGGTAAGGTATTTAAATCATTTTGTATATTAAATTGTAGTTAATATAATCAATTCAATTTTTCTCTACTGCTGCGGTTATTTACTCGGGAGGAGAGTGAAACACTAGAGATTAGGAGGATTTTCAAGAAAAGGTGTGGCGACCATATCAGAAACATACTCGGTCATGCAAAAATAAGAAATAAAAAGCCACAATGTATAACTGAGGAGAATTGGAATAAAATTGTTGCATATTGAGGATATGAGGATAGCAAACGGAGGAGTGAGTAGAATAAGATAAATCAATATTGTAATTCCGGTGCTATATTTGCCATGTATGCGGGAGGCTCAATCAATATCGATGAGTATATACAATGATTGGTGAGTTTTTTCAAATCCTAATTTTTTAATCTCATACTCACTAATTTATAAATTATAATGAAGTTTGTTTATGCCCTGGAGATGGGGACTAAGCCATTATTCATAGACACTTTCACCCGTTCATTCCAAAAGAAAGATAAGACGTGGAGTGGGTAGAGAGCTAGAACAATAAAGGTTTGTAATTTAAAAAATTTAAATTCTTATATTAGTATTTAACTTTTTTCTTTCAAAACAGAAGAAATACGATGAACTTGCACAGAGAAATTCGAGTGCAAGTGATGATGCAGTCGAATCTAAGCCTTCTGTTAGCAATATCAATTTATGGCTCGAAGCAACAGGAGGGGCAAAAAGTGGAAGAATAATTTGACTCGGTTCTTTGAGACGAACATATTGTTGGGATGTATACTGAAAGCCTAGCCTTTGTATGAATATCTTCATTTTGAAATAAGAATCACATGATCATTGTTTGCATTTTATATTTATATATATTGTCTGATACTTTACATTGTAGATAACATGGTGTGTGGTGTCACACAGAAGATCATGTTTTCAGTTCCTTGTAGAGTATAGGTAGGGGCTCACAACCAAGATGGTTTTGGATAAACCATTGGCATGGTTGTAGTGTAATTTGCTATTGGTTTATCTTGACCATAAAATTACACTAGTACACTTTGTGTGTATTGAGCAGGACCGATTTAGAGGTGATTCAATTTATACTGACTATATAATTGAATCAGACCTCAGATATTATGGTGTACATGCTCTTAATCCCGATATAATAATGGGCACAAGTACTTAGTATTTATTTCTTTGATTTACCAATGGGCGAGATTTATGTATTAAATCGATAGGTGTTAGGATGTATACTGAAAGTCTAGCCTTTGTATGAACATCTTCATTTTGAAATAAGAATCACATGATCATTGTTTGCATTTTATATTTATGCATTTTGTCTGATACTTTACATTGAAGATAACATGGTGTGTGGTGTCACACAAAAGATCATGTTGTCAGTTCCTTGTAGAGTATAAGTTGAGGCTCACAACCAAGATGGTTTTGGATAAGCCATTGGCATGGTTGTAGTGTAATTTGGTATTGATTTATCTTGACCATAGAATTACACTAGTACACTTTGTGTGTATTAAGCAGAATCGATTTAGAGTTGATTCAATTTATACTAACTATATAAATGAATCGGACCTCAGATATTATGGTGTACATGCTCTTAATCCCGATATAATAACGGACACATGTACTTAGTATTTATTTCTTTGATTTACCAATGGGCGAGATTTATGTATTAAATCGATAGGCCTGGTAAGTTTGGAAATAATATTATTTACATGGTGTGTCATTGATTATAAGAGGAAACCGTATCCTATATACTAGAATGATAATGTCCCCTTGAGGAGCTCATAAGGTTCATCATGTAAATCCTGCAGGTGGACTTTGTCCAACATGATGATAAGGATGAGTGGTACTACTCATGGAGTTAGATATTAATTAATTAAATTATCAGTAATTTAATTAATTAATGGACATTAGATATCTTAAACACGGGGAGATATTGTGTACAAATAATATGTGGAGCCCATATTTAATTATGGGGGTTGGTGAGGTAGGTCAATGATGATCCTCTAGTGGAATGGATCATCATTAATAGATTGGGTTTGTGTGGTTCGGATCAATTGGGTGGCAAAGATCCAACTCCTCCTCATGGTCTCTATTGTAGCCTATTATAAATACCTCATGAAGCCTAGATCTATAAAAAGGGTTGGAGAGGCTTGGGCGGCAACATAAGTTGGCTAGGGTTTTGGAGTTGGCATGGAAGGCTTAGGCGGCAAGAAGTGGTGGCTAGCATTTTGCTTCTCCTTGTGGACGGCAGCAATTTAGGGCTTCTCTTCTTCTTTGGCCGGCAGCAACAAGTCTTCCTTCTCCATTGTCGGTGCCTCCTTTTCTTTCTCCAAGAGCCGGCGGCAACAAAGGTGAGGGTTCCTCCTTCCTTTGTCTTGGCCGACACACCCTCTCCCTCTTCATAGGGCCGGCGGACACCAAGCTTGGTGGTTGTGTAATGCCCGTAAAATTTCTAGAAATTTTATAAGAATTTTTGCATGATCATATGGGCTTTTATGTGGGCTCTTTCAAAAATAAAAGAAAATAGAGCCAAAAATGATGCAAGGCCCAGGGTTTGAACCTTAAACCTTCACGTAGATAACTAAACCTTAGGATGCATCCAATAACCAAAAGCCCAGCAGGGTTGTGCTATTAGAAGGGTATGGGAAATGATAGATAAGGGTAAGGGAGGCTAAGGGACACCTTCAAGTGAATAAATAGGAGTATGAGGAGACAAGAGAATCACAACTTGTCATTCTCCTCTCCTCTTCTTCTTCCCCACCGAAACCCTAGCTCCCCCTTCTCCCATTTCCGAAAACCAACTAAGAAAGAAGGGAGCTCTAGTCTTGGCATCACATAGGGTTATTCTACTACTAAACAAGCGAAAGGATGTAAGTATCCCCTCACCTGCAATACAAGTTGTTTCAGTTGATAGTTGTTTAAAAACCTCTTTTGAAACTCAAGGCCAAGACCCTTCATGCTTCCAATGATTTTTCCATGCCATTTTTTGAATGAATATGATGATAATATGTAGATAGATAGGCTTGATTGAGGGTTTGATTCCAAATCTCTTCTTGAAACTTTCGGCCAAGCCCTATTTATGCTCTTAATGGTCTACCATGCTATGATCTATATGTTTCCATGACATGTTTTGTATGTAGATGAAGATAACATGTTGAAAGATAGGTTTGATTTGTGTTTTTGATTCCAAAGCATCCTTGAAACTTTTGGCCAAGCCCTATTTATGCTCTTAATGGTCTACCATGGTATGATCTATATGTTTCCATGCCATGTTTTGTATGTATATGAAGATAACATGTGGATAGATAGGCTTGATTGAGTGTTTGATTCCAAAGCTCTCCTTGAAACTTTCGGCCAAGCCCTATTCATGCTCCTAATGGTCTTCCATGCTATGATCTATATGTTTCCATGCCATGTTTTGTATGTAGATGAAGATAACATGTTGAAAGATAGGTGTGATTTGAGTGTTTGATCCCAAAGCTCCCTTAAAACATTCGGCCAAGTCCTAGTTGTGCTCCTAACGGTCTTTCATTCCATGATCTATATGTAATGGATGTTAACATGTGGTTAGTTAGAGCTTGTACAAGCTGTTTAGGGTTTAAGTTTTGTTATAACCCCCATGAAGTTTCGGCCACACCATGTTATGCTAGATCATGATATTTCATGCCATACTCTATATGTATATGATGTTATTATGATGTTAGGTAGACCTTGTACAAGATGTTTTAGTGTTTGGAATCTTAAGAACCCTCCCTTAAGGGTTTCGGCCAACCCATGTTCATGCCCTCTAATAATCCTCCATGCCATGCTACATGTATATAAGATGTTAATATGATGTTAGTTAGACTTTATGATAGCATGATTTATTTATGCCACTACCTTATATTTATGTTGATTGTATGAATGTATGATTATGCTCATTGCATCATGATGAACAAGTATGTATGATGAAATGCATAAGAGATGCTATGAATGTGGACTAAGAGCACTCTTTATGATATGAGAAGGAACATGATATGTTATGAAAAAGGAACATGATATGCTATGATAAGGAACATGATATGTTATAAAAAGAAATATGATATGTTATGATAAGGAACATGATATGTTATTTTACTTTCTGCATGGCTTGTACTGGACCCTAGCAAGGTCCAAGGGATGGGCTCCTACGTGCCCCTAGGTCGACAATCATAGTACGGACCTAGTACAGGATGGGCTCCTAAGTTGCCCTAGGCCGACCTTCATAAGTACGGGCCTAGGATGGGCTTCTATGTTATGTTGCCCCTAGGTCGATGGAGATAGTACGAACCTAGTACCCTAGTCGGTTCGGGATTAGCTACCTCGGGTCTATTTAGGGATACGTGCAATGATGATGATGTATGTGGTACAATGTCGGGTCCAATATGTTGAGATTATGTTTAAGTACCTATAATAATATATGATTTCAAAGAGCATCTTGCATATACCCTTTTTATGTTTATGGGATTATGATATTTATATATATGTTATGCTTATATGTTCTGGAATGTTCATGTCATTACTCTTATATGTATGCTATGCTTATATGTTCTTGAATGATCATGTCATTACTCTTATATGTATGCTTTGCTTATATGTTCTTGAATTTTTATATGAATGCTATGCTTATATGTTCTTGAATGATCATGTCATTACTTTTATATGTATGCTATGCTTATATGTTCTTGAATGTTCATTTCATTACTCTTATATGTATGCTATGCTTATATGTTCTTGAATGATCATGTCACTACTCTATGTCTAATTTTTGATGTATGGCTTTTGTGAATAGGAAAGGATCTTACTAAGCCTATGTACTTATAGTTTCATGTTTCCTTGTACTGCAAATAAGGGTAAAGAATGGCTAAACTAATGGGAGCAACAGGAGGGGCAAAGTGTGTGTGGTAGTGGCATGGTGGAAGAGATCTGTTTACATTCCAAGACTTATGCATGTTTTCCCCTTTTAGTCTATGTTCAAAGACTTATGCATGTTTCCCTTTAAGTTTTGCATGTTAGCTGTTAAGAGTCGAACTCTACTTGATGATGAATGGTTGCTACTTGGTGTCCTTTAAGATGATTATCATGAACTTGAACTAAGTACTTATGAGATGATTATGCATGCTCTATGTTTCATGCCTTATGTTTTAAAAAGAAAAAAAAAGTCTAAAGTCTTCCGCTGTAAATGCATGTAGTTTTCTTCTATAGATGCATGTATGTATGATCGCGTCGCGCGGCCTTTAAAAAAAGGGCGGGCGTGACAGGTTGGTATCAGAGCAGATCTGCTTTTCTACTACACACACATCAAGCTCCTATCCTACCGCTCCAAGTAAGAAATTTTATGCCTACTCTATTTCTTTCATGTAAGATAAGAAATGCTTTTAGCTTAAATATGCATGAATATATGTATGATAACCTTATGCTAGCCTTTAGTTTAAATATGCATAAATAAATGAATGATAATTTTATACTAGCCTTATTATAATATATGGAGATAAACATGGCTGGGAGACGCAGTAATAGAGTCAATGAGATAGCACCCTCACCTAACCTTACGCATGTGGTTACTGAACTCCAGCGTCAAGTCACAGAGCAACAACAAGTGATAAATGCTTTAATGAACCAGCGAGGAAACCCTACCGCCCCACTAGCAGGCCCTAGCCCGATAGTTCGACAAGAAGCTTACCTAATCCAGTGGCAGAGGCTGAAGCCGGAGAACTTCTCTGGTACTGGTGAACCATGGGATGCCCAGGCTTGGTTCAAGACTGTGGAAAGCATTGTAGAGCTACTGGACTGGCCCGAATACGAGAAGATTAAGTGCGCATCATTTTGCCTTTCGGGAGATGCCCAAATGTGGTGGGAAAGGGTTAAAGCAAAGAGGCAAGTGAATCAGATGAGATGGACGGACTTCGAATATGAATTTTTCGAAGAATTCTTCCATATGCGGGTGACAAACAAGCATTACAACGAGTTCACTGGGTTCCGGCAAGGTGACCTATCAGTTAGTGAAGCTGTGAAGAGATTCAACCGACTCGCACGTCTATCCCCAGAGTTGGTCAGTACAGAAAGAGAAAGGGTCAGACTCATGCTGAAGATGCTCCGACCCGAGATATCTCTGAACGTGGCCGGCGGAGTTAATAGACCACAGACCGCAGAGGAGTTGTTCAGTAGTGCCCTAATCACCGAGCACTACCTGAACAACATTAACCAGCAAAAGAAGGCACTGAATGAAGGCAGGAGTCAAGCCCAGTCAGGAGGTCAGAGAACCCAGAGTACATGGAAAGGGAACTATGATGGCAAGAGAAAGCAATGGGATGACTCTAAAGGTGGTCCAGCGAACAAGCAGGCCATGATCCCTCAGTGTACTACATGCGGGAAGATACATCTCGAAGTGTGCTACAGGGGCACGAATAGATGCTACAACTGTGGACGGGAAGGGCATCGAGTCAAGGACTTCCCTACTCAGGTTCAAGCACCTCTTCAGCAGTATACCCAGTATAGGGGTGCTCCTCCGCAGCTACACCAGATGCAGGCTGCAATCGAAGGTACTCTAATAAGCCAAGGGAGATTGGAAGCTCCGCCAGTTACGATGAATGCCAGGGTATTCTCTCTCACCCAAGAAGATGTGGCGAACACTTCTACGGTTGTCACAGGTCAGATATTTATTTTCTGTCAGCATGCTACTACATTATTTAATACTGGGGCAACACACTCGTTTGTCTCTACACCTTTCACGAAAAAGATGGACATGCCACCACAAGCTTTGGATCGCAAGTTCTTAACAACCCTACCCTCGGGAGAAGTAATGCCCTCTACTCATATGCTGCGAGCCGCACCCATCAGAATCGCAGACAGAGAACTCTACTGTAATTTAATAGTGCTCGACATGTAGGATTATGATATCATATTGGGCATGGATTTCCTAAGTAAGTACGGTGCTTCGATCGAGTGTCATAAAAGAAAAGTGGTCTTCCAGCCAGAGGCAGAACCTATGTTTGAATTTATTGGAGAGCCAAGGAAAAGAATCGATAAATTTCTATTAGCTTTAAAGGCACGCAAGATGTTAGACAGTGGATGCACTGGGTTTCTAGCACATGTGGTTGATACAAGTCAAGCTGAGGACCAGAAGCTAGAAGATGTCAGAGTTGTATGCAACTACCCAGAGGTATTCCAGATGAACTACCAGGGTTAGCCCTAGATAGAGAAATTGAATTTGAGATAGAATTGATTCCTGGTACTAACCCGATCTCTAAAGCACCATACCGTATGGCGCCGGCTGAATTGAAGGAACTTCAGGGACAGCTACAGGAGTTACTCGACAAGGGACTTATATGCCCAAGTCGCTCTCCATGGGGAGCTCCAGTACTGTTGGTAAAGAAGAAAGATGGGTCTATGCGAATGTGCATAGACTATCGAGCGCTAAATAATGTGACGATCAAGAATAGGTACCCTTTACCACGGATTGACGACCTATTCGACCAGTTAAAGGGTGCCACCATCTTCTCTAAGATTGATCTGAGGTCTGGCTATCATCAAGTGAAAGTGAAACCAGATGATATACTGAAGACGACTTTCCAAACAAGATACGGACATTATGAGTTCGTAGTTATGCCTTTCAGAGTGACGAATGCACCTGCTATGTTCATGGATATGATGGATCGGGTATTCTCGGCATTCCTCGATAAATTTGTGATCGTTTTAATCGACAATATACTGATATATTCGAGAACCCAAGAAGAGCACGTTGAACACCTGAATATGGTATTGCAGATTCTTCAGGAAAAGCAGTTGTATGCAAAGTTCTCCAAGTGCGAGTTCTGGCTCGATCAAGTATCATTTTTGGGTCACGTTATATCCAAGCATGGAGTGATGGTGGACCCAATAAAGATTGAAGCTCTGAGTAACTGAAATAGGCCAAAGAATGCCAGCAAAATCAGAAGCTTTCTCGGACTAGCAAGCTACTACAGGAAGTTTGTAGAGAACTTCTCTAGAATTGCAGCCCCTATGATAGTTCTCACTAGAAAGGACAAAAAGTATTAATGGACGGATGCCTGCGAGAAGAGTTTCATAGAATTAAAAAGGAGACTGACCAGTGCTCCAATCCTTGCTCTTCCGGACAGTAACGAAGGCTTCGACATGTACAGTGACGCTTCCAAGTTGGGACTCGGAGCTGTACTCATGTAGAATGGCAAGGTCATTGCCTACGCCTCTAGGCAACTCAAGGAACATGAAAGGAATTATCCCACTCACGATCTAGAGCTAGCGGCCGTGGTCTTTGCTCTCAAAACATGGAGGTACTATCCATATGGAGCTCAGTGTAGGATTTATACAGATCACCAGAGTCTGAAATATTTCTTCACACAGAAAGACCTAACACATGAGACAATGCAGTGGCTAGAGCTCGTCAAGGATTATGACTGCGAGATCTTCTACCATCCTGAAAAAGCGGACAAAGTGGCCGATGCACTCAGCAGGAAGTCCTGTGCCACCTTAATATCTCTATCGGTATTATCTCGACCCCTAGAAAAGGAAATTATGTGTTACGGGGTTGAAATCATTTCCGGACATCTTTCTACCATGACGGTAGCACCGACACTGTTCGACGATATATTAAAAAAGCAAGCCCGTGACCCGAGCATTCAAAGGATCAAGCAAGAGGTCGAAGGAAAGGATGATGGATTTCAGATCTCCGATAAAGGAGTACTCTACCTCGTGGATCGCTTGTGTATTCCCGATGAATCGGAATTACGGAAGAGATATTTGAGAAGCTCACGGAACCCTATGCGATGCATCCTGGATCCACCAAGATGTACCAAGATCTGAAAGGAAAGTTCTGGTGGTTTGGTATGAAAAAAGATGTGGCTCGTATGTCGATTACTGCTACACTGCGGAGGTTAAAGTAGAACACGAGACACGGAGGAACACTGCGGCCAATCAAATTCAGAATGGAAATGGGAAGATATTTCTATGGATTTCATCTCAGGACTACCCAAGATGACGAATGGGTATGACATTATATGGGTGATCGTGGACAGATTGACAAAGTCTGCCCACTTCTTAGCAATCAAGATGACCTACTCGACTGAGCAACTGGCTCAATTATATGCTAGGAAAATTATCAGATTACATGGTATTCCTAAGACCATCATATCTGATAGGGATGGTTGCTTTATTTCCCATTTCTGGGAATGTGTTCAGAAGGCCCTTGGCACGAAGCTATTATTCAGTATTGCCTTTCATCCTCAGACCGACGGACAGACAGAAAGGGTGAACCAAGTATTGGAGGATATGTTATGAGCTTGCGCCTTAGATTTCAAAGGGAGCTAGTGTCGATACTTATTCTTGGCAGAATTTGCCTACAATAATAGCTACCAAACTACTATTGGAATGGTGCCCTATGAGGCTCTATACGGGAGAAGATGTAGATCTCCTATATGTTGGTGTGAGGGTGGTGAAAAGAAGGGGATGGAACTCCAAACAGATATCATTGATGACACCACCCGAGCTATACAGAATATCCGCCAAAGAATTGAAACTTCTCAGAGCCGACAAAAGAGCTATGCAGATATGTGGCGTAGACCATTGGAATTCGAAGTCGGGGATCTGGTATTCCTCAAAGTGGCCCCTATGAAGGGAGTGATGAGATTCGGAAGGAAGGGTAAGCTGAGTTCGTGCTATGTGGGACCGTATTGAGCATTTCCAGTACAGACCAAGTGATTGAGCCACAAACAGTGCAAGTTCAAGAGGACCTGAGTTATGAAAGTCGGCCTATCCAGATACTAGACTGAGAAGTCAAAAGACTAAGGAATAAAGAGGTGCCCTTAGTGAAGGTTCTGTGACAAAATCAACGGTACGAAGAAGCAACCTGGGAATGCGAGGAGGACATGAAACAGAAGTACCCAGAGTCGTTCTAAGTTTCGAGGACGAAACTTTTAAAAGGTATGAAGGACTGTAACACCCGTAAAATTTTTAGAAATTTTATAAGAATTTTTGCATGATCATATGGGCTTTTATGTGAGCTCTTTCAAAAATAAAAGGAAATAGAGCCAAAAAAGATGCAAGGCCCAGGGTTTGAACCCTAAACCTCCAAGTAAATAACTAAACCTTAGGATGCATCCAATAACCAGAAGCCCAGCAGGGTTGTGCTATTAGAAGCATATGGGAAATGATAGATAAGAGTAAGGGAGGCTAAGGGACACCTTCAAGTGAATAAATACGAGTATGAGGAGACAAGAGAATCACAACTTGTCATTCTCCTCTCCTCTTCTTCTTCCCCACCGAAACCCTAGCTCCCCCTTCTCCCATTTCCGAAAACCAACAAAGCAAGAAGGGAGCTCTAGTCTTGGCATCACATAGGGTATATTCTACTACTAAACAAGCGAAAGGATGTAAGTATCCCCTCACCTGCAGTACAAGTTGTTTCGGTTGATAGTTGTTTAAAAACCTCTTTTGAAACTCTCGGCCAAGACCTCTTCATGCTTCCAATGATTTTTCCATGCCATGTTTTGAATGAATATGATGATAATATGTAGATAGATAGGCTTGATTGAGGATTTGATTCCAAAGCTCTTCTTGAAACTTTCGGCCAAGCCCTATTTATGCTCTTAATGGTCTACCATGCTATGATCTATATGTTTCCAAGCCATGTTTTGTATGTAAATGAAGATAATATGTTGAAAGATAGGTTTGATTTGAGTGTTTGATTCCAAAGCATCCTTGAAACTTTCGGTCAAGCCCTATTTATGCTCTTAATGGTCTACCATGCTATGATCTATATGTTTCCATGCCATGTTTTGTATGTATATGAAGATAACATGTGGATAGATAGGCTTGATTGAGTGTTTGATTCCAAAGCTCTCCTTGAAACTTTCGGCCAAACCCTATTCATACTCATAATGGTCTTCCATGCTATGATCTATATGTTTTTATGCCATGTTTTGTATGTAGATGAAGATAACATGTTGAAAGATAGGTGTGATTTGAGTGTTTGATCCCAAAGCTCCCTTGAAACATTCGGCCAAGTCCTAGTTGTGCTCCTAATGGTCTTTCATGCCATGATCTGTATGTAATGGATGTTAACATGTGGTTAGTTAGAGCTTGTACAAGTTTTTTAGGGTTTAAGTTTTGTTAGGAACCCCATGAAGTTTCGGCCACACCATGTTATGATAGATCATGATATTTCATGCCATACTCTATATGTATATGATGTTATTATGATGTTAGGTAGACCTTGTACAAGATGTTTTAGTGTTTGGAATCTTAAGAACCCTCCCTTAAGGGTTTCGGCCAACCCATGTTCATGCCCTCTAATAATCCTCCATGCCATGCTACGTGTATATAAGATGTTAATATGATGTTAGTTAGACTTTATGATAGCATGATTTTTTTATGCCACTACCTTATGTTCATGTTGATTGTATGAATGTATGTTTATGCTCATTGCATCATGATGAACAAGTATGTATGATGAAATGCCTAAGAGATGCTTCCCTATGAATGTGGACTAAGATCACTCTTTATGATATGAGAAGGAACATGATATGTTATGAAAAAGGAACATGATATGCTATGATAAGGAACATGATATGTTATGAAAGAAATATGATATGTTATGATAAGGAACATGATATGCTATTTTACTTTCTACATGGCTTGTACCGGACCCTAGCAAGGTCTAAGGGATGGGCTCCAACGTGCCCCTAGGTCGACGGTCATAGTACGGACCTAGTACGGGATGGGCTCCTAAGTTGCCCTAGGCCGACGGTCATAAGTATGGGCCTAGGATGGGCTTCTATGTTATGTTGCCCCTAGGTCGATGGACATAGTACGAACCTAGTACCCTAGTAGGTTCGGGATTAGCTACCTCGGGTCCATTTAGGGATGCACGCAATGATGATGATGTATGTGGTACAATGTCGGGCCCAATATGTTGAGATTATGTTTAAGTACCTATAATAATATATGATTTCAAAGAGCATCTTGCATATACCCTTTTTATGTCTATGTGATTATGATATTTATATGTATGTTATGCTTATATGTTCTTGAATGTTCATGTCATTACTCTTATATGTATGCTATGCTTATATGTTCTTGAATGTTTATATGAATATTATGCTTATATGTTCTTGAATGATCATGTCATTACTCTTATATGTATGCTATGCTTATATGTTCTTGAATGTTTATATGAATGCTATGCTTATATGTTCTTGAATGATCATGTCATTACTTTTATATGTATGCTATGCTTATATGTTCTTGAATGTTCATGTCATTACTCTTATATGTATGCTATGCTTATATGTTCTTGAATGATCATGTCACTACTCTATGTCTAATATTTTATGTATGGCTTTTGTATGTAGGAAAGGATCTTACTAAGCCTATGTGCTTATAGTTTCATGTTCCCTTGTACTGCAGATAAGGGTAAAGAATGGCTAAACTAATGGAAGCAACAGGAGGGGCAAAGTGTGTGTGGTAGTGGCATGGTGGAAGAGATCTGTTTACATTCCAAGACTTATCCATGTTTTCCCCTTTTAGTTTATGTTCAAAGACTTATGCATGTTCCCCTTTAAGTTTTGCATGTTAGTTGTTAAGAGTCAAACTCTACTTGATGATGAATGGTTGCTACTTGGTGTCCTTTAAGATGATTATCATGAACTTGAACTAAGTACTTATGAAATGATTATGCATGCTCCATGTTTCATGCCTTATGTTTTTAAAAGAAAAAAAAAGTCTAAAGTCTTCCGCTGTAGATGCATGTATGTATGATCGCGTCACGCTGCCTTTAAAAAAAGGGCGGGCATGACAGGTTGGTGGTCGACGCAAGCAAGGAGAAGAAGGGAGTTTATTCTTCCCTTGTTCGGAGCTAACAAGGAAGGGAAGACACGCGATCTAGGAGGCTTCGACTCTTGGAAGATCGTCGCCCACACGACGTCCAAGAGGAGGATAGGAATACAATAGAAGATTAAGAGGTAAAACAAGAGGTATAATCTTGTTTAACTTTAATTAGTGATCTTTTGTATTTTTGTATGTTATTGATTAACATTGACCTTGATGATAAATATAAAAATCGACGATCCGTTCATCATCTATTCCGCAGCTAATCGAGGAAAAGAGTTAGGTTGCTTGAACAACAAGTTTGTTCAAGCGACTACTCAAATCAAATAGTACGATGATGGATCAGTTGCTTGGGTATTCCATCTCCATCCGGATTAGTTTTAGTTGATAAAATTTTAATCCGGGGACATGTGATAGAATCGTCATGCATAAGCGACCAAAGCGGGAAGCAATTCCCTTCAAGTGGTATCAGAGCCACAGTTTCCGATTTTGTGTGTTTTGGATTCGGTTACTTTCATGCATTTATCATATATTTTATACCGGATAATAGTAGGATGTGTGTAGGCTAACTTTTTACTTGAAAGCATAATATCCAACTATTATGGCTATTTGGATGTATGTGATTGTATGTGTGTGATTGTAATTATTTATTTTAATCCTCGGGGTTGACTAGGCTAATCAGTATTTAATTTTTATAATTAAATACGACACTATTTAGCCGCTCATTTTAATTTACTTTCGATCTAGATATGTTGTACACTCCTTCGTGGAGTATAGGATCGATGGATGTAAATTAAAATAGTTTATCTCGGCTCGAATCCCCTTATGGCAAGAGCATGGTAAAGGGAGGAGCGGACGAGGTGGCGACACGACGGGAAGTATATTGGAAAACAAAATTCATAATAGTTGGAAAATATTCTTTTTTCATATTTATTTCTTATTGTTTGATATGCTTGTTGTGTGTATGAGAAAATTCTTCAATTTTAAATTACTAAGTGGGAGAGGGATATTTTTTTTAATTCCCGCGACCTCCATTACAATTTGACATGTGATGCGAACAAATTTGCGTGTTGGCTCTGAGTGCCTTCCTCCATATCAGATGAGTTTATTTTACAGATCACTAGGTCAAATATGGTTATAGGAAGTTATTTAGGAGTGTGTGTACTTCCCCATCAGAAGGCACATAATCCGAGATAATTATCTTAGTATCGTGTAATGGTAAACACTTAGATGCAAATAAAAGTATCCTTCACATCGGAGTCACTGCTTTTATTTGTAGGGTCGAAGAGAAACCAACTATTAATTTTGTTTGTCAAAAAGTAAGGTTGACGGGATAATAAAATTAATGGGAAAAACTTCCTCTTACAAATGTAGAATTCGTATACTTCCACACTATCGTGGCATACGAAATTCTCGGTGTTTTGAGGTGTTGGTTGATTTTAAAATTTTATTGTTTGAGGAATCAATAAATTTTTGAAATCTAATGTTTTAATTTATGTGATTCTTAGGTTTTACAAAATGACTTTCAACCCACTTGCTGTGATTCTGAAAGAAAACAAACTTACTAGACCTAACTATATTGATTGGAAAAGGAATCTGGACATTGTCTTAACTACTGAGGAGTACAAATATGTACTCTTCGAAGAGTGTCCTCCTAAGCCTACGGATGATTCTAGTGAAAAGGAGAAAGAGAGTTATAGGAAGTGAATCAAGGCTGATGAAATGGTGCAGTGTTACATTTTGGCTTCTATGTCAAATGTATTATAACATCAACATCAAGACATGAATACTGCCTATTACATGATGCTCAATCTCAAGGAACTTTTCGGACACTAGAATTGGGCTGCTAAGCAGGAAGCTATGAGGAACTTGATGACGACCACCATGGTTGAGGAATCATGTTCTTAAGATGATGGCTCATTTAAATGAGCTGGAAGTCCTTGGAGCAGAGATCTATGGGGAAACCCAGGTCGATATCATTCTTCAATCTCTACCTAGGAGTTTTAAGCAGTTTCTCTTGAACTACAACATGAATAAGAGGTTGTATTCGTTGGCGGAGTGATAACTGTCATTTTGTTGTATTATTTTGGTCCTTAATATCATCGTTTTAATCCTCTCGTATGTTTAATTGTTGATTATTTGCATGTTTTATGAATTGGATATATTTTTGGGTCTTATTATAAATGCTCCTAAAGTTTGGACTTATATGCAAATTTTATCTTTGTTTGTAGGAGATCGAGATGAGCCATTGGACTAGACTCAAGTTGGATCAAATATGGCTTCATCTGGGGTTATAATGGACATTTCAAGATGATTTAATCTGAGCCCTTCATCCAGATCAAAAGACAAATGAAATCAAGGGTTCAGATCTGAGCATTATGAACCGTCCGAGGAAAGTGATTGATTCTGAGTCATCCATCTGGATCTGGAGCGATCTGGCCCGTACATTAATATCTACATGTCTTGGCCGTTCATCCGGACCGTTGGATCGTGATTATACCTTCAGATGGATCAGATCCATCCATTTCAAATCAGACTGATTTCAACCGTTGGATGGAGCAGCTTAATTAAGCAATTAATATATCCATCAAACCCTAGCTTAATTGGGTGGCTGTGATCAAGAGAACATTGGATCGGACGGCTCACAAAATCCCTTTAATCAACCTAGCTTCACGCGCGAAGCGAATATCTGTGCGCTTCTTCCCCAATCGCGCGGCCAGCCGTGGCGATTCCTCCACATCATCCGTCCGAGAAGCTGCCGATGCTCCTCTCCACCAAGGCCGACGGTGACATTTCCTACTTCCTTTTCTCATCTTCTCTCGATAGGATTTTTTCTTTTTCACGCTTTTGGCACAACGGCATGATTTGTCTGCTCCACCGATTCCTTTTCACGCCATGGCGAAGGCGTATTTTTCCAAGAACTGGCGACGCTTCCTAGCCTCATTGTCCCTTTCATCTCCATCCATCTCAAGATCCTTCCGGAGACAAGTTATCCACTTAAGCCGGTGGCTTACGAGCAGGGATTTTCGCCATCTTCACCGACACTTATCGACGCTCGCGACCGGAGTCGAAGCTACCCTACCGGACGTGGTCGCAGAAGGATGGGGTGACCTTCATCGCCGTGTGGTAGCGGCAAAGATGTATTTCCAGACTCCATTAGCCCTTCAATTCCTAAATTCCGGCGGCAGAAACCTATTTCCAGCATCGGTGAAGACTTGTAGACGATCACAGATTCGGTCCCTTCTACTATCGTGGTAGCGGCAGTCTCGAAGTTCATCACCGGAGCAGTGATCCATTCCACCATTCCAACTTTCGTTGGAGGATTTTTCTGACGAGAGATCCGTACCCTGAGACGCTTGGAGCTGTTCGGTATTGTCGTAGGTCACCTGAGAGAGTGGTACCTTTCCGGTGTTTGTGGATGACTGTTGATTTACTTTATTGATTTACTGTTAATTCAGTATTGTGTTTGTTATTATTTTACTGTGTTACCTTGTTACTTTGTGTGATTTCAGTTTATGGTTCATGTTATGTTTTCATTTGTATTTGCACTTGTGTTTTCCTTCGTATTTGCACTTGTGTTTTCATTTGTGTTGTCACTGGTGTTATTACATTGTGTTTGCATTAGTGTTTTCAATTGTGTTTTCGCTAGTGTTTTTAATATGTGGTTTCACCAGTGGCCTTGAATTGTGTTTTTACTAGTGTTCGTAACCTGTATTTTCACTAGTATTTTACTTTGTATTTTAATCTGCGGTTTACCTTGTATTTTATTCTGTATTCTAACTTGTGTTTAATTCGAGTCATAGTTAGAGTTTTATTTGTGTTATGCTTTAGTTGTTAGGTTAGTTTCATTTACATTCGACCAATGTACCGTATAGTGACAGTGCGGTGCTTGGTTGAATTGCTTTCGTTTATTGCATTTCGTTTATTGCAGTTTTTAGTGACTGTTTGACTATTGTGTCGTATAGTGACAGTGCGGTGCATGGTTGAATTGTTCACCTTTGTTTGATCAGTGTACCGTATAGTGACAGTGCGGTGCTTGGTCACTTTCCTTTCTGTTTGTTAGTTTAGTTTTTCAGTGATTGTTTGATCACTGTGCCGTATAGTGACAGTGCGGTGCTTGGTTGAATTGTTCACATTTGTTTGATCATTGTACCGTATAGTGACAGTGCGGTGCGTGATCACTTACTTTTGCGCATTAGGATAGTTGCTTGTTACTTTTTGCATTTGTTCTTGCATTAGGTTAGCTTCCCGGAAATTAATAATTGGTAGTTAGGTTTACTTTTTACATGTTTAATTCACTTGTTTGCATTTGATTTTGCATTTTAATTATTTTGATAACTTGTGAAAACCCCCAGTGTTTACTTCTGTTTAAAAACAAATGTCCAGCCATTAGGTTCGTTGGGAGATGACCCGAGTCAGTCCTATACTGCATTAGTATAGTTAGGGGGTTCGGTAAATAATTTTGGGAACGGTATTGCGACAAATAAAAATTTGTTCTATCAAAATTTTGGCATCGTTGTCGGGGAACTCTAATGGGTTCGTTTGTGTTTAAACTGTAGTTTGTTTGTTTGTTTTCTTTTTCTTTTGTTATTATTGTCTTTCTTATTATCTATATTTGTTTCTCATTGTATTTGTTTGTGTGGATTGTTGGATCGAGAAGCGTCGCTAGAGGGGGGGGTGAATAGCGATCGTAAATCTTTTCTTTTTCGTTCGTTCAATACGCAAAGTAAGCACAGCGGAAAATAAATGAACACGTTTATTTTACTTGGTTCACAACCCAGCGGTTGCTACTCCAAGGCCCTATCGGTCCTAGACCGCGTACGGAGGGCAAAGCACTAAAACGTCTCCTCCTCGTTGGAGGTAGGAGACAACGATTACAAAAACCGAATATACGAGGATGAGGCAACAAGCCTACCTCACCTCGTTATGAAGATAAAAATACAGAATATAATATCAAAATATGAAGAAGATCAAAACTTGGCGTCGCGTCGGCGTTATGACGGTGTTGAAGCGTTGGCGTTGTAGGAGCACTTGATGAATAATTGATGTGATTTGGAGATGAATCCTCCCCTCCTTTTATAGACTTTAGCCTCTGAATTTGTCTCCTATTTCTTTGGAACGGATCATGGATTTTTCCAAATTTTATCGCGAAGTGGCCGCGACAAACGTTATCCGCTTTTGACCTAGCGCAAAAAGTTGAATCGTCGCCATCGATCGATGCCTCTCATCGATCGATGATACGATCGATGCATCTCATCACCAATCGATAATCCGATCGCCCAATGTCCAGTGATGTGCCGGCTAACCACTTCCCTGCGAAGAGATTAGCTCGAAAATGATAAATCGACGGTTTCTAACCGTCGATCTCGTCCTAGACCTTCCACAGGAAGTCTTAGTCGAATCGTCGCCTACGGTCGTCCCCGTAAAGAGGACACGACCTTACAATCTCTCACTCACACGAGCTTACCTCGATAGTAGCTCTCGCTTCCGGCCTTCCACTCGATTCCTTCGGCTCCCTCCGAATTCACTCAAGTGTCGCCCGACCACCACGGCTTCCTCCGGGTGTCGCTAGCCTTCAGCTCCAGCTTTAGTACTTTTCTGCACACTTGATTTAGCTCGTGAGATAACAATATAAACTTAACTTTGTGTCTTTGCCATAATCAAAACACAGGTTCGATTATCTAGTGCCCCTGCACCAACATGGATGACTAGGTCTTCAGGTGATCATCTACTTGAGTTTTTGCAGCAGTTTTTCTCTTCCCTCAGAGGCTCAGCCTAGGAAGCGGGTTGTTGAAGAAAAGGCTAGGGAATTCCAAGAGCTAGCAGATTCCCAAGTATGTCAAGTTTTTTTTTAAAGATCTATGTGTTCACGAGAAGTTGTACTCTTTCTATGGAGGTAGGAGATATTGTATGTCACGCCCCGAGAGTATGTCGTGCCGAAAAGCAAACGGACGACATCTCCCCTGTACGTGGCAACATATCGGGTTAATACAAGGCCCGTAGGCCCACAACAACATGACATATATATGGACAATACGAAACAATACATCCACAACAACACAAAAGGTGCGCACCGGTGCGACTCTAACATACTACACAAAAAACAACATCCAAACCAACAGCCAAATACAACACTGATTATACATAGCCATAATACAAAACAACAGTGGAAGCAAAATACGTGGAAAACCCCAATTGTTCGATGTGAGATGGGATCAGCTGGCAGAGCTCCGAACGTCCAAGGAATCTTCTACCTGTTATCTGGGCGACAGGAAACCCAGGGTCCAGGGGTGGTGAGTATAAACTCAGGGGTAATATGTAGAAAGTGCATGAACAACATATAAGGATATAGAAATCTACAAGTATACATGTGAAGATCTACAGGTATACAACATGAGTCCAATAGACATACTATCGACCATCCATATAACCATACATAGATATACGATCCATAATGGATATACAATCATGTTAGGACCTCTAGTCCATAACCACATACTGACAACCACATACATTTATCTATACACGGACAACTAGATCCGCCATAGATGCACAACTAACATGTGTACAATACAACAATCGACTTCATAACCCAAACCATCACCTAACCCTAGTGATGTAACACAGTTATCCAATCTGAAGTCACAAGGATAACCCTAACCACCTGTACTTACTGAACAACCATCGACTAACACATAATAGGGTTTATAGTTCCTATCCGTGCTAGATAATCAATGAAATAACAGCAATATCTCAAAGGTCAAAGGCAGTACAAGCATATGATTAAATAAGAGTGGATTTAAAGATAAATAGGTATAAACATATATCCAAATTCAAGCACTAGAATTTGATCAAAACTATCGGACCAGGTAGATATTACCCACCTGATACTAAGACTCCTCTGAAAACATCATTTGTCCTCACGTCCACGAGACAATCCTAAATCAAAGCCCTGTACATTTGTTACACAGCTATAACATAACCTATAACATAACATTCAGAATCAAAGCTTACCTTCAGTCTCACACACCGATCGAATCACACCATAGGGAAAACAGCTCGGTGACCCCGATTGCTGCTGGAAAATCCAAGCTCTGTTGCAAACAGAGTTATCCAAGTTTAATGATATTGTGAACAACAATAACTCATCCTCATCAACTGCTGTGAACAAAATACACAACCTACCTCTAAACACAACCCACACCAACCTCCGGCGCAATCAATATCACCAGTCCCCCTTCTCCGATTTGCTCTACTCACCGGGCAACCCAACTTCAATCGTTACTGCCCTAACATCGGCAGAGGTCGTGAAGCACAGCTCATGATCAGAGACCAGATAGAACCACCCCTAGCTCCGGCAACGTTCGACCAAAGGCAGTTGACTGCAGAGCTATTCCCGGCGAGGATGAGAAGAGGGCAGCGATGCCCTATCTCCGATCTAAGGTGCCTCAAGGAGATTTGACAGCCAGGGAAGAAGTCGATCTGGATTCTCATCAACAATCCACAACCACAATAGACAAATGAGATTTACCAGCAAGCAATTGGAGATCGATGGAAATCAAGCAGCACTGCCAACTCACCGTGGACATCGGCATTACAAGAAGACGGCACTGACCGAAGGTGATCGAATGGAGAGGTAGGCGATGATTGTGCGATTATTCAATTGGAGATCTCCGGCAGCGACAAAACTACAGAAGATAGCAACGACAAGTTGAGCTCAAGCGACAGCTGGACGATCCTCGTGATGCGACAAAAAAGGCGCGACTGATCTGAGCTTCACCGATGAAGACGCCGTCGAGTTGGCCTCTCGAATAAGCGATCGACGACGGCAGATGGGAGGTCGACAGCGGCTCGAACTCACGGCGACTAAATCGGAAGAGAGGAGATCTGCTCTGGCAGCACTGGCTCACATCGATCTGCTGAGAGAAGAAACGACGGCGATCCTGCTCACAGCCAACACTCTACCCACGCGCCGCAGTGATAGGGAGGTGCCGGTGAAGAGGAGAGAGCTGCAGCGAAAGGAAAAATAGAGGGAGAGAAGAGATCGCGATTTGAGAAGGAAATCAAGGTGAAGGGAAGAAATCGCGGAGGAAGAAATGGGAAATGCGCAAACGGTCAAGTTCAGCCTTTAAGAACCAATCTCTTTGGGTTAAGCTAGCCTTGGTTCAGTCCAAGCTAGTCCAATGTTGACCCAAAGCTAACCCAACCACTAATTAGTTCCAATTAACCCACTAATTAAACTCAATTTAATTAGAGGGTTAATAAAAAAAATCGTATCTTACATTCTCCCCCACTAATAAAAATTTGGTCCCCAAATTTCCGACTCATGTACGAGTATAAGATGTCACAACAACCATCTCAAGTATCCGGAGCAAAGACACACCTCAACTGAGTAAGTGGGGTACTGAGCTCGAATATTATATTCCAGCTCTTATATACACTCTCAACATATCGACCATCTATCAAAGATACATAACTGTGCCATAGTGGAGCTCTATACTCGTGACTGGTGGGAAACTTTGTCAAAATCATAAGGTGAATCATGAATCACTATCAGAAATGATACTCAAGGTTACTCCATAGATATAATTCTATCAAGCGATCCAACGAAATCCATCTTACGACTCGGAAGAAAATTAGCGGACCTAGCTAATCGATCATCGACTACCCAAATCCTATCAAGTTCTTTTCGAATTCTAGATAATCTCCCAACACAGTCTAACGTACTAGGCTCCCACTTTATCACGGTACGTGACCCTACCGATCACAATATTCCACCTTTGCTTGTTGGCATACCCAACATCAAACTACGCAATCAACTGTGTCGCATATATCGTTCCACCAACATGAACGTCTCAATACTCACTATTTTTGGATACACTCCGAATAAATCATCACTCTCGAATGAAGTGTCTTCTGAAACAACTCTTCTTAAAGCGAATGCAACTCTGGAAACCACCATCCTTCCCAAAGACAGAGATTTATGTTAGGGCAATCTCTTGCCGTGATATGGTTTTGATGGTGTGGCAAAGGGTTTAAGTTAGTGTGTTATGTTTATTTGATATGTGCGTTGAAGTCATGCAGGACTTAGTAATTCGCACATGGAGCCATGGCGAGTTTCACATCTCATGACTCGTGCCTTGAGTCGGTGAAGGATAGCTTTGCAGAAGCCGTGCGCTTGGAGCATCCGAGGGACCGCCGGACGAGAAGCTTGGAGTGAAGCCGGAGGAAGTAGACTTCGAGGCAAGAGACGCGAAGGAGCATTGCAGAGCCGTGCGCCTGATGCTGCCGAGGGACGTGGCCGAGAACGAAGAGAACTTCGAAGGCGAGGGACTCCGAGAAATGAGAGTGAGCGACATTAACCCGGGAAGGGTAGTTCTTAGGTGAAACTTGGCCATTTGGCCAAGTGTCGGATGGGTTTTCGACACCGCCGATCGCGCTATGTCATGGCAATGATCGCTAGTCGAGTGTAGCTCGACCGGTATACGATCGATCGGTTTGCGGGCGCAGCCGATCGCCATACGCATCGGCCGATCGCTAAGATCGACCGGCCAAGGCGCAGAATGATCGTCAATAGGGTTTTAGCCACGATGAACGCCAGCCGATCGGCCGAATCGACACGAGTCGCAATGACCGGGTGAGGTCCATCACGATCGCTAAGAGTTCCGCTGACAACAACGGTCGGCATCCGACGTTCGGAGGCCGTTCGAGGTCGAGGTGAGTCGATCGCCATGGGCGCAAATGATCGATGGCGGCCAACGGAAGAAGTTAGCCCTCTCTATAAAAAGAGAGGTGTGAGCCTTGAGAGGCTAATGCTTAAGTTCCAAACAATCTTCCTAGTGCCCCACTGGCCTAAACTCTTCTTACTCGCTTTTACTCCATTCTATTTGTAAGAAGAGTGATCTTGGTGTAAAGGTTACCTCCACCTAGCTTTGTGCAAAGGAGAGACCGATAGTGATTGGTTTTGGCGAGTGATTCACCGTGGATTTAATCGGACCGTGGATTAGCGGCGTAGCCGTGAACCACGTTATATCTTGGGTGTTTGTATTGCTTGTTTCTATTTTGCTTGTCTTTATTTATATTTGTATATTCCGCTTGCGCTAACGCTTTTGTAGACGAGCAAAATACCGCCATCCAAACGAAAAGGGCTATTCACCCCCTCTAGCCGCCATCCGATCCCTTACAAGTGGTATCGAGGCCGAGGTTGCTTGTCACCGGACTAACCACGCAACAAGCCCTACATCAAAATGGCGGCTCCAACATCCACCCACCGGGTTCGACGGGAATTCTCTTGGTGGAAAAGGAGAATGGAGGTATTCTTCAAACCGATTTCGATATTATGCTTATAATGGAAAATGGTTTGAGTTGCCTAGGGATGAAAGGGGTGAGCCAATAGAGAAGTCAAGGTGGAATAAGAAGCAGAGAGAGCACCTTGCAAACTCAAAGGCAAAACATCATCTTCTCAATGTGCTCCCTCAACAAGAGATCAACCGGATCGGAGAATGCACTAGCGCCAAAGAGATGTGGGAGAAGCTTGTAGAGCTTCATGAAGGCACCCGAGGCCAAGCTTGCAAGAAGAGACCTCCTCCGCCTCCCAACTATCCAATATAAAACTAGAAAAGGGAGAAAAGGTAACCTCACTACACTCTAGGTTTAAAGAAATTTTAATTGGGCACACAAGTGTAGGTGAGAAGCTATCAACCGGGACATGGTAATGAAGGCTATAGATGCCTTTCCCGGTCCTCAAAGTGGAGTTCCATGGTGGACTCCTTCTACATGTCCAAGAACCTAGAAGTGAGTACCTTGGAGGAGTTCTTCTCAACAATGGAACTCCATGAAACTAGGCTTGAGGAATTCAAGAAGAGCCAAGAATTCAACCCTCAAGAGGAGTAGCATTGTTGGCTAACAAGGGGAAGAAGAAGATGGAAGTCCCCTCCTCCTCCGATGATGAAGCCTCCTCCTCCTCCATGGATAGCACCGAGGAAGCCTACATGGTAAGGAAGGTGAGGCGTGTATTTAAGAATTTTAGATTTGATAAATCAAATGATAGGAATAGAAGACCGAGGGGGAAGGTGATATGCTACAATTGCCAAGGAGAGGGACACATAAGGGACAATTGTCCTCTCCTAAACAAAAGCAAGGAAGAGAGGAAAAAGAAAGAAGAAAAGAAGAAGAAAAAGGGGAGCAAGAAAAAGAAGGAAGAGGAGAAGAAGACAAAAGAAAAGGGGAAGGCCAAAGCATTCAAGGCCAAGACATGGGATGATCCTTCATCCTCCTCCTCATCATCGGATGAGGAGAATGCCTTTGTCGCCAATTTGGCCTTGATGGCCTTTGACGATTTGGATTGCTCCTCCTCCAAAAATGAAGGATCAAGCACAAGAGGAGAGAGCTCAAGTGAAGGGAGCCTCCTCCATCATCATCCTCCTCATCATCCGAAGAAGAAGAAGAGGACATGGAAACTATGGTAACCAATCTCTCACCTAGTAAAATAGTTTCTATGATTTCTAGTTTAACTAGGGATTTGTTTAGAGCAAAGAAGAAAAATAAATGCATGCTTGAACAAATTAAGGCATTAGAAAATAAGCTAGAAAATGCATGCTTAAATAATAATGATACTTCTTCTTGCCATGATGATGCATGCTCACATGATAATTATGTGCCTTTAGATGTTAGTGATGCATGCATAGAGGAAAATAGGGCATTAAGGGAAAAGGTATATTATTTAACCAAAGCCCTAGGAAAATTCACAATTGGCTCCAACACTTTGAATATGATCATAGGGAGCCAAAGGGCAAGTTTTAACAAGAAAGGCCTAGGATATAAAGAGAAGAAAAATGAGAAGGCCTATAGATGCCTAATAGCTAGGGACAAGACAAAAACAAAGTAATAGCTAAGAAATGGATCCCAAGGAATTTCTAGTGAACCCCATAGGTAAAAATCTATTTTGGGTTCCAAAATCCATCCTTAAGGGTTAGAAAACCCTAGGTAGTCAACCATATGAACTTGACCTATATCATATTTTGGTTGACTTAGGATGACGGACAACATTTTTAGATAGTGTTGGGTGATGATAACGTGCCCATAAATAGGTAATAATGCTAAAATCATGATGATTAATGTAATTTCTATGCATATGTGTAATCATGATCTATGATTTTGATATTGGGCACATCATCATGAGAAATAGGTTTAAATCATGCTTTAGGTGATAACTTATTTATTATCATCATATAATGCCTAATGCATGGTTATAATTTAATGAAAACATGTATTTCATGGTCATAATGTGAAATTAATTGATATATGTCATTATGATCATGTAGGTTGTTAGATTGATACTTAACCATGATAGAATTGCTTGAATATATTGGTTAAGTATATATATACAAATACCCCCTAGGATGCATCTCACACTCACTATAGGCTAACTTGATTGCAAACTTAGCATGGGTGAGATATTAGGATGATACAAATGTCCACTAATGCCTATGACATTTAGATGGTCATTTAAAGTATCAAAATATCAATAATAGACCAATCATGGGGAAGGCTTATGTTTAATTAATAGACATATTGCCCAAAGATCATGATTGGATATTTCTAATGTTTTCAAAACAATTTCTTACCTTAAAATACATGTATTCATGTTTTGAAACAATTGAATGCAAAACTAGGTGTTAAAATGGATACTAACATGCTCAAAAACTAGTGTTTTTTTCAAGTGTTTGGATTTTTGGCAAATCTTGTAAAATATAATGATTTTTCATGAAAAACTATTTTTCCTTGATAGATATACTTAAGAGAAATATGTTCCTCGAATTTCATGATTTTTCGAATTTTCTGGAATATTTAATGCATTTCTGAATTTCATCCGTAAAATCGAAATTCGGCTTTGTGCTACCGATCGCCATATCGATAGCAAATGATCGTGGTGTAAATCAGAATATTAAAGGCCGAATTCAGTTTATAAAACCTCCTACAAGTGGTAGAAATATACTTGATGCCTCCTACAGTTTTTAAATCAACTTGACATAGTTTTTTCCTCCATTATACTTGATGCCATGAGCTTATAACTTAGTGTTAATCTTTTTGATGGTGTCAAAGGGGGAGAAATAAGTATGTTTAAGTTAATCACTTTAGGGGGAGAAATATATTTTAGGGGGAGAAATATATGATAGGGGGAGAAAATTTGCATAGAGAATTTCATGGATTAAGGGGGAATTGCATGTTGTTATATCATGTTTATCTTTACATGCCTTCTTACCTTAGAATTTATATCAAATGTTTTTACCTAACTTAAACGGATTGCCACACATCAAAAAGGGGGAGATTGTTAGGGCAATCTCTTGCCGTGATATGGTTTTGATGGTGTGGCAAAGGGTTTAAGTTAGTGTGTTATGTTTATTTGATATGTGCGTTGAAGTCATGCAGGACTTAGTAATTCGCACATGGAGCCATGGCGAGTTTCACATCTCATGACTCGTGCCTTGAGTCGGTGAAGGATAGCTTTGCGGAAGCCGTGCGCTTGGAGCATCCGAGGGACCGCCGGACGAGAAGCTTGGAGTGAAGCCGGAGGAAGTAGACTTCGAGGCAAGAGACGCGAAGGAGCATTGCAGAGCCGTGCGCCTGATGCTGCCGAGGGACGTGGCCGAGAACGAAGAGAACTTCGAAGGCGAGGGACTCCGAGAAATGAGAGTGAGCGATTGTAACCCGGGGAAGGGTAGCTCTTAGGTGAAACTTGGCCATTTGGCCAAGTGTCGGATGGGTTTTCTCGACACCGGCCGATCGCCATGTCGCGGCAATGATCGCCCAGTCGAGTGTAGCTCGACCGGGTACGATCGATCGTTTGTGGGCGCAGTGATCGCTATACGCCGCCGATCGAAGATCAATGACACCATCAAGGCGCAGGCCGATCGTCAATAGGGTTTTGCCACAGAACGCCGTCGAGCCGATCGGGCCGATTATCGAGCCGATCGTGTGAGGTCCATCACCGATCGCCAAGAGTTCCGCTGATGGACAACGGGATCCGACGTGTTCGGAGGCCGCTAGGATGCAATGACGCCATGGGCTGATCGATGGATGCCAACGGAAGAAGTTAGCCCTCTCTATAAAAAGAGAGGGTGTGAGCCTTTGAGAGGCTAATGCTTAAGTTCCAAACAATCTTCCTAGTGCCCCACAAGCTCTAAACTCTTCTTACTCGCTTTTACTCCATTCTATGTGTAAGAAGAGTGATCTTGGTTGTAAAGGTTACCTCCACCTAGCTTTGTGCAAAGGAGAGACCGATAGTGATTGGTTTTGGCGGAGTGATTCACCGTGGACGAATCGGACCGTGGATTAGCGGCGTAGCCGTGAACCACGTTATATCTTGGTGTTTGTATTGCTTGTTTCTATTTTGCTTGTCTTTATTTATATTTGTATATTCCGCTTGCGCTAACGTTTTGTAGACGAGCAAAATACCGCCATCCAAACGAAAAGGGCTTTTCACCCCCCCCCCCTCTAGCCGGCCATCCGATCCCTTACAATTTATTCTCACAAGAGAAATTAATCTAATGTCCAAAATTCACTCTGTCACCCTGAACTGAAAGTAACTGGAAGACTATAATAACTAATCTTGCTAATTTCTCAGCTAGCATACACATAATATACGTCTCAGTCAACTGCATCGGGATCGCTCCTAATCCCTAAAATGATGCATCTACGTACAATACCCTTCCATCCATATTGGACGGATTAACTAACACTGACATAAAAGTCAGCCACCGTCTAGGCCTTGAAACCTAGCTTCCCAAGCTTCCGACCAAGTGATTTCCATCACCTTCTTGGTCCAACAAATCAGCGGTATAGTATCGCTAGAACATCCTATCCACATTTATGGTGAATCCCAAATCAATCTAGGGAAACCACAACTTCCTTTAAGATTGTGAATATATCCCAAACATATATCCTCCACAAATATGATGACAATCGATCTCAAATACTCCAAGAGTACTTGATTCCTTAAATCCATGAATGACTAAATTGTTAATAAGTCTAACGACATTATCAACATCTCCTAAAATTCATACCAAGTATGAAATGTCGTCTTCTACACACCTGCATCCTTTTTACTCCAAGCTGATGATCGCTCAATCATCACACCGATATCGATAACTGTATGACACCAAGTCACTACAATATCAGCACTCCAATCGTAGATCAACCCTAGAGTATACACAGGTATTCTTTAACTGATCTCAATAGATCATCTATCCACAATGACGGATATTCATCCTCAACCACTACTACTTTCCATCATCGATAATCGATGTATAACCCCAAAGGTTCATCTCTCTTTTAATAAAGAGTTACGAGTCTTCTCAAGAAAAAATACTATGAGAGATAAATCCCCTCATGAGAAATACTGGGACGGATAAATATTCCATCCTACACCTCCTATAATCGCAACTTACGTTCTTCCAATTTCCACAGTGTTTAGCAACACCGATACCCATAAAATCATCTCCCGGTATGAGGTCCCCAATATCAAAACTATTTCCGAAATCACCTCAATCGCTTACTCCACTTGCCCATGCAGTGACAAGCCCGGGAGTTCATCCGAATCTATATCCAAATACTCTCGAATTATATGCACATTCGAGATACATGTTATACCCTCATTTCAACAATTTAACTATCCGCAAGGATATGTCTATAATAAAGGTATGTCTAGCAAAGGCTAAGGGTATCCCTTGACTTCTTGATTGTTGGTCAACATCTCACCTGACGGTAGAGATACCACCAATCCATAAGTCGATAGGAACCCATCTAATCCTATCTAAGAATGTTCTAGACCTAGCTACCTGTGACTATCAGTATCTCCCAATATATCCACACAGGGTAAACTAAGGTAATACCCCAAATGATCAATTCTTCGGTCTACTATATCTCTTCTCGAGTAACCATGTAAACTCGCCCAACATCTGTTCTGGACGGCTGAGCTCATGTAGATGCAAAAGACTATCATGGAGGAACTGAAATCACCTACTGAACCTGAAGTACAAACTGATGCAACTGTAGTGGAGATGGTAAAACACTGTTGTACTGGCAAAGGGTACACCACCGGTTGAAAAATACTAAAGAACTACCAACATCGTAGCACGCTCCAACTCTGCAAATAGTATAGCTGCAACTGAAGAATACCGCATAGATACGACCATCGTCGTATACTCTCTCTCCTCTGAACAAATCATAACCACGCTAAATGCTTGATTGTTATGCAGACGTTTGAATCTTACGAGATGTTTTCATCAATCTGAGTAAATTGCTTCTCCCGGATGAAAGTATCAAAGAGCTCTAACTATATCTGAGGTAGTAGATCGCTGCTGATGTGATAATCTATTCTTCTGTCATGATCTCGGCTTTCGAGGTTGTGGATCGTCCGCTCGAAAGCATCATCCATAGTCTTCCATTGATTCTTCAAAGTACATACTCTCCTTGTAGATACCGGCTGCTTATAGTAGAAACAGATACAATGGTCCATTGGATAATCCGGCTTTGTGTCTCGTCGTAACCCGCACTGCACACACATAATCTCCCTTCGGAGTCTTTCCTCTGAGTTCGCTGATAAACATGAGAAGTTGCTGACAATCTGCAATCGGTCTTCTATGATCGAAAAACTCTCCAATAGTCGCTCGTGACTCATAACTCCAATCTTGCTCCTTTTATCCAATATTTGGAGATTTCGGATTCCAATAATTTGACTTGCAATATCTGCTTATCAAATCTCCAACTCTTTAAAACACTTGCTACGGAGTCATTTCTATACACATGACTCGGTAGGAGATCCAAACATCCTGATCAAGATGTCAATCGATAAACCATGGGTGGTCGAAATCAACTCAATCACATTCTTGAGCTATTAGGTGGTTGTAACACTCGCAAGTCTAACGACTTTGCATGGTACCTTCGTTATCAAACGATCACCCTACCTGAAGCTCAAGAATTATCTGGCGATGAGTCAAAGAAGATGACATAGGGAAATACTTTCTCACAACATCGCTACACCGTGGCCAAGTGACGTGTGATTTCCCGAAGGCTATTTCCTATATCTTCCACCAAGTATCGGTTTGATCCCGATAATGGTATTCAACCAACTCTACTTTCTTCGTATAACACAAGTTAAGTACTCAAAAGTACTCTCAAAATTATACAACCTAGAATGACCAGTCCGGGGATCAAAATCCCCATGAACATCATCCACTAATTTCCTACTATCAGCACCAGCAATAGTATACTCGCTTAGTCCATTACCCCATAGGTAATGATCTGACTAACATAATTAGTGAAAATCTTAGGACTGTAATCCTTGATCTCCACAAGAGATGTGACTACGTAACCCCTGCTTTCCGACTCGGTATCAGTCGGCTCTCAAAGGTAATTACCTTTTCGATAGCAGGTACATGTCTAATAACCTCAATATGTCATTCCCGTGGCCAACACAAACCACAGTTACGAATACTAACTAACACCCTACAAGTCATCCCAGTTATAAGCAACTAAATGCATAACAAATAGAAGGATATGTAATAACTGTTAACATACCTTAAACCTTGTAGCTCGGAGATGTCCGCAACAGCCAGATCCCAGAACTCACAAAACCAAAACAGAGTAAAGCAAAACTCGATGTCCGAACGAAATAAAATCCGAAAATGGACTTTGCAACCTAGGGCTCTGATACCAAAAAAATTGTCATGCCCCGAGAGTATGTCATGTCGAAAATCAAACGGATGACATCTCCCCTGTATGTGGCAACATATCGGGTTAATACAAGGCCCGTAGGCCCACAACAATATGACATATATATGGACAATACCAAACAATACATCCACAACAACACAAAAGGTGTGCACGGTGCAACTCTAACATACTACACAAAAAACAACATACAAACCAACATCCAAATACAACACTGATTATACATGGCCATAATACAAAACAACAGTGGAAGCAAATACATGGAAGACCCCAATTGTTCGGTGCGAGATGGGATCAGCTGGCAGAGCTCCGAACGTCCAAGAAATCTTCTACCTGTTATCTGGGCGACAGGAAACCCAGGGTCCAGGGGTGGTGAGTATAAACTCAGGGGTAATATGTAGAAAGTGCATGAACAATATATAAGGATATAGAAATCTATAAGTATACATGTGAAGATCTACAGGTATACAACATGAGTCCAATAGACATACAGTCATATCCAAATCTAATAACAAGTAACCACAATATAGTCATACTCAATGTATATACTAAACTGATCAACTGAATATGAAGTAATGTACCAACGTACCTGACGGTCTCCAACACCATATGCTATATCATCCTGAACAGGTATACAATAACATAACCCATATAACGTACAAAGTCAATCTCATACCTGACCAACACTCAGATATATGAACAGTATATAATCACATGTAATAACATCCCGGTCCATACCACACTATGACATGACACTAATCAAATGCATACAACAGTCTGGACCAACACATATATCATGCTCAACACACAGCAGTATATAAAATGCAAATGGCATGTATCATGATGTACAAACATACGCAGCAAACAAATGCAGCATCTCACAGGCATATGTAAAACATATATCAAATATATGCATACATATATATCAGCAATGCATATGCATGGTCATGTCTGCGGACCCGTCCAAACACGACCCCAGTATGGCCCGGGTGGCACGGCATGATGACTAGCCCGACTCCAGCTGCCACTACTCTCGAGTGACCAAGTTGGGTAGTATGAATGAGTAGCATATAAGCGTAAAAAGCTAACTACTCCCCGAGGGTCCCTGCTGCTAGTTGCTCCGTCACTACCCATGAGTAGATTAGCTCTGCACACAGGACAACTGCACGTCACACAACCACCGTCTATAGTGGGCGAGTGCTAACACCACTCTACTCAGTGGCTAGGTGTGCATCTCCAGCTACCACCATCCATAGTGGTCGAGCATGGCACATCCAATGCTCTTCCCTCAACCCTGCTACCACTACCCCGAGTGGCCGGGGAGGCAGGATGACTGACGACCCGTCTCAACCACAAGGGAGACCCAATCAACAGCATGCATGCAAATGTAATGATGCATAGCTCCACACAAGTATCCTTGCAACACTCCCTATCTCACGGGGAGTCCTGGTCAACCAAAAGTCAACTATGCAAGGACTACAATCCACAAGACTCTCTCTATCGTACAAAGAGTCATACTCATCTGACAGTCAACCACGCTAAGACCTCTAGTCAGTAGCGAGATACTATCGACCGTCCATATAACCATACACAGATATACGATCCATAATGGATATACAATCATGCTAGGACCTCTAGTCCATAACCACATACTGACAACCACACACATTTATCTATGCACGGACAACTAGATCCACCATAGATACACAACTAACATGTGTACAATACAACAATTGACTTCATAACCCAAACCATCACCTAACCCTAGTGATGTAACACAGTAATCCAATCTGAAGTCACAAGGATAACCCTAACCACCTGTACTTACTGAACAACCATCGGCTAACACATAATAGGGTTTATAGTTCCTATCCGTGCTAGATAATCAATGAAATAATAGCAATATCTCAAAGGTCAAAGGCAGTACAAGCATATGATTAAATAAGAGTGGATTTAAGGTAAACAGGTATAAACATATATCTAAATTCATGCACTAGAATTTGATCAAAACTACCATACCAGGTAGATATTACCCACCTGATACAAAGACTCCTCTGAAAACATCATTTATCCTCACGTCCACAAGACAATCCTAAATCAAAGCCCTGTACATTTGTTACACAGCTATAACATAACCTATAAGATAACATTCAGAATCAAAGCTTACCTTCAGTCTCACACACCGATCGAATCACACCATAGGGAAAATAGCTCAGTGACCCTGATTGCTACTGGAAAATCCAAGCTCTGTTGCAAACAGAGTTATCCAAGTTTAATGATATTGTGAACAACAATAACTCATCCTCATCAACTGCTGTGTACAAAATACACAACCTACCTCTCAATGCAACCCACACCAACCTTCGGCGTAATCAATATCACCAGTCCCCCTTCTCCGATTTGCTCTACTCACCGGGCAACCCAACTTCAATCGTTACTGCCCTAACATCGGCAGAGGTCGTGAAGCACAGCTCATGATCAGAGACCAGATAGAACCACCACCCTACCTCCGGCAACGTTCGGCCAAAGGTAGTTGACTGCAGAGCTATTCCCAGTGAGGATACGAAGAGGGCAGCGATGCCCTATCTCCGATCTAAGGTGCCTCAAGGAGATTTGGCAGCCAAGGAAGAGGTCGATCTGCATTCTCATCAACAATCCACAACCACAATAGACAAATGAGATTTACCAGCAAGCAATTGGAGATCGATGGAAATCAAGCAGCACTGCCAACTCACCGTGGACATTGGCATCACAAGAAGATGTCACTGACCGAAGGTGATCGAATGGAGAGGTAGGCGATGATTGTGCGATTATTCAATTGGAGATCTCTGGCAGCGACGAAACTGCAGAAGATAGCAACGGCAAGTTGAGCTCAAGCGACGGCTAGACGATCCTCGTGATGCGACGAAGAAGGCGACGACTGATCTGAGCTTCACCGATGAAGACACTGTCGAGTTGGCTTCTCGAATAAGCGGTCGACGATGGCAGATGGGAGGTCGACAGTGGCTCGAACTCACGGTGGCTGAATCGGAAGAGAAGAGATCTGCTCTGGCGGCACTGGCTCACATCGATCTGCTGAGGGAAGAAACGACGACGATCCTGCTCACAGCCAATGCTCCACCAATGCGCCGCAGTGATAGGGAGGTGCCGGCGAAGAGGAGAGAGCTGTGGTGAAAGAAAAAACAGAGGGAGAGAAGAGATTGCGATTTGAGAAGGAAATCGAGGTGAAGGGTGTTGGGGATCGATTGGCCGGCTAGAGGGGGGTGAATAGCCCTCGTTCGTTGGATGTCGTAATTCGTTCATTCTCGTGTGCTCATCTACAATTGTCGTTAATATACGCAGCGGAATAACAATAGAAATAACAATAATACTAACAACAATACAAGCACACCAAATACGCAAGCATATACGTGGTTCGGAACCGAATGGTTCCTACTCCACGGGCGAGCTCCTCGAGCTCTATAGATGCACACGGCAATACTCAAACTCCTCAACTACACGTCGGAGGTGGAGAAACCTCTCACAAGCAATTACAACAGTAATATACAAATACAAACAAGAATACAAATACAATACAAAAGAAACACTTTTCACCGATTGCTTTTGATCACTTGTTTGTTGCTTGCTTTGATTGGCTCTTGAAGGACTGGAATGCAGCAGCAATTCTTCTCCAATAGCTCCACAAAAACCATGGCGAAATCCTCCAACTCGAGCACCTTTTATAACCTGCATCAAGTTGTTTTCGTGCTCATCAGTCGACTGATCGTGACCATCAGTCGACTGGTCCCGTAGCCGTTGTCTCACAACGGCTCGATCCACGTTGGTTAAGTTCCAACGGATCACACATCAGTCGACTGATGACACTCATTAGTCGACTGATCATCCATCAGTCGAGTGCTGGCGAGCTCGACTCCGTGCATGCCCATGCCGCGGTGTCATCGATCGATCGTCATCCTCGCGGTCGATCGATCCAACGATCATTGCCCTCCTCGGCGGTCGGTGATCAGCCAGACTTGGTTTAGTCGAACACTGGTCGAACCCATACGACCTAGAGCAGTCGACTGGCACCTATGCAAGTCGACTGATGTCAGCTAAAACCTCAAACATAACGATGTTTGAGCCTCCGACACTCAGTCTTAGCCACATGGCCAAGTCCACCTTATCCCACATGGAGTTCCCCACCGAAGCTCTCTTCCCTCGGCCTACGTCCCTTAGATGCGCCAAGCGCACGGTTTCGCAATGCCATCCTTCGCGTCTCATGCCCTAGAAGTATGCTTCCCTTTGGGCTCACTCTATTCACTCCCCGTCTGGCGGTCCCTCGGATGCACCAAGCGCACGACTTCGCAATGTCATCCTTCACCGACTCAAGGACCCGAGCCTAGTGAACTTGCCAAGTTCTCAAGACTTCCCAAACGCACCAAGCGCACGGCTTCGCAATGCATTTCTCACCAAGCACCAAGCGCACGGCTTCACAATGCTTTGGATTTCCCATGCCAAGCACCAAGCGCACGGCTTCGCAATGCTTTGGACTTTTCCATGCCAAGGCTTCCCCCTTGGACTTCCACACCAAGCTCCATGCTTGGATTTTCCATGCCAACCCCATGTTGGACTTTCCCATGACAATCCCATGTCATGAGTTTTGTCTATCATCAAAATACCATCAAGGTCTTGCTCGAGTCAAACTCGAGTTAACACAGCCGATTGCACCAACAATCTCCCCCTTTTTGATGATTGACAAAACTACCATCTCAAGTCTACCAATTCTCCCATATTGGCAATTCTCATATCCCAATGAGAATTCCAACGAACCCTAATTGGTAACTTGGTAACTACTCCCCCTTTTTGACATTACATCAAAAAGGTCCTCCCCAAGGGTATGAATGTCTCATATCCCAATGAGATCTTACAATCTCTCCCTTGGAGGAACACATGCCTACAATCTTTCTAGTGATCCCATATCACTTAAAGAGAGGCAACCCAATTTTCCTCCCATGAGGAAATACACATCCATCTTCCCATGATGGATACCTCCCCTAGAGGCTTGCTCCCCCTTGACCATTCCACCAACAATGTCCTTGGAGAGTCCCTAAGCCAATAGGAACATTAACCAAATCAAAATTAAGGCAAAGTTCAACAATGAACTCTCATCCACCTTAAAATTGATACTCACCCTCAACCCAACTCCTAATCCATATCCAATGGATTTCCACCCTCTCTAATGCTCTCCCAAGCATATCCTAGGGTTAGGAGTGGTTAGGGGACCAAAACACAGCTGAACATGGGCCTAACCATTAAGTTTACCGAAATCGGCTGTGCGTTCGACTCCGTCGGATACTATCGATGGACTTACCATCGATCATTGCCATTACAGTGCGGTGATAATCGATTCGAGCTTTGATTTGAAAATTGGATTTTCGAAATCCATAAGTAAATATACGTAATTTTAAAAATATTGAAAATGCATACGTATAATACTTATCCTAAACACTATGGGTGAAAAATATTGAAAATTTATTTTACCCATTAAATTAGGAGATTGATACAAAGTTCAAAATTTAAGAAAAGCTTCAATAAAGAGCCATCTTTGTATCATCCCATTCAATGGTGATAGCTATCAAAAGATAGGCTTCACCAAGGTTTTGCAAAATGTTTTCAAAATGTTTTTCAACCCTTTATTTTCTTTTTCCTAAACATCTCACCAATATCTAGATGTGTAAAACACATACAAGTCAAATTTTTGTGAGATGTGAGTTTTGTTTTGTTTATGTTCTCAAGCATATTTCTAAGGCAATATTCTTTGATTCCCATCAAATCATGCCATAGTCCATAATTTCATTTTATTTATATGCATGATATGATTATGGCATAGATATGATATAAGTAAAAGCATATGCCAATATCATGATGTCATGGCATGTAAATGAGATCTAGGCATTCATGACATCTAAACATAATTCTAAACATGATCATGACATTTTATAGATAAAAATGAAAATGATGTCATGACATGGCAAGGCAAACAAATCATGGCAAGTAAAATATACTAAGGTATGGAATACCTAAGTGTTAAAATCAATTTGCCATTTCTAGGGATTAATTCTATTTTGCCTTATTGCCATTCATTTCCCTAGTGTGTCAAAAACCCAAAATGGCACTCCATGACCTCTATGACCTAATTGTGCCAATTTAAATCATTTTTGACTTTTCAAGCATATTGGCACATCCTAATGTGTCAACTCTACTATGGTTAGGTTAACTACCCATCCACTTAGGGTTGACACACCCTAACCCATTTAGCGTGAATCGATCACGCTCTTAGGAACCCAATATCTATTGGAGCTCCTTGGGTTAACAAGGTATTCTTTAGGGATAACTTCCCTATATACCTTCCTAATGACCCTTTTTGGCTTTGAAGCCTTAGTCAAATGGGTCTTACTTGGGTCAACTCTAGAGGTGACTCCTCCATTGACCTTCTTAGTGGCTACATTTGATTTCTTTGAGGTGTTAGCCACTAAACACATACCATGACTAGACTTAGGGATGGCTTCCCTATTAGCCTTGGTTTGTCTAGACCTAGATGATGTTCCATAATTAAATGGAACATTATGGTAGGACATAGGTTTGTGACCCAAACCCTTCTTGCCCTTAGATGTTTCTTGTTTCCTAGGTCTTGACTTTTGTACATTAGACCCCTTAACCGAATTTGATATTATTGCTAGGGTCTTCTCCAATTTTTCTACCCTTGACCTCAAGGCTTGGTTTTCTAACTCTAATTTTCCCAATTTTGAATTTTCATTTATCTTTTGGGAAATGTTTTTCTTTTTAGGCATATGCCTAGATTTCTTGAGATTAACACCCAAGTTTTCTTCAATTCTCCTAATTGACTCCCTAGGTAAAATAGATCTAGTGTTTTGAGTCCTATGTTTGTCCTTAGTTATATGAACATGCTTGGCACCTAGACAATACACCTTATTATTTCTCTTAGCATGCTTTTCATTGATA
The DNA here is from genome assembly GCA_025175895.1 of Wurfbainia villosa. Classification (NCBI taxonomy): domain Eukaryota; kingdom Viridiplantae; phylum Streptophyta; class Magnoliopsida; order Zingiberales; family Zingiberaceae; genus Wurfbainia; species Wurfbainia villosa. The sequence continues at coordinate 281,166 of JAKLTH010000292.1, forward strand.
ATAGCAAGAGAACTAAAATAATTTTTAGCATGCTTTTTGACTTTAGGAATTAAAGGTGCATTAACTAAATGTACCTTAGGGTTAGCTTTAGGAGCTCCCCCTACATGAGTTGCACCTTCTTGCCCTTTCTTCCTCCCCCTAGGGCATTGGCTTCGGTAGTGTCCCTTTTGATTGCATTTGAAGCACACAATGTGCTCTTTGCTCTTGATTTTGGGAACACCGGCATCGTTTGACTTTGGGTTGACTTTTGGTGTCGATGCCTTCTTCTTAGCCAATTTAGGGAATTTTCTCTTATAATGCCCTTTCTCCCTACACTCAAAGCATATTATGTGATTTTTATTTAAAATAATAACACTTGAGTTACCTAGGGAGGTGGTAGAGGCCTCTTCCCGATCTTCACTTCTTCGGATGTGGATGCTTCTTGTTCTTGCTCCGGGATGGAAGATTGCCTCTCCTCCCCCTCAATGCTAGAGGTGGAGGTCTCCACCAAGTCATCAACATCTTCAAATGTTGTGGGTTCTTCCACGGCATCTTCCTCTACTTGTGTCGATTGGGAATTTTCTTGGAATTTCATTACCTTATTCCATAATTCCCTTGCATCCCTATAGTCACCCAATCTAGATCAAATAGTGTTAGGTAACAAATCACTAATCAATTTAATTACCTCGAGATTTGTCTTGAAGTTCTTGATTTGGTCTTGGGTCCACTTTGATTTTTCAATGGGCTTGTTGTGTTTATCCCTAGGCATCTCAAAACCATTTTCTATAATAATAATATAATCAAAATCGGTTTCGAGATATACCTCCATCTGTTTCCTCCACCAAAAAAAATCTCCATCGAATTTCGGTGGATGGATGAAGCCGGCCATCTTGTAGTGCTCTCGTGGCGGTTAGTCCTTGCAGAGCGACCTCGGCTCTGATACCACTTGTTGGGGATCGATTGGCCGGCTAGAGGGGGTGAATAGCCCTCGTTCGTTGGATGTCATAATTCATTCGTTCTCATGTGCTCGTCTACAATTGTCGTTAATATACGCAGCGGAATAACAATAGAAATAACAATAATACTAACAACAATACAAGCACACCAAATACGCAAGCATATACGTGGTTCGGAACCGAATGGTTCCTACTCCATGGGCGAGCTCCTCGAGCTCTAGAGATGTATACGACAATACTCAAACTCCTTCTCGACTACACGTCGGAGGTGGAGAAACCTCTCACAAGCAATTACAACAGTAATATACAAATACAAACAAGAATACAAATACAATACAAAAGAAACACTTTTCAACGATTGCTTTTGATCACTTGTTTGTTGCTTGCTTTGATTGGCTCTTGAAGGAATGGAATGCAGCAGCAATTCCCCTCCAATAGCTCCACAAAAACCATGGCGAAATCCTCCAACTCGAGCTCCTTTTATAACCTGCATCAAGCTGTTTTCGCACCCATCAGTCGACTGATCGTGACCATCAGTCGACTTGTCCCGTAACCGTTGTCTCACAACGGCCCGATCCACGTTGGTTAAGTTCCAACGGATCACACATCAGTCGACTGATGGCACTCATCGATCGTGATCATCCATCGATCGATCAGTCTTTGGCGAGCTCGACTCCATTCGTGCCCGTGCGTGTCATCAATCATTGCCATCCCTCGGCGGTGATCCGATCCCAACGATCATTGCCCTCCTCGGCGGTCGGTGATCAACGAACTTGGTTCAGTCAAACACTGGTCGAACCCATACGACCTAGAGCAGTCGGCACCTATGCCAGTCGACTGATGTCGGCTAAAACCTCAAACATAACGATGTTTGAGCCTTCGACACTCATCTTAGCCACTTGGCCAAGTCGACCTTATCCCACATGGAGTTCCCCACCGAGCTCTCTTCCCTCGGCCTCGTCCCTCGGATCGCCAGCGCGCGGCCGCAACGCCATCCTTCGCGTCTCATGCCTAGAAGTATGCTTCCCTTTGGGCTCACTCCATTCGCTCCCGTCTGCGGTCCCTCGGATGCACAAGCGCCGCGGCCGCAATGTCATCCTTCACCGACTCAAGGACCTGAGCCTAGTGAACTTGCCAAGTTCTCAAGACTTCCCAAATGCACCAAGCGCACGGCTTCGCAATGCATTTCTCACCAAGCACCAAGCGCACGGCTTCGCAATGCTTTGGATTTCCCATGCCAAGCACCAAGCGCACGGCTTCGCAATGCTTTGGACTTTCCCATGCCAAGGCTTCCCCCTTGGACTTCCACACCAAGCTCCATGCTTGGATTTTCCATGCCAACCCCATGTTGGACTTTCCCATGACAATCCCATGTCATGAGTTTTGTCTATCATCAAAATACTATCAAGGTACTGCTTGAGTTAAACTCGAGTCAACCTGGGCCGATTGCACCAACAAAGGGAATTAATCGCAGAGGAAGAAATGGGAAATGCGCAAACGGTCAGGTTCAGCCTTTAAGAACCAATCTCTTTGGGTTAAGCTAGCCTAGGTTCAGTCCAAGCTAGTCCAATGTTGACCCAAAGCTAACCCAACCACTAATTAGTTCCAATTAACCCACTAATTAAACTCAATTTAATTAGAGGGTTAATAAAAAAAATTTCGTATCTTACACTGTAGTTCGGTTTAGTATTTTGAACGCTATGAGGTACCTGATGGAGGATCATTATATTCTTAGCGTGGTTATAGCTGATGAGTTGGACTACATGAACTTTATTTCTTAGTCTGTTTTTCATTTGGATATCTTTGCACCTTCATCATTTTGTTGTGATTTTATTGATTCTGATCATTCTGATGTTAATAATAATTTGTTGTTAGGACCTATCAATTTGTGGGCCCTCTTTATGTAGATAGGGATATGGAATGTGTATAGATTGCCCCAAGGATCACTTCCATCAGATGTTTGTGAGAAATGTTATTTCATGGTCGAGCATGGGATATCTTAGGTTATATCATCTCTGTGTATGGTATTGAAGTAGATCCTGCTAAAATTCATGCTATATATTCTTTATCTTACCCCGCTTCTGTGCAGGAAGTTTGTGTTTTTCTAGGTTATGCAGGTTTCTATAGACATTTTATCAAACTTCAGTCAGATTGCCCTACCCTTGATCAAATTGTTGCCAGAAGGAGGTGGTATTTCAGCTTGACTAGGATTGTGATGGAGATCAAGCCCACCCCTATAGCAGATTCTTTTCCAGATGAGAAGTTTTTTCACCTGTAAGGTAAGACACCATGGTATGCAGATTTTGCTATTTATTTAGTTGTCGTGTTATACCTTCACATTTTACTCATGCACAAGTCTAGAAATTGAAAAGTGATGCTAAGTATTATGTATGGGATGATCTTTATCTTTGAAAATTGTGTAGTGATCAGATTATTAGATGATGTGAACTTGATTATGAGTTTCATTCCAAAAGTACTTACTTTTTGTTATTCTCTGGCTTGTGGGGGGCACTTTGGACCCCAAAGAACTGCTAGGAAGGTTTTAGAGTCTGGTTTGTATTGGCCACCCTATTTCATGATGCCTCTGAATTTTATAAGTCTTGTGAGCGATGTCAATGAACAGGGAACATAGGACGTAAAAATGAAATGCCTCACTAATCCTTATTATTCTGTGAGATTTTCGATGTTTGGGGTATTGATTTTATGGGTCCATTTCCTGTATCTTTTGGACTTTCATATATTCTTTTGGCATATGATTATGTTTCTAAATGGGTGGAGGCCATCCTCACCAGGACTGATGATTCTCTAGTTGTTGTGGATTTTGTTAGGTCTCACATATTTTGTAGATTTAGAGTACCCAGGGTGATCATTAGTGATCAAGGGTCTCACTTTCGCAATAGACACAAGTCATTTTAAGCAGAGAGATCAATTCTATACTGGAGAATACGGTGGGGACAGACATGATGATGCTTCTTCTCCAACATGAAAGGGGAGTGTGTTCTTTTATTTACAGTATTTATTTTCTTCCTTTCATGTTCGGAATAATTTGTGTGGTTGATTACTTGTTTGCCTGTTTACCTAGGTTTGTTTGTCTGTCATTGAGTCAAATAATATTCTCTATGCATACCTTAGTATCATTTCAGAGGTGGTAAAAATTAGTTAAGTTTGATCATCAGATTGTGGATTTTTGTGTATGATAGGAGACTTCACTTGCATGCAGTCACTTGTTATGATGGTGAACTTTTTATTGATAGACTAAGCTTGATTTTGATTCCCCTAATGAGGTTGCAAGCCATTCTTATCATCTACCCACTTTTGTGTGATAACACATGTGATTCTTGTTACTCTAGAACTTGCTTTAAGTCTTTTCAAAACTGCAGTAACATTTACTTGCATGAATATGATGAAGGATTTCATTCTTTGACTCTTTTCCTGACTTGGTTTGATTGTCTAATCCACTTGATACTTCCATCTTCCATGTCTTACTTGTCTTATCTTTTCATTTGCTATCCATTGTCTTTGTATCTTTGTGGATTGTCTTTTTCATATCTATTATTTTCCATATTGGAGGAATAGTTTGATAGGTTGTATTGTCCGAGACGGACAAAATTTTTAAGTGTGGGGGAGGAGCTATATTATTTGTGTTGAAAACATGATATGGAAGGCATGATTTTCAGAGGTCATTGGTCCTGAGATATATTTGTCTGTGATTAGTACTTAAGTTTCTGCACACAAAAATAAAATAAAATGGCGCCATTGATGTTTCTTTTGTAAAAAAAAAAAAAAAAAGAGAGAAAAAAAGAGAAAAAAAAAAGTGCAATTGTAATGCAGGCGAATGGAATTGCAATGTATTGGATAGAGCCATTTGATCCTGAATTCAATTCTAAAGTTTCCAATTGTCCTAGTCTCTTCCCATATTGCTGGTTACTAATGTCACACATTAGTCGACTAGTACCCATCAGTCGAGTGTTGGCGAGCTCGACTAGCTTCTGTGCCCGTGCACAGTGCGATCAATCGACTGCTTCCCTTAAGCGATCGATGTAATCACGATCATTGCCGCTTCTATGGCAATGATCGGTGATCAGACCTATTTAGTGGAACACTGGTCGAACCCATACGACCTAGATCAGTCGACTGACACCTATGCCAGTCGACTGATGTCGAGTAAAACCTCAAACATCAAGCTGTTTGAGCATCCGACAACCAGTCTTAGCCACTTGGCCAAGTCCACTTCATTCCTCATGGAGTTCCCCACCGAAGCTCTCTTCCCTCGGCCTACATCCCTCGAATGCGCCAAGCGCACGGCTTCGCAACTGTTGGTGCAGGGGCACCTAAGTCGAACATGTATTTTGATTATGGCAAAAGACACAAAGTCAAGGATATATCATTATCTCACGAGCTGAATCGAGTGTGCAGAAAAGTGCTAAAGCTGAAGCTGAAGGTTAGCGACACCCAGAGGAAGCCGCGGTGGTCGGGCGACACTCGAGTGACTTCGGAGGGAGCCGAAGGAATCGAGTCGAAGGCCAAAAGCGAAAGCGACGCAGTAAGTATCGAAGTAAACTCGTGTGTGTGAGCGTAAGTGAGGTCGTATCCTCCTTACGGGGATGGTCTTAAGCGTAGATCCGACCAAAGACATCCCATCGATGGTCTAGGTCGAGATCGGACGATCGACGACCGTCGAAATTATGTTTTTGTTGAGCTAACTTTGACTTGCAGCAAGCATCGATCGCCGACGGAGGACTTCATTGCCGTCAATCGATCGGCGCGGAGTCGCCTCGGCGATCTTGCCATCGATCGATCGATGATGGCCATCAGTCGACTGATGGTCAATGATCAGCTTCGAGGACTCAAGGCTTATCACCCCATTTCAAGGGGGTTTTGTGTCCGTTTGTGATTGGTTGAAGACCCATTCGATGAGGGGCTCAAAGGCTATAAAAGGAGGGCTTGTCTTAGGGTTTTTCATCAATTAAAAAGCTTCCAAGTGCTTCCGATGTACGAGTCTCCGACATTCCTACGAGGCTTAAGCTCTGACGACTAGGGTTTCATCTTTCCATCTACGAGTCGTCGGTATAATCTAAGTTTAATTCAATTATGTACTTCTTTTTATTTTGGTTTTATCGTAACGAGAAGAGGGGGAGTGTCCCTCTATCTCGAGTCTCTTTCGTGGTTTTTGTATCCGATTAACTCCTACCTCCAACGAGGAGTTCATTAATGATTTGCCCTCCGTGCGTGATCAAGGATCACTAGGGCCTTGGAGTAGTAGCCGAAGGCTACGAACCAAGTAAAAAATCTACTTGTCTCTTTTATTTTTTATTTATCTTTCCGCTGCATATAAGTGTTTTGAAACGAATTCGTACGAAAAAGTTTTATCACTATTCACCCCCCCCTCTAGCGATCCGCTTAGATCCAACAGCAATGTCATCCTTCGAGTCTCATGCCCTCGAAGTATGCTTCCCTTGGGCCTCACTCCATTCGCTCCCCGTCTGGCGGTCCCTCGGATGCACCAAGTGCACGGCTTCGCAATGCCATCCTTCACCGACTCAAGGACCCCCCGAGCCTAGTGAACTTGCCAAGTCCTCAAGACTTCCCACATGCACCAAGCGCACGACTTCGCAATGCATTTCTCACCAAGCACCAAGCGCACAGCTTCGCAATGCTTTGGATTTTCCCACACCAAGCCCCATGCTTGGATTTTCCATGCCAACTCCATGTTGGACTTTCCCACACCAAGCTCCATGCTTGGATTTTCCATTCCAACTCCATGTTGGACTTTCCCATGACAATCCCATGTCATGAGTTTTGTCTATCATCAAAATACTATCAAAGTACTGCTCGAGTCAAACTCGAGTCAACCTGGGCCGATTGCACCAACAATCTCCCCCTTTTTGATGATTGACAAAACTACCATCTCAAGTCTACCAATTCTCCCATATTGGCAATTCTCACATCCCAAATGAGAATTTCAAACCTAATTGGTAACTTGGTAACTTCTCCCCCTTTTTGACATTACATCAAAAAGGTCCTCCCCAAGGGTATGAATGTCTCATATCCCAATGAGATCTTACAATCTCTCCCTTGGAGGAACACATGCCTACAATCTTTCTAGTGATCCCATATCACTTAAAGAGAGGCAACCCAATTTTCCTCCCATGAGGAAATACATATCCATCTTCCCATGATGGATATCTCCCCCTAGAGGCTTGCTCCCCCTTGACCATTGTACCAACAATGTCCTTGGAGAGTCCTTAAGCCAATAGGAACATTTGACCAATCAAAATTAAGGCAAAGTTCAACAATGAACTCTCATCCACCTTAAAATTGATACTCACCTTTAACACTTCTCCTAATCCATATCCAATGGATTTCCACCCTTTCTAATCCTCTCCCAAGCATGTCCTAGGGTTAGGAGTGGTTAGGGGACCAAAACACAGCTGAACATGGGCCTAACCACCATAGTTTACCCAAAATCGTATGTGTCGACTGATTACGGTCGTTTTGGCATCGATTGATCGTATTCATTCCAATCGATCGATAATCGTGATTTTGCTTTCGCATTTTCTAATTCAAATCCATAAGTAAATATACGTAGTTTTAAAAATCTTGAAAATTCATACGTATAATACTTATCATAAACACTATGGGTGAAAAATATTTGAAAATTATTTTACCCACTAAATTAAGAGATTGATACAAAGTCCAAAAGTTAAGAAAAGCTTCAATATTGAGCCCTCTTTGTATCATCCCATTCAATGGTGATAGCTATCAAAAGATAGACTTCACCAAGGTTTTTCAAAATATTTTCAAAATATTTTTGAAACCTTTAATTCCTTTTTTCCTAAACATCTCACTTGTATCTAGATGTGTAAAACACATACAAGTCAAGTTTTTAGTGAGATGTGGGGTTTTTGTTCTTTTAATGGTTTCATTCATATTTCTAGGCAATATTATTTGATTCCCATCAAATCATGCCATAGTCCTTAATTTCATTTTAGTTATATGCATGATGATGATTATGGCATAAATATGATTTAACTAAGCATGTGCCAAAATCATGATGTCATGGCATGTGAATGAGAACTAAGCATACATGACATCTAAAGACAATTCTAAACATGATCATGACATTTTTATAGATAAAAATGAGAATGATGTCATGACATGGCAAGGCAAATAAATCATGGCAAGTAAAATATACTAAGGTATAAAATACATAAGTGTTAAATCTAAATTGCCATTTCTAGAGACTAATTCTATTTTGCCTTAAAAACATTATCTCCCAAGTGTGCCATAAACCCAAAATGGCACACCCATACCTATAAGACCTACTTGTGCCAATTTAATCATTTTTCAATTTCTCAAGCACATTGGCACATCCTAATGTGTCAACTCACCATGGCTAGGTTAACTACCCATCCACTTAGGGTTGACACACCCTAACCCATCTAGCGTGAATCGATCATGCTCCTAGGAACCCAAAACCTATTGCAGCTCCTTGGGTTAACAAGGTATTCACTAGGGATAACTTCCCTAGACACCTTCCTAATGACCCTTTTAGGTTTTGAAGCCATAGTCTTTTGGGTCTTTCCTAGGTCAACTCTAGGGGTAACTCCCCCTTTGACCTTCTTAGTGGCTACATTTGATTTTTTTGAGGTCTTAGTTGTTGGTGCAACAATGCCCCAAGCATTTATATGTTTTGATGTTTGAATAATCATCTAAGTTAGGCAACAATTTGTGATCTAATGGTGAACATGATTAAGTGACAGGTAAAGGCAAAGTCAAAGTATGATCTTGGCAAGAGAAGTCCAAAGGCAAGTCTTGGCAGCGTAAGTCCAAGCATGTAGACTTGGCTGCGTAAAGTCTAAGCACGCTTTGGCAAAGGAAAACCCAAGACATGACAAAATCGAAGGAAGCTCTTGGAAGCAAGGCACAAAGGATGAACAAGTCACGAAATCGGAGGGATCTTGGAAGCGCAAGGCTTAAGGAAGAGCTAGAAGGTTGAGTCTAGGTCTAGGGGGTGAAATCAAGTATGAAATACTCATACTTGATGTGTATCACGATCGGCGTCAAGGCTCGATCGAGTCGAGTGAAACCACGACTATCGGCCGATCGCTTTGGCAATGGCGATCGAGATATGCTATCGACGATCACATCGATTGCGGTCGATCGATCAAGGCAAAACAGTACGAATGGAGTCCTACTTGACTGCAGCCTGTGATCACTCAATTGATCACTCCATCAGTCGACTGATGGAGGGATCAGTCGACTGATGAGAATGTCGTTGGACGAAATGACTCTAAATCCCATGAATCCGGCTGTTTAGAGGCCGTTAATCACACCGGCAGTCGCCTGATGTTGTGCATCAGTCGACTGATAGTGCTCCAATGGGAAAATCAGCCTTCTCTCTATAAAAAGAGGGTTGGTGGAGGTTTTTGGGGGTAATGCTCATTCTCTAATTCTTCCTCAAAGCCTCCACAAGTTTTCAAGCTTTCTAAGTGATCTTAAATCTCCTCCTCCTCTCTCTAAGCTTAAGTTTCATTCTTTGTAAAGAAGAGGAGGTTTGTTGTAAAGGAAAGCATCTTAGTGGAATTGTTTGGGTTGATCCACCTTAAGGATCGTCGTGGAGTAGGAGGGTTATCTCCAAACCATGTAAAGGCTTTGTTAGCATTATTATTTTGTTTTTACTTATATTATTTCTATTTGCTTCCGCTAATCATTCTCGTAGAAACAAAAAATGCTATTCACCCCCCCTCTAGCTTCCAAACGATCCCTAACAAGTGGTATCCGAGCCCAGATCGCATCGGAAGATCTAGCAATCAACCGGAGCAAAGATGGCTTTTCAAGAGGGATATAGCACGGCGAGGCCTCCGTTCTTCGACGGCAACGACTTCGGCTATTGGAAAGGTAGGATGGAGTATTATTTAATGAATGACATTGAGAATTGGTTTAGTGTTGTAGATGGTTTCGAGAAGACGGTGGACGAATTCGGAGCACCACTACTGACAAAAGATTGGACAAGAGAGATGGCCAAGAAAGCACAAGCAAATGCAAAAGCAATGACCACACTTCAATGTGGTCTATCCAAGGAGCAACTTTCTAAAGTCAGGCCTTTCAACTCCGCAAAAGAGCTTTGGGAGAAGCTCATCGAATTGAATGAAGGTTCAAAGGAGACTAGAAGAGCCAAAAGAGACCTATTGATAGGTCAACTCCAAAGCTTCACCATGAAGGCCAACGAAACCGTGAGCCAAATGCACGGTCGTTTCAAGGAAGTAGTCAACGGACTACATGTTATAGGTGAGAAGGTCGACAACCGAGACCTTGTAAGGTATGTGTTACAAGCCTTCCCTAGAACAACCCTATGGGCTTCAATGGTAGATGCCTATAAGATCTCTAGGGATCTTTCATTGGTTAAATTAGATGAACTATTTTGTGAATTCCAATTACATGAACAAACTAACACTTCATCCAAAGAGAAGGATATAGCTCTTTTTGTAGGGAAGAAGGACAAAAAGAAGAAGGAGAAGAAAGAAGTGTCCTCTTCATCCGAATCCGAGGAAGACTCATCAAGTAGTGAATATGAGTTATCGGCAAGTGAGGTGGCACATTACGTCAAGAAATTTGGTGGGAAGTCAAGAAGACTCACCAAGAAAGATGTGAAGAGGATGTTCCAATCCTCAAGAGGTAAGTCTTCAAATAGTTCAAATTCTACCTCTAACGTGACTTATTTTGGTTGCAACAAGAAAGGGCATATAAAGTCAAATTGTCCGGAACTAAAGAAGAAGGAGGAGAAGGAAAAGAAAAAGAAGGAAAAGAAGGAGAAAAAGAAGAAGGAGGCAATGGTGGCACAAACTTGGGACACTCTAAGCATGGAGGAGTCCTCCGACGATGAAGAAGTATGTCATGCCACCCGGAATCTAGCCCTCATGGCATTGGAGGAAGAAGCCGGGAGCTCAAGCGAGGAGTCCTCTTCTTCCTCAAGCGATGAATCATCATCAAGTGATGATGATGAGGTAAACAACTCACCTAAAGTAGATTTACTTTACAAGACTATTGCATGTTTACAAAATGCTTTGAATAGATCGAAAACTAGGATTAAGGATCTAAAAATAGAGATCAAATCACTTAAGAGTGTAGATTCATCATGTGGTAAACTATCTAGTGATAACGATGAATATACCCTTAGGGATGAAAATGATGAATTAAGAAAAGAAATAGAAAAATTAAGAGCATTCTTTGAAAAATTTACAAATGGTTCAAAATACCTAGACATGATTCTTAAGGATCAAAGGGCTATTTACAACAAGGCCGGATTAGGATATAGGCCTAAGGAAAAGGAGGTAGCATTTACATCCCTTGTTAGTAGAAAATCCATAATTAAAAGCAAGGGTAGAAAGGCTTGGGTACCTAAGAAATTTATAATTGATGCTAGTGGTCCTAAGATTTGGGTACCTAAGGATTGTATTTTTTTATGTGATATAGGTAGAAGAACCAAGCTTGTGAATAGTTGATAGTGGGTGCTCAAAGCATATGACCAGTGATGAGAGGAAGTTCTCTACTATCAACCACACTAGCAAGGGAAAGGTGTCATTTGGTAATAGCGGTAAACTTAAAATTCTAGGAAAGGGCACAATTGAGGTATCCCCCAACCTTGCCATTCATAAAGTGCTATTAGTTAAAAATATGAAATTTAATTTACTTAGTGTAAGTCAACTATGTGATGCAAACTTTGATGTTAGATTTGATTCCTCAAAATGTTTTATAAGACACAAAACTCTAAATGATTGCATGTTAGTAGGTTTTAGGAAATCAAATATATATTATGTTAATTTATCCTATGCTACTAATGCTTCCACTAAGTGTCTTATTGCAAAAGAGGAAGAAAGTTGGCTTTGGCATAGGAGGCTAGGACACATAAACATGAAGAACATAGCCAAAATAGCAAAAATGAAGTTAGTCAAAGGGTTGCCCAAAGTCAAATTTCTCAAGGACAAGATGTGTGATGCATGCCAAGAAGGGAAACAATCAAAAACATCACACAAAGGTAAAAATTTACTTAGTACCGCTTTACCCTTAGAACTTTTACATATGGATTTATTTGATTGCCATAGTGTACCCCCTCTATGATTGGTAGTAAATATTGCTTGGTAATAGTAGATGATTTCTCTAGGTTTACTTGGGTATTTTTCTTGAAAAATAAAGATGAAACCTTAGGAATAATCATAGGATTTAGCAAAAGAGTAGAAAATGAAAGAAAACTCAAAATCAACCGGATCCGTAGTGATCATGGTGGAGAATTTGAGAATTCTAATTTTTCAACTTTTTGCTTAGAACAAGGGTACAAGCATGAGTTTTCTTGTCCTAGAACACCCCAACAAAATGGGGTTGTGGAAAGGAAAAATTGTTCCCTACAAGAAGCGGCTAGGACAATGCTTAATGCATACTCCTTACCTAGCTACTTGTGGGCAGAAGCGGTTAATACCGCTTGCTATATCCAAAATAGGGTATTGATTCATAGGTTTTTAGGAAAAACTCCATTTGAATTGTGGAATGGTATAATTCCAACAATTCATTATTTTAAGGTCTTTGGATGTAAAGTTTATATCTTAAATACTAAAGACAACCTAGGTAAGTTTGAGTCCAAAGCGGATGAGGGAATCCTAGTTGGATACTCATCCACTAGTGTAGGATATAGAGTTTACAATAAAAGGACTCAAAAGATTGAAGAATCTTCAAATGTTCAATTTGATGAAACTTCCAATACATACCCTAGGAAATCCCCTATTTATGATGATATTAATAATGAAAATCAAGAAATTACCCAACAATTTCAAGATTTAACCTTAAGGGATGATTCCGATGATGAGCATAGGATTGAGGTTGATCATGATCAAAATCAACTTAATATGCCTCCTAGAACCATAAGAGTTCATCAAAGTCACCCCTTAGATCAAATTGTGGGTGAATTATCTCAAGGAGTTAGGACTAGGTCATTTCATAGGGATTCCACTAGTCATGTAGCTCTAATTTCTCAAATTGAGCCCAAAACAATTAAAGATGCATTACTTGATCCGGATTGGATCTTAGCAATGCAAGATGAATTGGCTCAATTTGAAAGGAGTCAAGTATGGGAGTTAGTTCCTAGACCAAGTGAAAACACCATTATTACTACAAGATGGGTTTTTAGGAACAAATTAGATGACCAAGGAAATATCACTAGAAACAAAGCAAGATTAGTTGCAAGGGGTTTTAATCAAGTTGAAGGACTTGACTATGATGAAACATATGCCCCGGTTGCTAGGTTAGAGTCTATTAGAATACTCTTAGGGTATGCCTCCTATATGGGTTTCAAACTCCATCAAATGGATGTTAAATCGACATTCCTAAATGGGTTTATTAAGGAAGAGGTATATGTAGAACAACCTCCCGGGTTTGAAAATATGGACTACCCAAACCATGTATACAAGCTTAGGAAATCTTTATATGGGTTGAAACAAGCTCCCCGGGCTTGGTATGAAAGATTATCATCTTTCTTAATTTCTAAGAATTTTAAAAGGGGCAGTATAGATCAAACTCTCTTTATAAAGTCAACATCTAAGGACATCTTTGTGGCCCAAGTATATGTTGATGACATTATCTTTGGGTCAACAAATGATGAACTCCTCCAAGACTTTATTAAAAACATGGAAAAAGAGTTTGAAATGAGTTTAGTTGGGGAATTTAATTTCTTCCTAGGTTTGCAAGTTAAACAAACAAGTGAAGGAATTTACATTTATCAAACCAAATATGCTAAGGAAATGATCAAGAAATTTGGTTTGGAAAATGCTAAGGTAGTTTCAACCCCAATGGCAACCAATACTAAAATAGATAGTGATAATAAAGGAAAACAAATAGATCTTACACTTTATAGGAGCATGATTGGTAGCCTTTTGTACTTAACCGCTAGTAGACCCGACATATTATTTGCGGTTGGTATGTGTGCTAGGTATCAATCATGTGCTAAAGAATCTCATTTAGTTGTCGTTAAGAGAATCTTAAGATATGTTAAAGGCACACTAAATGTAGGATTATGGTACCCTAGGACAAGGTCATTTGATTTGATTGGGTACACCGATTCTGATTATGCCGGTTGCAAATTGGATCGGAAGAGTACTAGTGGTGGATGTCAATTTCTTGGGTCCTCCCTAGTTAGTTGGAGTAGTAGGAAGCAACCTTGTGTTTCCTTATCTACCACCGAGGCCGAATATGTGGCTATGGGTGGTTGTGTAGCTCAACTACTATGGATGAAACATACCCTAGAGGATTATGACCTATCTTACTCCAACATGAAAGTATTTTGTGATAATGTGAGCATCATTAACTTGACCAAAAATCTGGTGCATCACTCTAGGACCAAGCACATTGAAGTGAAACATCACTTCATTAGAGATCATGTGGCTAAGGGGGACATTGAGCTTAATTACATTGAATCCAAGTCCAACCTAGCCGACATATTTACCAAGGCTCTCCCCGAGATAGAATTTTCATCACTTAGGAGAGAACTTGGAATGTGCTTGGTTGAGTAATGGTATAGGTTTGCATGATCCTATAGAAATACTAGGATTTATACCTTTAAGCATCTCACAAAATACCTAAGAAACCATGATTTTTGTATTGAGCCACTTAGACAATGTGTGAGATGTTAGGAAGATGCACTTGGTTCATCATGCTTGTTATGATACATTACTATGGATCAAAGTGTCATCTAGAGACATTAATCCTTCATTAATTGGACCAATCATTGGGAAGGCTTATACACAATTGATGTGCATATAGCTCCAAGAACATGATTGGAATTGTCAAATAAAACATATTTTAAACTATGTTTATCATATTTTGAAAAACAGTTTTCAAGTGAAACACAAATGTGATACAAAGTTTGCAAAAACATTAGAACTTTTGTTAGCTTCCAAGTTTGTATCAATCTCAAAATCTAGAAAACATATATTTTTCAAAATATTTTTCTTTGACAAATTATGATTTCAGAAATGTGTACGCAAAATTTCGTGATTTTTTGAGGTCTCTGAAATTTTTAATGCATTTCTAAATTTAATGAAAAGGTCAAATTGATTCAGATATCGATCGTTCGTAAACCAATGACCGATACATTGTGTTTTCTGATAAACAGCTCCATTCTCTGGTAGTTAGTGTATCTTTGATCTCCTAAAACTTGAGCATGATAATACTGAGTGTAAACCAACTCTTTGAACTGTTTAATGCAGTGTTTTAGGGGGAGTTTTCATTAACTATATCTTTTTCAAATTTACATTGTTGGTGCAAAGTTAGGACATTTTACTCATCATGAACTATATCTTGGATTAAGGGGGAGCTAACTTTCAATTCTATACCTTAGTTCAAGATAACAATGCTTTCAATTCGTCTATGAGATATATGATTTCTTCTCTTTTTGATGTATGTCAAAGGGGGAGAAGAAATATTTAAGTTAGAATTGGATATATGATTATGTGATATGATTATGTGTATCTTTAAAAGACCTAACTTAAATGATTGCCAAACATCAAAAAGGGGGAGATTGTTGGTGCAATAATGCCCCAAGCATTTATATGTTTTGATGTTTGGATAATCATCTAAGTTAGACAACAATTTGTGATCTAATGGTGAACATGATTAAGTGACAGGTAAAGGCAAAGTCCAAGTATGATCTTGGCAAGAGAAGTCCAAAGGCAAGTCTTGGCAGCATAAGCCCAAACATGTAGACTTGGCTGCGTAAAGTCCAAGCACGCTTTGGCAAAGGAAAACCCAAGACATGATAAAACCGAAGGAAGCTCTTGGAAGCAAGGTGAAAAGGATGAACAAGTCGCGGACTCAGAGGAATCCTGGAAGCGCAAGGCTTAAGGAAGAGCTAGAAGGTTGAGTCTAGGTCTAGGGGGTGAAATCAAGTTTGAAATACTCATACTTGATGTGTATCAGTCGACTGATATGATGTATCGATCGTCATTTCGATCTTCGAGTCGGTGAAACCCTAACTATCAATCGATCGCTTAGCGAATGGCAATGATCGATAATGCTATCTATCGATCGGTGATCAAGGCAAAAATAGGCATAGAATGGAGTCCCACTCGACTGCGGCCTGTGATCACTCGACTGATCACTCCATCAGTCGACTGATGGAGGGATCATTCGACTGATGAGAATATCGTTGGACGAAACAACTCTAAATTCTGCGAATCCGGCTGTTTAGAGGTCATTAATCGCGCCGACAATCGACTGATGTTGTGCATCAGTCGATTGATAGTGCTCCAACGGAAAAATCAGCCCTCTCTCTATAAAAAGAGGGCTGGTGGAGGTTTTTGGGGGTAATGCTCATTCTTTAATTCTTCCTCAAAGCCTCCACGAGTTTTCAAGCTTTCTAAGTGATCTTAAATCCCCTCCTCCTCTCTCTAAGCTTAAGTTTCATTCTTTGTAAAGAAGAGGAGGTTTGTTGTAAAGGAAAGCATCTTAGTGGAATTGTTTGGGTTGATCCACCTTAAGGATCGCTGTGGAGTAGGAGGGTTATCTCCAAACCACGTAAAGGCTTTGTTAGCATTGTTATTTTGTTTTTTACTTATATTATTTCTATTTTCTTCCGCTAATCATTCTTGTAGAAACGAAAAACGTTATTCACCCCCCCCCCTCTAGCTTCCAAACGATCCCTAACATTAGCCACTAGACACCTACCATGGTTAGACTTAGGGATGACTTCCCTACTAACCTTGGTTTTCCTAACCCTAGGCTTTATTCCATAATCAAATGGAATATTATGATAAGTCTTCTTGGGCTTAGATTTGTGACTCAAACCTTCCTTGCCCTTAGACCGTTCTTGCTTCCTAGGTTTTGACTTTTGGGCATTTGACCCTAGAATTGAATTTTCTATTATTCTAAGGGTTTTCTTCATTTTCTCAAGTCTTGACCTCAAGACTTGGTTTTCTAGCTCTAATTTTCCGAATTTTGAATTTTCATTAGGTTTTTGGGAAATGTTCTTCCTCTTAGGCATGTGTCTACCCTTCTTAGGGTTAATATCTAGATTTTCTTCTATTCTCCTAATGGACTCCTTTGGTAAAATATTTCTAGAATTATGAGTCCTAGGTTTGTCCTTAGTTACATGAACATGTTTGGCACCTAAGCAATAAACCTTATTATTTCTACTAGCATGTTTTTCATTAATAATTGCAAGAGAACTAAAATAATTTTTAGCATGCTTTTTATTCCTAGAAATTGAAGGTGCATAATTTAAATTTACTTTAGGGTTAGCTTGGGAAGCTCCCCCTACATGAGATAAACCTTCTTTCCCTTTCTTCCCCCCCCCCCCCCCTAGGGCATTGGCTTCGGTAATGTCCCCTTTGATTGCATTTAAAGCACACAATGTGCTCTTTGCTTTTAGTTGTGGGGACTCCGGCATCCTTTGACTTTTGGTTGACTTTTGGTGTCAATGCCTTTTCCTTAGCCAATTTTGGGCATTTACTTTTGTAATGCCCTTTCTCCCTACACTCAAAGCATATTATATGATCTTTATTTAAAATCACAACACTTGAGTTACCTAAGGAGTTTTCTTCTTGCTCTTTATTTCTCCCGGATGTGGATGTTTCTTGTTGAACTTGCTCCGGGATGGAAGATTGCCTCTCCTCCCCCTCAATACTAGAGGTGGAGGTCTCCACCAAATCATCTACGTCGTCGAATGTTGATGGGCTTTCTTCCACGGCATCTTCCTCTACTTGTGCCGGTTGGGAATTTTCTTGGAATTTCATTATCTTCTCCCACAATTCCTTTGCATCCCTAAAATTACCCAACCTAGACCAAATGTTGTTAGGAATCAAATCACTAAGTAATTCGATTACCTTGAGATTTGTCTCGAAGTCCTTGATTTGGTCTTAAGTCCACCTTGACTTCTCAATTTGCTTATTGTCTTTATCCCTAGGCATCTCAAAACTGTTTTCTACAATAATCATAAAATCAAAGTCGATTTCGAGATATACCTCCATCTTTTTCTTCCACCGAGAAAAATCTCCATCAAATTTTGGTGGATGGATGTTGTAGTCGGCCATCTTGTAGTGTTTGTGTCGGCGGTTAGTCCTTAACAAGCTCCTTGGCTCTGATACCACTTGTAGGGGATCAATGTGTATGTTAGCCGGCTAGAGGGGGTGAATAGCCCTCAATCGTCGTACGGTGGAATACAATCATTCTCATTGCGTGCTCGTCTACAATTGTCGCTAGTGCAGCGGAATACTAATATAGATACTAACAACAATACAAGCATACGCCAACACACACGATATACGTGGTTCGGAACCAAATGGTTCCTACTCCACGGGCGAGCTCTCCGAGCTCTAGTTATGCGCATGACACTAACTAAACTCCTTCTCGACTACACGTCGGAGGTGGAGAAACCCTGTACAAGCTATTACAATAGTAATACTACAAGAAATACAAACACACAAGAAATACAAGTAAAGAACGCTTTGCAACTCTTTGCTATGAACCCTTTCTTGTTGCTTGCTTTGGATGGAACTTGAAGGACTGGAATGCAGTAGCAATTCCCCTCTAATCTCTTCCTTAAAGTCTTGGCGAAATCCTCCCACTTGAGCTCCATTTATAACCTACATCAAGATGATTTCGCGCGCATCAATCGATTGATCGTGACCATCAGTCGACTGGTCTTGTAGCCGTTGTCTCACAACGGCAAGATCCACGTTGGTTAAGTTCCAACGGATCACACATTAGTCGACTGATGTCACACATCAATCGACTGATACCCATCGATCGTCTTTGGCGAGCTTGACTAGCGTGCATAGTGCGATCGATGATCGCTCTTCCTTAAGCGATCGTGATGTTGTCAACGATCATTGCCCTCCATGGCTGATCGATCACCAAACTTCGCTGATCGAACACTAGTCGAACTCATACGACCTAGATCAGTCGACTGGCACCTATGCCAGTCGACTGATGTCGGGTAAAACCTCAAACATCAAGCTGTTTGAGCATCCGACAACCAGTCTTAGCCACTTGGCCAAGTCCACTTCATCCCTCATGGAGTTCCCCACCGAAGCTCTCTTCCCTCGGCCTACGTCCCTCGGATGCGCCAAGCGCACAGCTTCGCAATGCCATCCTTCGCGTCTCATGCCCTCGAAGTATGCTTCCCTTGGGCCTTGCTCCATTCGCTCCCTGTCCGGCGGTCCCTCGGATGCACCAAGCACACGACTTCGCAATGTCATCCTTCACCGACTCAAGGACCCCCCGAGCCTAGTGAACTTGCCAAGTCCTCAAGACTTCCCATATGCACCAAGCGCACGGCTTCGCAATGTATTTCTCACCAAGCACCAAGCGCACGGCTTCGCAATGCTTTGGATTTTCCCACACCAAGCCCCATGCTTTGATTTTCCATGCCAACTCCATATTGGACTTACCCACACCAAGCTCCATGCTTGGATTTTCCATGCCAACTCCATGTTGGACTTTCCCATGACAATCCCATGTCATGAGTTTTGTCTATCATCAAAATACTATCAAAGTACTACTCGAGTCAAACTCGAGTCAACCTGGGCCGATTGCACCAACACATATTCCTTTTCCAATTAACATAGTTAGGTCTAGTAAGTTTGTTTTCTTTCAGAATCATAGCAAGTGAGTTGAAAGTCATTTTGAAAAACCTAAGAATCACAGTGATCAAAATATTAGATTTTAAAAATTTATTGATTCCTCAAACAATAAAATTTTAAAATCAACCAACACCTTAAAATACCGAGAATATCGTATGCCACGATAGTGTGGACGTATACGAATTCTACATTTGTAAGAGGAAGTTTTACCCATTAATTTTATTATCCTATCAACCTTACTTTTTGACAAATAAAATTAATAGTTGGTTCCTCTTCAGCCCAACAAATAAAACCAGTGACTCCGATGGGGAGGATACTTTTATTTGCATCTAAATGTTTACCATTACCCGATACTAAGGCAATTACCTCAGATTATGTGTCTTCTAATGGGGAAGTACACATGCTCCTAAATAATTTCCTATAACTATATTTGACCTAGTGATCCACAAAACAAACTCATCCGATATGGAGGAAGGCACTCAGAACCAACACGCATGTTTGTTCGCATCACATGTCAAATTGTAATGGAGGCCCAAGAATTAAAAATATCCCTCTCCCACTTAGTAATTTAAAATTGTGGAATTTTCTCAAGCACACAACATGCATATCAAATAATAAGCAATAAATATGAAAAGAATATTTTCCAACTATTATGGCTTTTGTTTTCCAATATGCTTCCCGTTGTGTCGCCACCTCATCCGCTCCTCCCTTTACCATTTTTTTTATGAAAGGTAAATATATATCATCAAAGAAAAGCACAATCATACAATAGCCTAGGATTCTTGCTCATGTCATGTCTGACGAAGTGTCAGATCTGAGATGTATCCAAGGTGCGGCTTACATGTGCTCTTAAGGGAACTAACACTCTCACTTGATACCTTCATTCCTCTCCTTCTCACGTCCAAATCCTACCACCAGTGCATGTGTACCATCCATGTCTCATTACACTCCGGCGTATCATCCATGTGCACTCAGCTCCTCCTATGTACGTCCTTGTGTCATCCAGTGCAACGTTTATCCTCCAACGTCCACCTAGCTGCGTGTCCTCCAATGTTTGTCACTTTTAGCAAGTGATCAGTTGATAATGGATTTGGCGTGTCTTTACCGTAGTCGTTTGCCACCTCGTCCGCTCCTCCCTTTACCATGCTCTAGCCATAAAGGGATCCAAGCTGAGATAAACTATTTTAATTTACATTCATCAATCCTATACTCCACGAAGGAGTGTACAACATATCTAGATCGAAAGTAAATTAAAATGAGCGGCTAAACAGTACCGTATTTAATAACAAAAAATTAAATACTAATTAGCCTCGTCAACCTCGAGGATTCAAATAAATAATTACAATCACACACATATAATCACATACATCCATATAGCCATAATAGTTGGATCTTATGCCTGCAAGCAAAAAAGTTAGCCTACGGACATCCTACTATTATCCGGCATAAAATATATGATAAATGCATGAAAGTAACCGAATCCAAAACACACAAAACCAGAAACCATGGCTCTGATACCACTTGAAGGGAATTGCTTCTCAGTTCGGTCGCTTGTGCATGGCGATCCTATCACACGTCCCCGGATTAAAATTTTATCAACTAAAACTAATCCGAACAGAGATGGATTACCCAAGCAGCCGATCCATCATCGTGTTATTCGATTTGAGCAGTCGCTTGAACAAACTTGTTTTTCAAGAAACCTAACTCTTTTCCTCGATTAGCCACGGAATAGATGATAAATGGATCGCCGGTTTTTATGTTTATCATCGGGGTACATGTTAATTAATAACATACTAAATACAAAAGAACTAGAATCAAAACTAAACAAGATTATATTTCTTGTTTTACCTCTTGATTTTCTATTGTATTTCTATCCTCCTCTTGGACGTCGTGTGGGCGTCGATCTTCCAAGAGTCGAAGCCTCTTAGATCGCATCTTCCCTTCCTTGCTCGCTCCGAACAAGGGAAGAACAAAAGCTCTCTTCTTCTCCTTGCTTGCGCCGACCACCAACCACCAAGCTTGGTGTCCGCTGGCCCTAAGGAGAGGGAGAGGGTGTGCCGGCCAAGACAAAGGAAGGAGAAACCCTCACCTTTGTTGTCACCGGCCCTTGGAGAAGGAAAGGGAGGCACCGACAATGGAGAAGGAAGAGGGTGGTGCCGACCAAGAGTGGGAAAGGAAGGAAAAACCCAAGCTTCCTTGTCTTGTTGCCACCGGCCAAGAAGAGATGAACCAACCAAAACCCTAGCACACCTCTTCTATTCCTTGCTGCCCAAGCCTCCAATGCCAACTCCAAAAACCCCTAGAAGAACTTATGTTGCCGCCCAAGCCTCTCCAACCCTTATATAGATCTAGGCTTCACGAGGTATTTATAATAGGCTACAATAGGGACCATGAGGAGGAGTTGGATCTTGGCCACCCAATGGATCCGAACCACATAAAACCCGATCCATTAATAATGATCCATTCCACTAGAGGATTATCATTAATCTACCTCACCAACCCCCATAATTAAATATGGGATCCATATATTATTTATACAAAATATCTCCCCGTATTTAAGATATCGAATGTACAATACTTAATTAAATTATTGACAATTTAATTAATTAATATCTAACTCTATGAGTAGTACCACTCATCCTTATCATCATGTTGGACCAAGTCCACCTGTAGGATTTACATGATGAACCTTATTAGCTCCTCAAGGGGACATCATCATCCTAGTATATAGGACACGGTTTCCTCCTATAATCAACGGTACACCATGTAAATAATATTATTTCCTAACTTACTAGGCCTATCGATTTAACACATAAATCTCACCCATTGGTAAATCAAAGAAATAAATACTAAGTACATGTGCCCGTTATTATATCGCGATTAAGAGCATGTACATCATAATATCTGAGGTCCAATTCAATTATATAGTCAGTATAAATTGAATCACCTCTAAATCGGTCCTCCTCAATACACACAAAGTGTACTAGTGTAATTCTATGGTCAAGATAAACCAATATTAAATCACACTACAACCATGCCAATGGTTTGTCCAAAACCATCTTGGTTGTAAGCCTCTACTTATACTCTATAAGGAACTGATAATATGATCTTCTGTGCGACACCACACACCATGTTATCTACATTGTAAAGTATCAGACAATATGCAAAAATGCAAACAATGATCATGTGATTCTTATTTCAAAATGAAGTTGTTCATACAAAGGCTAGGCTTTCAGTATACATCCCAACAATTATTAGATCATAATTGTGAAATTAATGCGGCCTTAGGGACCCATGCTTGGACTTGTTTTCTATTACGATTTACGATTGACATATACGACTTGTTAGTCGTGGTTGATCTAAATCCTAGTCCGGCCTTGTTGTACATGGCCCTTTGTGATCCAAGTAGTAGGTCAAGTCCCTTGGATCCCAAAGTGAACCTTTCCAATGTTTGCCTAAGATCTTTGACTTGTCCTTTCAAGAGTGAGTTCTCAACTTTGAGTTTTTCAACTCGAGTTGAGTCCTCCTCTTGAACTTGACTAGTCGAAGAGAGGGAGACCTTGTGTTTAAGAAGTTTAACCTCCTCAACTAAGGTCTCGACCTTGGACTCAGACTTAGCTAATTTTTTAGTTAAGAATTTAATTGCACCATACAATGTATCGATTAATGAGCGACTCACCTTGAGTGAACCTTTTGAACCGAATACGGATCCGTGGCTTGTCTTGAATTGAAACTCGTCTTCGGATTCGGAGTCAAACTCTTCCTCGGGTTGGGACTCTTCCTCGGGTTCGGTAGGCTTGGCCATGAAGACGAGGTTGTTGAGCTCATCTTTCTCCTCCGACGATTCCTCCCACATAGCATTGAGTGCTTTCTTGGACGGTGGTGCCTTGTTCTTGAGTCTTGGACACTCCGACTTGATGTGGCCCATCCTGTTGCACTCATAGCATCTATAGTTAGAACTTTGTTTTGACTTAGCCTCCTTGGATTGATTGATCATCCTCCTTCTACTCTTGATCATTTTCCGAACTAGATTCACTAGTTTGGTCTCCATCTTGTCATTCACCTCCGACTCGTACTCGTCTTCTTCCTCCAGAGGTGGTTTTCTCTTGGGCTTCTTCTTCGGACCTGCAAATAAAGCGATACTTTTCTCGGCGGGGGCCGAATTAGACTTCTCATGTAATTCAAATTCAGAAAACAATTCGTCTAACCTAATTTTTGAAAGGTCCTTAGAAACCTCGTAGGCATCAACCATGGATGCCCACAAGGTGGTCCTAGGGAACATGTTTAGTGCATACGTGATTACGTCCCGATTTTTGACCTTTTGTCCGATCGAATGTAGCCCATTCATGATGTCTTGTATGCGATCGTGGAGTTGAGTGGTCGACTCATGTTCCAACATTTTTAAGTTAAACAATTTATTTAAAAGAAATCCCTCTTATATACCTTGGTGTCGGCGGTTCCTTCGTGAAGCTCGATGAGCTTGTTCCATAAGTGCTTTGCGCTTATGAATGGGCCGATGCGGTTTAGCCCCTCTTTGGATAGCCTGCATTGTAAGATTTGTGTGGCCTTGGCATCGACTTCCACTTGGCGTTTCATGGCACTTGTCCACTGATCGCAATCCAAGAATTCACCATCTCCATTTGTTGGAAGTGTGAATCCGGTTTGAATCACGATCCACATCTCTACTTGGGTTTTCAAGTATCACTCTATTCGACCCTTTCCAGTAATGGAAGTCATCTCCATTGTAAAATGAAGATCGGGCGGTGCTAAACTTTTCGAGATGGGCTATTTAGAAAAAGAACCTCGCAAAGACAAAAAAGACACAAAAAGTTGCCAAGACTCTCGTCTTGGATTAATAGTGCGGAAGAAGAAAATTAATGAAATGACGAATGATACGAAATGCCAATATAAAGAATATGAAAAGAAAAACGAAAATCAATGCTAGATTGGTGGTTGCACCAAATCGTAGCGCCCCACTCCGATACCAATTGTTGGATTGAAAAGCCACTAGAGGGGGGTGAATAGCACATGTAAAATTTTCTTTTCATTCGTTCAATTAAAAAAACAAGTAAAAGAAATTACATAGGGGAAAAGTAAAGAACAAAAATTGGTTTTACTTGGTTCACAACCAACCAGTTGCTAATCCAAGGCCCTTACGATCCGAGATCGTGTACGCAGGGTAATGCACTAAAAATCTCCTCCTCATTGGAGGTAGGCGACAACGAATACAAGGAAACTCAAAAACTCGAGGATGAGGCAACAAGCCTACCTCGCCTCATTTACGAAAAAGCTCCAAAAGAAATGGAATACAAGTAATTTAAGTGACAACTAAGAAACAAATGATACTGACGACAAACTAATCTTGAGTTTGTGGTCATGTCGTCGGTGTTCTAGCAGCATTTCGGCGTCGTAGAATAGCGGCGTTGTGGGATCACTTTGTAAGCACTTGAGATGACTTAAAGGGGTGAAACCCCCCTTATTTTATAGACTTGGAAGCTCCTCGACGTTCAGTTCCAGCTCATGGTCAAAGAACCTCATCTCCCCAAGATAAGTGCAGCTTATCTTGACTATCCTCGAGGTGGATTGTTTGACTGGCAATCGACTGATGACCTCCATCAGTCGACTGATGCCAGTAGCAGTCGACTGCCAATAGCCAGCAATCAACTGGTGGCTAGGGTATCCAGCTGCAACAACAAGTTAGCTCGAAATGAAAACAATACAGGTGAATTCGACGACCACTTACCATCCGATCTCGACCTAGACCTTCCATGGGAAGTCTTAGTCGGAACGCCGCCTAAAAGTGTCCCCGTACGGAGGACCCGACCTTACATTCACTCAAACACGAGCTTACCTTAGGTCCTTTTGTGACTTGCAGCTTTGCTTCAGGTCTCTACCTGGGTTCTTCGGCTCCCTCTAAAGTTCTTTCGATGTCGCCCGACCACCACGGTTTCTTGACTCTGTTAGTGAAAGCCCTAGAGCCAATCATGTGATGATTGTTGTATGGACTTTATTGTATCATATTCCTATTTATAAAGGCATGGTTATTATATTTACTTGTATTGGTGTCAAATAACTAAATATAATAATGTCCTTGAGTAGTAGGTTCTTATCTATATCAATCGATTGGTTGAATCGATAATGAGATGATATAGAGAACACTACTCTTAATCATTCCTAGTCAAGTATTAACATTCAGGGACAATGTTAATGTGTAGAGACTAGCATGTAGGTCAACATGATGACTTGATCTCACAAGTCATGGATATGAGATATCAAGTTGACACATGGGTATGCATTGGAGAATGTATACTGAATGACCCGCCATGAGAAAGTATCATGGATTGTTATATGAGTGTCATATACTTTCTCATATGGCTATTAGTATGACTATTAGTCCTTAGACCTGAAGTCACCATGGTTCCCTACATAAGGAGTTGCATACTTTGGCTTTCACAAACGCCACCCGTAAATGGGTGGACTATGGGCGACATTCTTGGGTATGTAACAAATTATACGGAGGGATGTGAGTGATGTAGATGGGATCTATCCCTCCTATATGACGGGAGTGATATCGTTATTCTTGATAGAGTGAGACCACGAAGTGCATGGTCATGCCCAAATGAGTCAATATGAGATATTGATCTCATTTGATTAGAGTGAGTCTACTTGGAGTTCAAGATATAGATTGTACCGAGGATGACACGGTCTATGCCTCGATTGGTCAATCTAGATGTCAAGGATAGAGGGACATTGTCACATATTGTGAGAGTCACAATTAGTAGTCACAAAGGTGATGTTGGAGCTCAACATTCTTGTAACTTGGGTAGCAATGATGTGTTGCTAGATACCGCTCATTGCTTATGTTCCTAAATCGGTTTAGGGACATTGCCAACGTTACAAGAACCTATAGGGTCACACACATAAGGGCAATTAGATGGAGATTAGGTTCATATGATGAACCATGAGGATTAGGTTCATGGGATGAACCAAATTGGATTAAGAGTATTCCTAATTAGACTAATTGAGTTGGACTCAATTTGATTCAAGTGTTGAATGAGTCTAATTTAGATTTGATTCATCAAATCAATTTAAATTAATGAATAGAGATTCATTAAATTAAATTGACTTGAGTCAAGTGGTTAGATTTGATCAACCATGGGAGATAAGAGGTCAAGTTTGACTTGACTTGAGAGGGAAGATGAAAGGTCAAGTTTGACTTGACTAAATGTCATGTCATGATGATGACTTGGCATGGCCGGCCAATGATGATGCTCCACATCATCATTGACTTAGCATGTGGTGCCACCTCATGAGGGAGACCAAGAGCCATTGGCTCTTGGAGGAGTTACATGCATGCATGTAACCCCCCTAAGAAAAGTGGTCGGCCACTATTCTCATTAGATGAGAATTATTTGTGTGAGTTACACAACTTCATCTTCTTCCTTGGATCATCTTCCTCTCAAGCTTGCTCTCCCATCCCTCTCTTTGGCTGAACCATCCATAGGGTGCTAGCACACTCAAGGGTGTGTTTTCTCCACCTATTGCTTGTGTGGATACCAATAGAGGAGTGTGCACTTGACGCTCTTGAGTTCCGGCGAAGCTTTTGGACGAGCGAGATTTGTGAAGGGCGTCGCATCGAGGGTAATGATCTCACCTTCTAGATCTAAGGTAGATCTAGGGCTTTTAGTAAACACATACATGTTTTAGTTTTAATACATCTTCGCATGGATCCGTGGTCGGGGCTTCCGAGGTTTCCGCAACGCAAAAAGCAATTTTTGCGGCTCGAAAAGTCCAACAGACTCGGGATTCTTCGAGTGTCACTGACCTTTAGCTCAGCTTAACCATTCTTGCACACTTGGTTTATCTCGTTAGACAACAATATGACCTGAGCTTTGGGTCTTTGCCATAATCAAAATCTAGGTTCGATTATCTGGTGCCTACTGCACCAACAACCACGACCTGGAAGCCCTCTTTTTAAATGTTCACTTAACTAACTAAAGGTTAAATCTAAATCTAACCCAAGGTTAATTAAATTCTAAGAAATTAAACTTAACTAAGTAAAATTAAATTCATCTCACAACACCTATAAGGATAACTTGGTTGATCATGTAGAATGGGTGAGATGTTAAGGACAACAAATTGAAAATAGTTTTGAAAATGATTTCAAAATTTATATATATAAATAGATTCTTAAAACTATTTTTATTGGTTGTCATGATTTTTGTGTGTAGTTATACATAGTTTTTTTAAAAAAAACTATGTTTCTTAAAATGATGGTTAGTTGACCAATACTGAACTTCTAGATCCTTTGGTCAACTTTATACACCTAGACCCTTTGGAAACTTAAGTAAGCCTTCCTTGTGACCAACAAGGATGTCCTAAGAGTTTGTCAGACAAAGGAGGAAGTTTTGCTTGACTGAGACCCTCTAGATAAGCCTTCCTTGTGGTTAACAAGGGTGTTAGGTTAAGGGAAAAGTCCTAATTAGAAGACCTGTATTTGTAGGGGTTTTAAAATATATTTTACTTTGAAAATTTCATGTGTTATTTAAAAAAAAAATTATGCCAAGGGGGAGAGAAGACTTAAGTTAGACAAACTTAATATCTTTAGCTACCTCTAGTTTGGCGTAAAATCTAATAGACATGAGCCCTTAATATCTTATAAATTTAAACATGTCTTTACTTCCTTGAAAAATATTAATGCTAACCTTATGTTTTGAATGCCTTCCTTAAAAAAAATTTTGCAATGTTAAAGGTGTTGGATCGAAAGCGTCGCTAAAGGAGGGGGGTGAATAGCGAGCATAAATTTTTTTCGTCTTTTCGTTTGTTCGATTGAAACACATAGATGCATGATGGAAAAATAAATAACACAAGTTTGTTTCTACTTGGTTTACAACCCAATGGTTGCTAATCTAAGGCCTCATGATCCATGACCACGTACGAAGGGGCAATCCACTATAGAGTCTCCTCCTCGTTGGAGGTAGGAGACAATGATCACAAAAACCGAAAGCACGAGGATGAGGCAACAAGCCTACCTCACCTCGTTATGATTAAAACTACGAATACAATAACTAAATAGAAACAAACTTGCTGCTGCCGACAAAGAAGTTGTAAGCTTGGCGTTGCATCGGCATTATGACGGCGTTAGAGCTTTAGCGTTGTAGGAGCACTTGAGAATAAAATTGATGATCTTTGGGTTGGAGTCCTCCCCTATTTTTATAGACTTGTGCCTTGGAATAAGTCTAGATGCAGATCCTCAACTTTTGGAACTTATCACGAGGTGACACCTTATCTTATCGCGAAATGGCGGCGTCAAACGTTATCCATTTTGACCTAGCGCACAAGGCTGATTCGTCGCCATCAGTCGAATGATGCCCTTCATCAGTCAACTGATGTGTAGCAGTCGATTGCCAATAGCCAGCACTCGACTGTCAGCCTGGCCACTTCCCTGCTGTAAGAGGTTATCACAGAAAATGATAAATGCGATGGTTTCTTATCGTCCGATCTCAACCTAGACCTTCCACTGAAAGTCTTAGTCGGATCACCGCCTACGGTTGTCCTTGTACAGAGGACACGACCTTACCATCTCGCTTCCCACTCATTCTTACCTTTGGTCCTTTATGATCTGTCTCTTTTCTTCCAGTCTTCACCTGGGTTCTTCGAATCCCACGAAGTTCTCCCCGTGTCGCCCGACCACCACGGTTTCCTGACTCGGGATTCTCTAGGTGTCGCTGACCTTCGGCTTAGCTTAATCATTTCCTGCACACTTAATTCAGCTCATGAGATAACAATATGATCTTAACTTTGGATCTTTGCCATAATCAAAATTTAGGTTTGATTATCTGATGCCCCTGCACCAACAATCTCCCCCTTTTTGATCTATGGCAAACCGACACAAAGTTACGGGAAAAATTAAAGCATAAAATAAGTAGAGTAAATAATAAACGTCCTTTCAAAAACTCCCCCTTAACCCTAGGTGAGTTTTGAAAGAGATACTTTGAATTTTTTAAAAATTAAATTTTTATTACTCCCCCTTAACTTTCGCTCTTCTCCCCCTTTTATCATAAATCAAAAAAGGTGTCAGAGTTTTTATATAAAATAGGGGTTTAAAAACAACATATGTCTAGAATTATTAAAGATAATCAACTATGAGCCCAAGCATGCGTCTAGCAGTAGTTAGATAGATTGGTTTGAGGTGTGTCCCTCTGCACTAATAATTTAAAGGTTTGTAATATAACTCTTAGGGTTAGTTTGCTCTCCCCCTTAGTCAAATATATGAAGTATAAGAGATGTAGGGGGTGCTAAATTTTGGCCTAGAGAGTTGTAAATATTTGTTAAGTACAATAGTTGAGAAAATAGATAACATTTTGAAAATGTTATGTTAAGTGTATTTAAATTATCCTTAACATCTCACCCATTCTATGTGTCTCAGAATGTGTTCACCTTATATGTTTTGTGAGATGAATTGAACTTGATTAAAGATAGTCAACCTTGGGTTAGATTCGTATTTAACCTTTAGATCGTTAAGTAACTTTTTGAGAAACTGACTTCCAGGTCGTGGCGAGGCACAGGGGTCTTCTTTGATCGGAACAACGACCACTTCCTTAGACACAGCCAAATTCAAGAAAATATCACTTAAGTCACTTAGGGTTACTTCCTGGTCTAACTAGTTTAGGATACGGCAAGGTAGCTTCAGCTAGTTCAACTTAGCCAAGTGCACCAAGCTAGATCCGCCTTATCTAGCTCGAATACACGAGACGTTGTTTCCCTAATGTACTATCATCTCGCCGCGTCCTGATACTATGTTATCAAGGTTGACTAACTATTGGTCCTATCTAGCCATTCTAGAATTTAAAAGAAGAATTTAAACATGCAAAGATTCTAAGAGAGTGGGTACACAATTTTAGTACTAGCTCCCCCTAGACCATTGAACCAATTTGGTCTATCCACATAGTGGACTTGATCCTGGAGAATCCAATACTTATTAGTCTTTATATGTGAATTTAATAAAAATTTTAGGACCCATGGTTGGACTCTTTGATGACTACGATTCACAATAGACATGTACGATTTGTTCGTAGTTGTTGACCTAAATTCGAGTTCAACTTTGTTGTACATGGCTCTTTGAGTTCCAAGTAGTCGGTTAAGATTCTTGGATCCCAACATAAACTTTTCCAACCTAGCCTCAAGCTCTTGAACTCGTCCTTTCAAGAGAAAATTCTCCTCTTCAAGTTTTTCAACTTGAGTTGAGTTTCCCTCTTGAACTTGACTAGTTGAAGAGGTTAGAGTAGCCTCTTTCTTGAGGGTTTCAACCTCCTCAAGTAACGAATCAACTCTAGACTCAGACTTAGTCAATTTCCTATTTAGCAACTTAATTGCATGATATAAGTTTGCAATTAATGAATGACTTACCTTAATCTTTTCTTTTGACCCGACTTTGAGTCTTGACTCAAATTCATCCTCGGAGTCGAAGTCGGAGTTGGATTTGTGACTCTTCAGACTCGAACTCGGACTCTACCGGTTACTTGAAAAGCTTGCTTGGGTTGCTTGTGTTTTGGCTTCATTTTTTATTTGAAGTGCCCCTTCTTCTTGTTTTTCGATTGCTCCCATTCTTTTCGGATTATCCTCCACACCATGTTTACTATCTTGGCCTCTTCTTCCAATTCGGACTCGGATTCGCCCTCGTGTTCGGATCCTTCTTCTTGCTCGGGAGGTGGCTTGCTCTTCTCCTTTCTTCTTTGACCTACAAACAAGGCAATACCTCTCTCGGCCCGAACATGTTAGTTTGTTCATGAAGTTCAAATTCCGAAAAGGGCTCATCTATCCTAATTTTAGAAAGGTCCTTAGAAACCTTGTAGGCATCAACCATGGATGCCCACAAGGTGGTCCTAGGGAAGGCATTTAGTGCATACCTTATTATGTCTCAATTGTCTACCTTTTGTCCGATGGCATGTAGGTCATTCAAGATGTCTTGGATCCACACATGGAGTTGTGAAGCAGTCTCATGATCCTGCATCTTGAGATTATACAATTTATTCAATAGCAAGTCTCTTTTGCATACCTTAGCATCAGATGTCCCTTCATGTAGCTCGATTAACTTGGTCCAGAGGTCTTTAGCGCTAATGAACAGTCCAATTCGGTTGAGCTCCTCCTTGGACAAGCCGCATTGTAACATTTGGGTTGCTTTTCATCGACTTCGATTTGCCTCTTGGTTGCATTGTCCCATTTGTCGAAATCCAAAGGATCCCTTTGATCATTGGTGGGTAGAACAAAGTCGGTTTGGATTATTATCCAAGTTTCGACTTGTGTTTTCAAGAAACACTCCATCCGACCTTTCCAATAACGGAAATCATTTTCGTTAAAGAACGGAGGTCGGGTGGTGCTATACCCCTCAATGTGGGCCATTAATTATCTTGCAAAACACGAATACAAACTAAAAGGAATTCCAAGACTTGGTCTTGGATTAGTAATGCAGGAAATAATAAGGAATAAATGAGAGATAAAAGGCTAAACAAAAAACTACGCACTTACGACCCAAAAGGGTACTAAACATTGGTTTTTGGGGATGAAAATAGCTTGTTACGAGGGTAAAACCTTGTAAGAAGTGTAGATCTCTCAGAGAGATTCGATTTGGTGGATAGCACATTTTGTGGGTCCACTTGTGTGAAAAGTTATGTTTGTTTTACCGTCGACTACTCCAAAAGCGAATAGTTCGACCGATACTTACAAATACACAACCAAAAAAAGGGTACCAAGACTTCGTCTTGGATTAGTAGTACGGGAGAATAATAGGAATAATTCATGAATCGAAAAATATAAAAAGAAAGCCAAAAAGTTCTAGATTGGTGGTTATACCAAATCTTAGCGCCCCCGTTCTGATACCAATTGTTGGATCGAAAGCGTCGCTAGAGGGGGTGAATAGCGAGCGTAAAATCTTTTCGTCTTTTTGTTCGTTCGATTGAAACATAGAGATACATGGTAGAAAAATAAATAACACAAGTTTATTTTTACTTGGATCACAATCCAACGGTTACTAATCCAAGGCCCCGCGATCCTTGACTGCGTACGAAGGGGCAATCCACTATAGAGTCTCCTCCTCGTTGGAGGTAGGAGACAACGATCACAAAAACCGAAAGCACGAGGATGAGACAACAAGCCTACCTCACCTCGTTACGATTAAAACCACGAATACAATAACTAAATAGAGACAAACTTGTTGCTGCCGACAAAGAAGTTGTAAGCTTGGCGTTGCGTCGGCATTATGACGGCATTAGAGCTTTAACATTGTAGGAGCACTTGAGAATAAGATTGATGATCTTTGGGTTGGAGTCCTCCCCTCCTTTTATAGACTTGTGCCTTGTAATAAGTCTAGATGCAGATCCTCAACTTTTGGAACTTATCACGAGGTGGCACCTTATCTTATCGCAAAGTGGCGATGTCAAACATTATCCATTTTGACCTAGCACACAAGGCTGATTCATCGCCATCAATCGACTAATGTGCAGCAGTCGACTGGCAATAGCCAGCAGATTCACAGGTATTATCGGTCATACTGAAGTAGTGACTTTCCCTCTCAATTCCTCCAAAACAATCTTACTCATGGGCTTGTGGTTCATCATATAGTCTTCCTCTAGAAATCTAGCATTCGTGCTAACGATCACCCTCTGATATCTAGGACTATAAAACAAACCACCTTTCGTTCCTTTAGGATAGCCAACGAACATGCGCACTTCTGTACGAGGTTCCAACTTACCAGCATCTGCCTTCAGCACATATGCTGGACTCCCCCAAATCCGAATATGTCTCAAACTAGGCTTTCGCCCAGTCCACAATTCTATGGGAGTAGAAGGCACTGATTTAGATGGTACAAAGTTCAAAATATACACTGTCGTATCCAAAGCATACCGCCAGAACAAATCTAGCAACTCAGAATAACTCATCATCGATCTAACCATCTCCATAAGAGCCCTATTCCCTCGCTTCGCTACACCATTCTGCTGGGGTGTGCCAGGTGTAAACAATTGGGATTGAATCCCAGCCTCTGATAAGTAATTCCTAAACTCTCCCACAAGGTACTCACCACCACGATCAGATCGTAGTGTCTTGATACTTTTACCTTGACGTTTCTCCACATCAGCCTTGAATTTTTTGAACCTGTCAAAGCATTCAGACTTGCGGTGCATCAAGTAAATGTATTCATATCTTGAATAATCGTCTATAAAATAGATGAAATATTCAAAACCACCTCTTGCCTGGATAGACATAGGACCACACAAATCAGAATGAACCAATTCCAACACATCTTTGGCTCTAGACCCCTCGGCCTTAATAGGCCTCTTGGTCATTTTACCCTCCAAGCAAGATTCACAGGTTGGGAAATCTTCCACCACTAATGAACCCAGAGGTCCATCAGCTATCAACCTTTGAATTCTTCTTAGGTTAATATGACTTAACCTTAGATGCCAAAGATATGTTTGGTTCATTTTCGAAGGTTCTTTTCTCTTATTAGATTTAGAAGATGAGTTATTTTCTTCTATTTGCATCGTGGGAGCTTTTGGTTCAAGTTTATATAAATTTCCTATCAATGCACCAGAATAGATAATCTCCCTATTCCTTTTTATAACAACTCTTTCATTAAAAGAAATAGAATATCCATCCATAAACAATTTAGAAACCAAAATCAAATTCTTTCTAAATAAAGGTACATAAAGGCAATTTTTCAGAACCAAAACTTTATTCCTCTCAAAAGACAAAAAAAACATCTCCCACTGCAACAACTGGCACCTTCGTAGCATCGCCCAAGTACACGGTAATATCCCCCTCAGCTAGTCATCTGGTTTCCTAGAACCCCTGTAAAGTATTACAGACATGATCAGTGGCTCCCGTATCTACACACCAGGTGACGGTAGATAACACCGCTAAACATGTTTCAACGACTAGACCAAATGATATACCTTTATTCTGCTTCCGATTGGGGCAGTCCTTCTTCCAGTGTCCAGTCTGCTTGCAAGTGAAGCACTTGCCTTTCAGTTTCTTCACTTTTCCCTGAGATCCTCCTACTACCTTTGCCCCACCTTGTATCTTCTTCTTCTTGCCTTTCGGCTTAGAAGTAGAAACCTTTTGGGCAACCATGGCCTGAGCCTGAGCACTCTGACGAAAAAGCCCTTCTGCCGCCTGGAGTTCTGTCATAAGCTCCGCCAACGAATACAACCTCTTGTTCATGTTGTAATTCAGGCGAAACTGCTCAAAACTCCTAGGTAGAGACTGGAGAATGATATCGACCTGGGTTTCCCCATCGATCTCAGCTCCAAGGACTTCCAACTCATTCAAATGAGCCATCATCTTGAGAACATGATCCCTCACGGGTGTTCCCTCGATCATGGTGGTCGTCATCAAGTTCCTCATGGATTCCTGCCTCGCAGCCCGATTCTGGTGTTCGAAAAGCTCTTTGAGATTAAGCATCATGTCATAAGCAGTGGGCATGGCTTGATGTTGATGTTGCAATACATTTGACATAGAAGCCAAAATGTAACACCGCGTCATCTCATCAGTCTTTATCCACTTCTTATAACTCTCCTCCTTTTCCCCAGAATCATCCGCAGGCTTTGGAGGACACTCTTCGAAGAGTACATATTTATACTCCTCAGCAGTTAAGACAATATCAAGATTCCTCTTCCAATCAACATAATTGGGTCCAGTAAGTTTATTTTCTTTCAGTATCATAGCAAGCGGGTTGAAAGTCATTTTTGAAAAACCTAAGAATCACATAGATCAAAACATTAGATTTCAAAAAATTATTGATTCCTCAAACAATAAAATTTTAAAATCAACCAACACCTCAAAACACCGAGAATATCGTATGCCACAATCGTGTGGACGTATACGAATTCTACATTTGTAAGAGGAGGTTTTACCCATTAATTTTACTATCTTGTCAACCTAACTTTTTGACAAATAAAATTAATAGTTGGTTCCTCTTCGGCCCTACAAATAAAAGCAGTGACTTCGATGGGGAGGATACTCCTATTTGCATTTAAGTGTTCACCATTACTTGGTACCAAGGTAATTATCTCGGATTATGTGCCTTCCGATGGGGAAGTACACGCGTTCCTAAATAATTTCCTATAACCATATTCGATCCTGTGATCCACAAAACAAACTCATACGATGGGGAGGAAGGCACTTAGAGTCGACGCGCAAGTTTGTTTGCATCACATGTCAAATCATAATGGAGGTCATGGGAATTTTTTAAAAGATATCCCTCTCCCACTTAGTAATTTAAAATTGAGGAATTTTCCTAGCACACGACATGCATATCAAACAAGAAGCAATAAATATGAAAAAAAAATATTTTCCAACTATTATGGCTTTTGTTCTCCAATATGCCTCCCGTCGTATCGCCATCTCGTCTGCTCCTCCCTATGCCATGTACAAGCCATCCAGAGATCTGGGCCAAGAATAATTATTTTAATTTACATCCATCGATCCTATACTCCATGAAGGAGTGTACTTGAAGTCTAGATCGAAAGTAAACTAAAATAAAAAGAGTGGCTTAACAATGTCATACTTAATTATAAAAATTAAATACTAGCCTCGTCAACCCCGAGGATTCAAATAATATTACACACATGCAATCACATACACACACATATGGCCATAATAGTTGGATCTTATGCCTGCAACCAAAAAGTTTGCCTACGAACATCCTACTATCATCCGGCACATACAATATATGATAAGTGCATAAAATTAACCGAATCCAAAACACACAAAATCGAAAACCATGGCTCTGATACCACTTGAAGGTTTTGCGGAATCCAAAGCTTTGATACCACCTGAAGAGAGGAAACTTTGCTTCCCACTTTAACTCGGTCTCTTGTGCATGGCAATCCCATCTACGTCCCTGGATTAAAAAAAATAATCCTTGACGAAGAGGGATTACCCAAGCAACCGTTCCATCGTCGTGCTATTCGATTAGAGTGGTCACTTGAACAAACTTGTTGTTCAAGTAACCTACCTCTTTTCTTCGATTAGCCACGGAATAGACGATGTATGGATCGTCGATTTTTGTGTTTGTCTTCGAGGTCCAAGTAAATTAGCCACATATAATTGTAAACAATTATATACATAATACAAAAGAACACTAATCAAAGTAAACAAGCTTATACCTCTTGTTATACCTCTTGATCTTCTATTGTATGTCTTTCCTCCTTTTGGACGTCGTGTGGGCGACGATCTTACAAAAGTTGAAGCCTCCTAGATCATGTTCTTCCCTTCCTTGCTTGCTCCGAACAAAGGGAAGAATGAAATAAAACTTCTTCTCCTATCTAGAGCGGGCCACCAAGTCAAGGGACTTGATGCTGCCACCGACCAAGGAGAAGAATATAGGAAGGGGGCGCCGACCAAAAGCTCCAAAGGAAAACCTTTTATCCTTGTTGTCGCTGGCCAAGGAGGAATAAAGGAAGGGGATGAGCGCCGGCCAAGGTAGAGAGGAAGATGATGGGCATCGGCTACACCTTAGGAAGAGAAGGAAGCAAACCCTAATCTCCCAACTTGTTGCCGCCCAAGCCAAAACCCTAACCCTAGCCGCCCAAAGCCAAAGCCTTAATCTCCAAGTTATTCTTGTCGCCCACCTCTTAAGCCATATTTATAGAGTTAGGCTTAAGCCTCCTTTTAATCTCCACCGTCGAATCTAGGGATTTAATCTCAACCGTCGGATCTAGAGATTTAATCTCCACCGTCAGATCTAGAGATTTAATCTCCACCATCAGATCTAGAGTTCCATTTTCCACCATTGGATCTAAGCTCCATGAGGGTTTTAATAGGCTACAATAGGGACCATGAGGAGGAGTTGAATCTTGGCCACCCAATGGATCAAGCCCACATAAAGTCCGATCTATTAATGATAATCCATTCCACTAGAGGATTATCATTGATCTACCTCACCAACCCCTTAAATAAATATGGGCTCCATATATTATTTGTACAAATGTCTCCCCATGTTTAAGATCTCGAATGTCCATCAATTAATTAATTTACTCATAATTAATTAATCAACATCTAACTCCATAAGTAGTATCACTCAACTTTATCATCATGTCGGACCAAGTCCACCTGCAGGGTTTACATGAAAAACCTTATGAGCTCCTCAAGGAGACATCATCATCCTAATATATAGGATACAGTTTCCTCCTATAATCAACGGCACACCATGTAAATAATATCATTTCCTAACTTACCGAGCTTATCGATTTACTCTATAAATCTCACCCATTGGTAAATCAAAGAAATAAATACTAAGTACATATGTTCGTTATTATATCAGGATTAAGAGCATGTACACTATAATATCTGAGGTCCGATTCAATTATGTAGTCAGCAATAAATCAAATCACCTCTAAGTCGGTCCTGCTCAATACACACAAAGTGTACTAGTGGTATTCTATGGTCAAGACAAACCAACACTAAATCACACTACAACCATACCAATGGTTTGTCCAGAACCCTCTTGGTTGTGAGCCTTTACTTATACTCTACAAGGAACTGATAACATGATCTCCCGTGTGACACTACACACCATATTATCTACAATGTAATGTATTAGACAATATGCATAACCATAAATATGCAATCAATGATCATGTGATTCTTATTTCAAAAATAAATATATTCATATAAAAAATAGACTTTTTAGTATACATCCCAACACGACCACCACGGTTTACTGACTCAGGATTCTCCGAGTGTCGCTAACCTTCGGCTTAGCTTAATTATTTCCAGCACACTTAATTCAACTCATGAGATAACAATATGACCTTAACTTTGGATCTTTGCCATAATCAAAATCTAGGTTCAATTATCTGGTGCCCATGCACCAACAAAAGATTGGAAGGTAACACCTTAACCTGGGATAAACATTATTGGTGTAGAATTTAAAAGAACTTAATTTTTTATTCTTTTTGATATATGTCAATGGGGGAGAGGGTAAAGTTAAGAAAATTAAAGGGGAGTTTTGAAAAATATTTTTTAAATGATTTTATTCTTTTATTTCCTTAACATTGAATTTATTTGTCATAGATCAAAAATGGGGAGATTGTTGGTGCAGGGGCACCAATTAATCGAACCTTGGTTTTGATAATGGCAAAGATTCAAAGTTAAATTATCTTGTTATCTCATACGTTATGTTGAGTGTGCAGGTAATGTATTAGGCTTTGCTAAGGTCAACGATGCCAGGAGAATCTCGGGAAGTCGAGAAATCTCGGTATCGTATAAATCGACACCAGGAGAATCTCGATGGGACGAGAAACCTCGGTGGTCGGTTGACCAGGTCAGAAGACGCCAGGAGAACCTCAGTGGTCAAGTGACCAGAAGCTAAGAGACAAGTTAGAAGGACCAAAGGTAATCTCTGAGTGTGGAGCGATGGTAAGGATGCATCGTCGGCAAGAGGACAATCCTAGGCGTCGATCCGACCATGGCTTCTAGAGGAATGCCGAAGTCGAGATCGAACAGTCAAAGGACTGTCACACTGCATGTCATTATGCATCCCTTTGTGCTATCCTTATGTTTCAGGTGTCAGGTTGGATTCTCAAGTGTAACAGTCGATTGGAGATTTCAATAGTCGACTGCCAATAGGATCAGTCGACTAATGTCGACGAATCAACCCAAAGCACAAGGTCAAAGAGTTATCATTCAATGTTGGCACCTCATGATAAGATAAGTTGTCACCTCAAGATAAGATCCACGAGATTTGGTTCTAGATTTGGATTTATTCCAAGGCACCAATCTATAAAAGGAGGGGAGGACACAAAGCCTAAATCAATCAATGAACTCCTAAGTGCTCCTACTCTCCGGCCGTGATTCTTTGTGCTACAACGCTACTCCGACCGTGCACCCTCTACAATTCATTGTCGGTACTTTGTTTAATTCTTACTTATTACTTGGTAAGAGGAGAGGTAGGGTTGTTACCTCTTCCTCTACATGTTTTGTAATCCGTTGTCTCTTACCTCCAATGAGGAAGAAACTTTTAGTGCTTTGCCCTTCGGAAGCGATCGAGGATCGCAGGGCCTTGGATTAGCAGTCGGTTGGCTGTGAACCAAGTAAAAAATTCATTGTGTCTTTTGTTTATTTTATTTCCGCTGCATTTAACTTTGTTTTTAAAAGAAAATAAAAGGTTTTTAAAATATGCTATTCACCCCTCTTTAGCGTCTTTTCTCAATCCAACAGTAATCTCTTTAGAATGATAAAAGTTAGTTAAATTTGACTGTCTAGTTTTAGATACTTTGATATGATTGATTCTCTTATTTGCATGTAGTTATTTGTGTGGTGATAGATTCTATCTTGATTGATTAAGTTTGATAAATAAAAATTACCTATGAGGATCACCTTCATGCTTATTATTGATCTTGTCTTTGTGTGATTGACACTCATGATAATTTATACTCTAGAATTTACTTTGCTTCTTTTTGAGACTATAGTAGCATAAACATGCATGAATATGATGAAGGATATTTTTTCCATTCACTCTTTTGATTTCCTTCCTCAGTAAATTTCTTGTTGAAAAAGAATTCATCTAGCAATTCTATCTTTCATCATGTTTGTTTTGTCTTACCTCTTTGAGGGTGTTGGTCGATGACATGATGAGTTGGCTTGCCCGAGATGGGAAAATTCTAAGTGTGTGTGGGGAAGGGGAATGTGTTGTATATTTTTGGAAATTTTGAAGGTTTTGAATGGTTTCATGAGGATTTGTTTCATCTTCCCTATTTTTGAGCTGTTGTTGGTGGTGCAGCTTAGATTTTTCATTCCTTGAGATTGGACCATCGAGGAGAGGTTCTCTCCGACCGCAGTAGTAAACTTCTACTTGTTCCCTTCATGCCAAAGTTAACACATGTTAAACCCCCGTCAGCCTACCCAGCAGTGGCCCTTCGATGCTTAAGTTAGAGCTTGTATGAGGAAGAGAAGAAGAAGACAGTAATGAATGTAAAAAAAATAGTAATAGAGAAAACAGTAAGCGTTAGAAGAATGAAAAATGCATCCCCCTCCTTCCTCCCTCTTCTCCTTTTATCTCTCTTCCAGTGTTAGGGCAAGCAGTCGCGTAACAAACTATGAGGATCACCGTCCACGTGGAAGGCAACGCGGATCAAGACGATGTTGTTATGCTATTAGAGAATGCTCACTATAATGAATCTTTTGTGGGGCCAATGAGGCATCCTCAATTCGTTCCCAAAGATGTTGACGTGTATGAATGAATTCTAATAAACCTTTAAGGGAATATTTCATGAGGTTCCACTTTAACTAACAGGTGTCTCTCTGTCAACTTCCCGAATTGCTCCTTCTTGACTCAGCACTTCACCCTTTTCCCGAGCTATTCCTCCTTGACTCGACACCTTGCCTGCTTCCTGAGCTATTCTTTCCCGACTTAGCCTTCCACCTCTCCCAATCTGATCCTCCTTAACTCGACACTCTACCCGCTTCCTGAGCTATTCTTTCTTAACTC
Organism: Wurfbainia villosa; assembly: GCA_025175895.1. Taxonomy (NCBI): domain Eukaryota; kingdom Viridiplantae; phylum Streptophyta; class Magnoliopsida; order Zingiberales; family Zingiberaceae; genus Wurfbainia; species Wurfbainia villosa. The sequence goes on from JAKLTH010000292.1 coordinate 322,217, forward strand.
CATGCCCTTCCCATTTCCAGAGTCACCGCCCTTCTAATTTGGCTCTACCTCCCAAACCACTATCTTCCCAACTCGACTTTCCCCTACTTCCTGAGTTGCTCTCTTTCTGACTCGACCATGCTCCCTGAGTCACTACCCTCTGGACTCAGTTTTCCACTAGCTTCTTGAACTGCTAACTTCTTGACTCGACACAGCTTCCCGAGCTATCCTTTCCTGAATCGACTCTCCACCTTTTCCCCGAGCTATTCTTCCCCTGTTCGACACCCAATCCGCTCTCCAAGTTACTTCCCTCCCAATTCAACACTCGGTCCACTCTCTGAGTTACTTCCTTTCACTTAAACATATTATTACAGTATCATTAGCCACCCCCCTAATAGTTAAACTAATCATTTTGTCTGACGTTAATAACGTGAGTATACTCTTTCTTTATTCCTTATTCACTCTTAGACATTGTGTCTTTCTTCTAGCTTGCCGATGACTCGGATGAGTAAAGCCTATTCACAGGCATCCTTTACCCTTGGGTCTCGATAACTGCACTTTCCATTTTGCTTAGGTGGAACGGAATATACCAATGTCCTAGTGGGCCCGACCCATTTACATTCTTAGATAGGGTATTTTAACTCTTGAATTCTCGATGCTCCCCACTTTTATCATGACCCTTGTCGTCTTCCCCAAGTTTCAAATTCCTCACCCTACTCAGTAACCATATCCAGTAGGTGCCTCACTCCCTAGTCTCCTTTCCAGTCACCATAAGTTTCGTCCTCTTTTTTCAGTCCTCCTCCTTTAGATTCAAGTAAGTGGTATTCTCGTTTCCTTGTCATCTTCTACATATGGCTCCCCTTCTCAAAACCCTAACAAACTCCCATGGTTCGAGATGACCTCCACCCGTATAGATGGTCGCCACTACTTTCGTAATGTCTGAAAAATGTATATGGATAAGAGTGTTAAATGTTTCTTTGCCTCACTTGACCAACGACCTCATCATCCTCCCCATGGACTCCACTTCTTCTTCCTAGGCCAGCTAGAGAATGGTCTCCGCTTTCCAATTCCCTCTATCTATCTTGAACTTTTGAACTTTTATAAAATAGCTATAAACTAGTTAGTCCCCAATGCATTCTGAATCCTGGTGGGCACTGTTGGGAGGGGAAACTTCGCTTCCCACTTCAACTCGGTTGCTTGTTCATGGCGATCCTTTCTACGTCCCCGGCTAAAAAAAAAATTAATCATAGACAAAAGGGATCACCCAAGCAACCGTTTCACCGTCGTGCTATTCGATTAGAGTAGTCACTTAAATAAACTTGTTGTTCAAGCAACCAACCTCTATTCTACGAATAGCCGTGGAATAGACGATGTACGGATCATCGACTTTTGTGTTTATGTTCGGGATCCAAGTATATTTAGCCACAAAACAGAATATATATCATGCATATAATTGAAAAGCAAATATAAACATGTAACAAATGAAAATAGAGAATCGATATACCTCTCGATCTTCTATTGTATGACCTTCCTCCTTTCGGACATCATGTGGGCGACGATCTACCAAAAGTTGAAGCTCCTAGATCACCAATCTTCCTTCCTTGCTCGTTCTGAGCAAGAGGAAGAATAGAAACAAGACTCTTTTCCTTCTTTCAACCAACCAACAAGCAACAAGCAACTTGCTTGCCGCCGACCAACAAGGAGAAGGGAGAAAAAGATGGTTGCCGGCCAAGAGCTTCAAGGGAGGACCCTAAGCCTTGGTTCCACCGGCCAAGGAGAAGGAGAAGAGCTACTTTGGACACCAGCCAAGGGCTGGAAAGGCTTCTATGGGCGCCGACCACCAATAGAGAAGAAGAAAACAAGGAAAGACTTTCCTTATTTGGTGCCGCCAAGCCCAAACCCTAATCTCCAAGCCTTGCCGCCAACTCCAAACTCCTATGCTTCCTTTTATTGTTCTCCACGCCAACCCTAAAGCCTCCTTTTATAGAGTTTAGGGATAAGCCTTATTTTAATCTCCACCATTGGTTCTAGGGATTTAATCTCAACCATCGGATCTAGAGATTTAATCTCTACCTTTGGATCTAAAGTTTTGTTTACATCCATTGGATCTAGGCTTCATGAGGTATTAATAGACTACAATAGGGACCATGAGGAGGAGTTGGATCTTGGCCACCCAATGGATCAAGCCCACATAAAGTCCGATCCATTAATGATAATCCAATCCACTAAAGGATTATTATTGATCTACCTCACCAACTCCCATAAGTTAATATGGGCTCCATATATTATTTGTACATTTTCTCCCTGTGTTTAAGATCTCGAATGTCCGTTGATTAATTAATTTTACTGACCATTAATTAATCAATATCTAACTCCATGAGTAGTACCACTCAACCTTTTCATCATGCCAGACCAAATCCACCTGCAGGGTTTACATGATGAACCTTATGAGCTCCTCAAGGGGACATTATCATCCTAATATATAGGACACGGTTTCCTCCTATAATCAACGGCACACCATATAAATAATAACATTTCCCAACTTACCGAGCCTATCGATTTAATCTATAAATCTCGCCCATTGGTAAATCAAAGAAATGAATACTAAGTATATGTGCCCGTTATTATATCAGGATTAAGAGTATGTACAATATAATATCTGAGGTCTAATTCGATTATGTAGTTAGCAATAAATCGAATCACCTCTAAGTCGGTCCTGCTCAATACACACAAAATATACTAGTGTGATTTTATGGTCAAGACAAACCAATACCAAATCACACTACAACCATACCAATGGTTTGTCCAAAGTCATCTCAGTTGTGAGCCTATACTTATACTTTACAAGGAGCCGATAACATGATCTCCCATGTGACACCACACACCATGTTATCTACAATGTAATGTATTAGACAATATGCATAACCATTAAAATATGCAAACAATGATCATGTGATTCTTATTTCAAAATAAAGATGTTCATACAAAAGATAGACTTTTCAGTATACATCCCAACAGGCACAACCATCGTCTTCAAGCACCTAGAGCTTCCCCTATCCCCACTATTGTTCCATAGCTTGTTCAGTTGAAGTCCTCTGATGTCGGTATATTCTACTTCCCTAGCCACCCTGACTGTCCATTCCTCAAGAATAAGCCCTCATCACACAAGGGTTTGAGGGAACTATATTTCCTTGTCAAGCATCTCTACCCTATTCTAAGATTTGGAGAACAAACCTTCCTGACCTACCCCCCCCCCCTCCAAGAGTGTCGGCTACAATGCCTTTCTCTGAGGTCAAGAGAGTTCTACAAGATCACCAATATAACTCTGTCCTACTTCTAGATACTCACCTCCTAAGGCAATATGGATTATATCCTCTTGTTTTGGACAATACCGTTTTAATAGGTGGTGTATTACACTACAAAATTTGCAGTATTTGGCGACAAATTTTGCAACAAATTTTTTTCATTGGAAATAATTTGCCGCTAAATTTGGCCGCGAAAAACAAAAATTCATCGTAAAAATTGCAACGAATAAAATTTTCAAAATTTGTCACCAAATTTAGCAACGAAAATAATTATTCATCACCAAATTTGGCGACGTAACAAAGTTCATTGTCAAATCTACGACGAAAAAATAGTTCGTCGCCAAATCTATGACAAAAAAATAATTCGTCGCCAAATCTACGACGAAAAAATAATTCATCGCAAAAATTTGGCGACGAAAATAACTATTCGTCGCCAATTTTGGCGACAAAAATAACTATTCGTCGCAAATTTTGGCGACGAAAATAATTATTCATCACCAAATTTGGCGACGAAACATAGTTCGTTGCCAAATCTTCGACGAAAAAATAGTTCGTAGCCAAATCTGCGACGAAAAAAAAGTTCGTCGCAAAAATTTAGCGATGAAAATAACTACTCGTCACCAAATTTAGCGAAAAATATTTATATTCGTCGCCAAATCTATGACAAAAATACAGTTCATCGCAAAAGTCTATTAAACAAATTTTCATGAATAAAAATAAATTTGGCGATGAATTTTTTTTCGTCGCCAAATCTATGACGAAAGCAAAAAATTCGTTGCAAAATATTCATTCCCAATCGACTGAAGAATACCATCAGTCGACTGACGTGTGACCAGTTCGACTGGTCAGTTGGCTACCAAAGATTCTGTAAGGTGCTACAGTAAATCAGTCGACTGGCGTTGCAGATTTTGCAACAAAATTATATTTTCATCACCAAATTATTGACGAATTTTTTTTCCGTGGCTAAATTTACGATGAACCTTATTTTTGTTGAAAATTTAAAAAAATATGAAAAAATACTATTATATAATTTATTGTTTTTACCTATTTTTACAATTTGTATTCCAAACATATATAACAATATATAAAAATTCACGTATCAAATTTGATAAACACATCGAATCATTCAAAATAATTCATCAATACAAATAATAAACTATTAATCGTATGAAATTTATAATACAAAAATATCGAATGTAACTGTACCAGTCAAGAAACATTTAGGTATAAAATTGAAACATAACTATCATCCTTAACTCTCGCGTATATTTCCTCTCAACAATTGATTTTTACTGGAGAAAGAGATCCTGCAACTAGAGAATCGAAGATCCTGCAACTGGAGAAGGAGATCTTGTAGTTGGAGAACCAGAAGATTCTACAACTGGAGAAGAAGATCCTACAACTGGAGAAGGGCCCGAAGACACATGTCCTGCCGATACAAGGGTTGAAGCAGAGGAAGAGAGTATTCTTCCATCACTATTCCATCTATAACTGTTGCGCCGAAACTATCAATCATAATTATTAGAATGATAAAGTAAAAAAGAATCACATATTCATCGAATGTATAATAAATAATATAAAAAAACTTACCATATTTTATCTGCAATACTAGACGTCGAAATAATCTACCAATATATCAAAAAAATTCTCTGATGTCTTATAACTTATAATTTTTTTCTTCGCTCAATTTGCATCCCTATCAATATGTGGTATCTTAACTTCTTTGGTCGAATTCTCAGCTTTAACTTTTCTCTGGCTTAGACTCGGAATCATATCTAGTAACATGGCATGAAAAGAATCTACCAAAATTGTTCTAACTTCTTGTATAGTCCTAAAGTGACTCTTGTGTCCTGGACGACATAAGAAGTTAGAACAATTTTGACAGATCCTCTTCATGCCATATTACTAGATATGATTTCAAGCCTAAGTCAGAGGAAAGTCAGCGAAAAGAAATCATATAGATAGCGATACAAATCAAACGAAGAAAAAAATTGTAAGTTATAAGAAACTGCTGGTCATCTTCTCAAAGACTGATGATATCCTATAAATATATGGATCAACATAGGTACTTATCATAAAATTTGAAACCTACAAAAAGTAATGTAAAAGAAAAAAACAATAATAAAATCTTTGGACAAGAAATACATAAAATTAAAAATTAATTATATGTAGTATAAAATAATAATGTTATAAATTTTAGAATATATAATATACCTGCTCTATCGAAGGAACGGATGAGCTCCCAATAGAAGACTTTACAAACTCGTGGGTCACCTAAAAAATGGAAGTACGATAAACCTATGGAAAATAAAACATTAATTTTTTATTTATATTACATAATTTAATTGGAATAACATGTTGACGTTTTGTGTGCGATCTAAAGTCAACACAATAGTTGTGCCGAAATGGACAGATTTTGGCAATTGTTGGTTTGATGAGGGAGGGTGAATAGGCCCACCCATAATGGCCTATCTAGTTCGTAGCAAACGGCTACGGTAAAGACGTTGCAAATCCGTTTATGGATGAGGCTTGGCAAAAAAGCCTAGTAGAGGTGAATAGGCCCACCTAAATGACCTATCTAGTCCGTAGCAAACGGCTACGGTAAAGACATGGCAAATTCGTTACCGGCTGATCACTTGCCAAAAGTGACAAATATTGGAGGATCACGACGCTAGGCGGACATAGGAAGCAAGATGGCACAAGAAGGTACACATGAGGAGCTGACTACAGTTGGATGGTACATAGGAGAAAAAAGAGACATGGATGGTACACATGCACTGTACACATGGGTTGGATGCAGGAAGGATGATAGAGAGGGATGAGTGGATGTATCTAGCGAGAGGGTTGGTACTCATGAGAGCACATGTACGTCGCACCTTGGATACATCTCAGATCTGACACTTCGTCAAACAAGACATGAGCATGAATCCTAGGCTATTGTATGATTGTGCTTTTCTTTGATGATATATATTTACCTTTCATTAAAAAAAAATAGTTGTGTCGATCCAAGGACGACGATGAACTACCCACGTGCCTGGAACAACGTCCAGCCGGGTGAACGACCTAGCTAGGCCATCAGTACGATAAAACCATCAATCCTAACCACGCGAATGATGCAGAAGGATTGACATGACAGAGCCACACGAATGATGTGGTAGAGGGCACCGGTGCGGCAGGAGCATCACCCCTGTCGCACAAAGGATGAGGCAGGGGTGTTGGGTTTCCGGCACCGCGGCGTGTGTGTGTTCGATCATGTTTCGTAAACATGAGCACAGCGGAAGCAATAAAAAATAATAAATACTCCTATTTATTACAACACACACAACACACGCATGCTATTACAACAAGTGTAGATATAACCGTAAATTAAAATTGCAATAAAAGAAATTAAACTACGTTATACCTTCCGTATGACGTGTAGCGGGAACGGCATCAACCGGAACGATCCTCGTAAGAATCGTCTCTATCCGTATCCACGCCGAGCTCCTCGGGATGACTTCGCTAAGTCACGAGCTTCGTCTTCGTACGGGTTACTAGCCTCGTGTTGAAGACGACGTGATCGAGAGATGATCACGATCCGAATCCAAATTCGGATCCAAAACGAGTTCTCAAAACTCGCTTCTCCGGAGAGGTATTCGTCAACCGTTTGATGAATCCTTCGTCCTCCACCTCAGAGGATTACCGGAGATCAAATCCCCGGTATGTTAGCCGCTGTCGGAGCACTAACCGTCGTCCAAACGACGCTCCGACGAGAGGAGAAGAAGCTGTCCAGAAAAACTGGACAGCTTGGTGGAGGAGATAGGCGCCGGCCAACAAAGGAAGCCAAGTGCTCACCTTGATGCCAAACCTAAGGAGGATCGCCGGAACTCTTCCGGCAGCAGCTCGACGCCGGCGAGGAGGAAGGAAGCCGCTACGGGCGCCGGTTGGAGGAGCTATGGTCAAGGCGGCAACACAAGTCGGGCGGCAACAATGTTTGGATGATTGGATTAGTTCGGGTTTAACAATCCCTTAAGCCCACTTTTATAGAGAACTAATTCTCTTAATGGTTAATGGATCATATCCATAAAGCCCGTTAACCCGCTCCATTAAGATAAGTTAAAATAAACCAAACCATGATGGTTTATTTTAAGTTAAAACGAACCGAACCAACCTTTGGTTCATTCGTTTAATATAAACCAAACCCTTTGGTTTATTCTCATCCATTGGATTAGAACCAAACCATTTTGGTCCATCCATTATGTCTTCATAAGACACGGCCCATCCACGCTTCCATTGCGACTGAAACAATTTCATGCTCGCTTTATGTTTGGTCCAACCAAACATAGATTCTCTCGGTCTGAGAATCTCATTCTCAAGCTCGTTTTAAATCCTTTGGATTACACTCGTTGTGCGTGTGACCAAATAGGTTCTCGGTTTATGTTGGCCATCTGTAATTAACCATTAATTATAGAACGATCATGAGTGGCACCTAGTAGTACATCATGATCCCCAATTAACCGAAAAGATCAACGGTTGATCCAGAACTATTTCTGAAACCCTTCAGCAGCTCGAATGAATCGTGCCCCATTCCCTTCACTCATCTTATACCCACTTGGTTCAGGACATGGTCTATTGTGTCAGTCCCCACTAGGCTGACTACGTCACACCTAGCCCAAGTATCATTTCCTCGTCCTACGGATTCTAGTTACTCCACATGTATCGAAGAGTACCTTACTCTATACATGTATTGCTTTGGCCAAAGACTTTAGTAACAATCCGACGAGAGGCCATGGGTATACATCTCCTCGCAAGGAGTGGTGAATCCTTTATAGGCTATTCAAACACCTTCGATCACTTCGACTTATACCCAATCATCCCGGGTCCACATCTCCTTAGAGATGTTTGCTTAAGATGTCAAAGCATAAGTCTCCATGATCAAGATGACTTGAATACCGCAAGTCAAAGGAACATCGCACTTAAGCTACAGAAGAACTTCATTGACATATCTATATATGCAGAGAACCATACAAGTCTTACTACCGTCACTCCAATGAACTAGTTACTATAACTAGCATCCACGCATCAACTCCGACATCACTATGTCTCCACCAAAGGAGAATCACCGCTTGATACACCAAGGAGTATAATTCGCAGTCTCGAGAATCGATGGTGTCCAATCCATCAATTCATCGACTAGGATAATTCGATACATCACAATTACACATGTAGAGATACTCACTAGTTGTGATCCAATCACAAATTCTCTCATGCCGTGAATCGTATCGTGACATTCAAGAAATGAGTTTAAGATCCAATCAAATACATTAAACATGTATACTCAAATAGTGAATCTTCATTTATCATATAAATGGTTCATACATAAGGCGATTGCCTTAGGACATCTCTCATATATTACTAACAAGAGGCATCCCTACCACGCACGCCTTCAAGCAAGGATCCACGCCACCGACGGAAGGTTACCGACGCCGTACACCGCGACGCGCCACGACGCCATGCCACCGACGCCGTACACCGATTGCGCTACCGACGCCGCCCCATCGACACCGCGCACCGACGCTGCGATCGCCGTAGATCGACGCCAGTTAGGTGACATCCTCGCCGCGCGACTACTACCACACCACTAATACGCGGCAGGGCGATCGCCGCGTAGCACGCTGCCACGCGTTCGCTAAAGATGCGCCGTGATGCTCGCGGCAAAGACGCTGCCGATGCTCATCAAGAAGATGCGTCAGATGCATGCAAAGATGCGTCAGATGCTCGCGCAAAGACATCGCCGATGCTCGCGCAAAGACCGATAACTATCATTTTTTCGAAGTTATTTCGTCAATATCACCGCTTAATCCTCTCATGTGCTTAATTGTTGATTATTATCATGTTTTATGAGTTGGATTTATTTTTTGGACCTTATTATAAATTCTCTTAAATTTTGGAATTATATTCAAATTTTGTCTTTATTTGTAGGAGATCGAGATGAGCCAATGGATTAGACTTGAGTTGGATCAAATATGACTTCATTTAGGGCTAGAAGGATATTTTAATCTAGATCAATCTGGACCTTTCATCGTGATCAAGGGCAATTTAATCAAAAGATTAGATCTGAGCAATATGGATCGTCCGATGAAAGCGGCTTGATTCTGAGCTATTTACCCAAATCTAGAGAGATCCGGTCTATACATATTGATCTGTACATCAGAGCCCTTCATCCAGATTTGACCGATCGTGATTATCCCTTCGGATGGATCAGATCCATCCATTCGAAGTCAGGGAAGTCTCAGTCGTTGGATGCACAGCCCATTAATGGATTAATCAAGGCAATCAAAACCTAGGTTTAATGGACAGCTAGGATTGATCTTGCTTTGATCGGACGTCTACCAAAATGCATTTAATAACACCAACATTTCCTCACCAAGGCAGCCGGCATTTGCTTCTTCTTCGCGATTTCCACCCGACGCCACCACCGTCACGCTCGTCATCGCCTTCCTTGTAGGTCGCCGGAGAGGAAGGGGATCCCCTCCTTCTCCGGTGACTGATGGTCTCCTCCATCGCCATCCTCCACCGCCGGTAGCCATCCGCAGCCGGCATCTTCCTTCTCCGCAACAAACGCCCGACGCACAACCATCTCCCACCTCCGATCGGAGGTGCCAATTCCAACTCCGGCCAGCCATTTCTACAGATCTGGCAGTAGCTCTGAGCTCTGTCGCCGCCCATAGCACTTCCACCTTCACAGCATCCCAGTTATACCACCGACAGTTTTTCCAGTCGACTAGCAGCTCCATTTCCAGCTTCTCAACAGCTCCGATCAACATTTTTTTTCCAGCATCTACATGTTTTGATTGTTTGGTTGTTAATTGGTTGAACGTTTGTAATCACATTTCCCTTCCACGTTTAATTTGATGAAATGTTTCTATGGGTAATTAGGTTATAGTTAGTTAGGTTAGATTTAATTTCAAGCTTTACTTTAATTGCTTTCTTTTAGTCATGTTTTCATTAGGTTGTTAGTTAAATCTTTTCTTCCCTTGAGCCTTAGCAGTCGCGTCCACCTTGCCTCCACCCACTTTCCTCCACAGATTCGAGGAGGAACCGCTTCATCGAGAGAATTCGGCGACGTCCTCCATTTCACAACTCATCCACTTTCTCTTTCGGATTCGAGGAGAAGTTCCGCCCCCGACGACACTTCTTCGAGCTCAACCGGATCCGCGAGAGTTCGGAGTATCCATCAAACTCTGATTCGAGAGCCAGCACTCACATCTCACATTCATGTCGTATACGCGAGTCTCGATCGAGCTTCGTCGGACTTAGCCGAAGGACCTTGTTCATTCACCGGGCATATCTTGTGTTGATCAGATTAGTTTCTCTTTCAGTTTTTATTGTTTTAATTCCTGCTTTGTTTGATTTAGTTGTTGCATGTTAGTTTAGAGTTTTAATTACCTTACAATCGTAGGTTAGATCTCAAATTCCAACCCCCAATCTTCAACAGAAAACCCAAAGCAATAATTAGAAATCCTAAGTTTACTATTCTGTCGATTACACTCGTTGGCAAACGATCCGGGCCATCCACTATGCTATATTAGTGTAGTTAGGGGTTCAGTAATTAATTTGAAATGGTACCATGATGCAAAAAATCGTGCACATCAAATTTTGGCGTCGTTGTCGGGGACTGTATGTTGGATCGAGAAGCGTCGCTAGAGGGGGGGGGTGAATAGCGATCGTAAATCTTTTCTTTTTCGTTCGTTCAATACGCAAAGTAAGCACAGCGGAAAATAAATGAACACGTTTATTTTACTTGGTTCACAACCCAGCGGTTGCTACTCCAAGGCCCTATCGGTCCTAGACCGCGTACGGAGGGCAAAGCACTAAAACGTCTCCTCCTCGTTGGAGGTAGGAGACAACGATTACAAAAACCGAATACACGAGGATGAGGCAACAAGCCTACCTCACCTCGTTATGAAGATAAAAATACAGAATATAATATCAAAAATATTACTTGAATCTGCTTCCGAAGAAGATCAAAACTTGGCGTCGCTTGCAAGTATGACGGTGTTGAAGCGTTGGCGTTGTAGCACTTGATGAATAATTGATGTGATTTGGAGATGAATCCTCCCTCCTTTTATAGACTTTAGCCTCCGAATTTGTCTCCTATTTCTTCGAGCGGATCATGAATTTTTCAAATTTTATCGCTGGCGGCCGCGACAAACGTTATCCGCTTTTGACCTAGCGCAAAGTCAATCGCCGCCATCACCGATCGATGCCTCTCATCGATCGATGACGAATGATCGATGCATCTCATCACCAATCGATAACGATCGCCTAATGTCCAGAATGATCACACCGCCACTTCCCGCGAAGAGATTAGCTCGAAAATGATAAATACGACGGTTTCTAACCGTCCGATCTCGACCTAGACCTTCCACAGGAAGTCTTAGTCGAATCGTCGCCTACGGTCATCCCCGTAAAGAGGACACGACCTTACAATCTCTCACTCACACGAGCTTACCTCGATAGTAGCTCTCGCTTCCGGCCTTCCACTCGATTCCTTCGGCTCCCTCCGAATTCACTCAAGTGTCGCCCGACCACCACGGCTTCCTCCGGGTGTCGCTAGCCTTCAGCTCCAGCTTTAGTACTTTTCTGCACACTTGATTTAGCTCGTGAGATAACAATATAAACTTAACTTTGTGTCTTTGCCATAATCAAAACACAGGTTCGATTATCTAGTGCCCCTGCACCAACACTGTAATGATGCTTAGTAGATTTAGGATTGTTTATCAATTTTTCTAAAAAAAAGAAAAAAAAGAAAAAATTCAAAATTCAAAAACTTTTGTTTATGGTTGCTTTCTTTTATTTCTTGCATATCCATGTACTTTATCATGTATGTTTCCTGTATCTTTTGATATTGTTTGTTAGTATTTTAGGAAAGACAGGAAATTTCTTTGAACATGGATCCATATTATCATCAGTGTGGAGACTTCAGTGATGTTTACTATTCAGGCACTGGACAACAAGAGTATTACCAACCTGAAGATGAGTATTATCAGTACCAGCCGCAATATCATCAGCTTATTCCTCAATATCATTAGTCTTATCAGCAGGACAGGTATAATTCAAATTCTGGTACATCTTTTTATAATTTCGATTCAGATTTCAGGAATGGGCACACACCACAGTATGTTCTTGAGCAGCCTCAGTGCTATCTACCCCCACCATCTATTGATACTTACATGCCTAGTTGGGGTGATCAATCAAGTAACAGTTATGGTGAAGCACATCAGGAAGAGGCTCAGAAATTTTTAGCTTATCAGAGTCCATTGGGAATTCAAGATGACACAGTGTTTGATGGACTACAACCATTCCAACAAGCTGAGTCAACTCCCTGGGAGATGTACCAAGACTACAATGAAGAAACCCCTGCTCCCAATCAAGCAATTACAGAGACACTAGAAACTCTTTTGTAGCAACAGATGCATCAGATGCAACAACAATATCAGTAACAAATCAATGATTATCATCAGTAACAACAAGAAAGGATACGAAACATGCAAATCCAGATAGATCAAATTGCATCATCCATCAACCAGACACAAGCATAAGATTCCTCCCAGTTTTCCTCAGAGATCATTTCTGATGATAGGGATGTGTTTGAGGGGATGGATTACAAAGCTAGTGATAGATATGTTTCTTCTTCTGCAACTCTATAGGACTCCTCTGCTGATGTGCATGATGATGTACTATCTGATGCTCCAGATATTAATGAAGTTGTTGTTGTGGAAGATGATATGAATGTTGATACTAGTGGCTTAGATTTACTCTGTGATGCTGTTTGTGCCCTAGATTATTCTACAGAAAAGGAGCAGCTTCCAGATGCCAGTGCCCATACTTGCCAGCCAGACCAGAAGTTAAGTGAGATAGCAGTGGCAAACAATTCTGATGAGCTAATTTCCATGGAAGTGGTGGTTAGCTGGAGGCCCCCAAACTGGACACTTCCATCTCAGCCAGAGTCTCCAACACCTCTGCTGATGAAAGCCCTAACAGAAAATGCAATAATCTAGCCCCAAGGCTGGACACTTTTCCTGAATCGCCTCCGACCTCCAGAGATTACATATGATAAGGCAATCATATTGGAAGGAGCAGCAGGGAACTATCATGATCACACCATTAAGGTGCTCACCCTCATTCAGTCCATCCCACTCCCGGCATGGATGTTTTTGCTGAATCTTCTTCAACCACCGGGACAGGATTTCTTTCGAAACACTCCACGGGCTGCGTGGCTCCTCCTACTGAACCTTCTTCAACCACCAGGACCTCAGGGGAGTTTGTTCCATCTCACCTCTTTTCTTTTTCTTTGTATATATATCTCTTTTACTTCATTTGTTTTTGTTTTAGTCATTAGGTTTCGTTTGTTGAGTTTTTGTTGTGTTGGGATTTTCAAATAAATTTCCTATGCATTCCTTCATATCACCTTAGAAGTCGTAAAAGCTAGTTAAATCTGATTGTCGAATTTTGGGATTTATCGTCATGAATGGATTATTTGATTGCATGTGGTTGCTACTTGGTGATGAATTCTATGTTGATAGACTGAGTTGTTTATTTTTGCTTACCTAGTGAGGATTGAGCCTATTTTTATTGCTTGTGTGTGGTGCACTTGTAGCTATTATAACTCTAGAACTTGCTTTGATTCTTTCGAGACCACACGATAGTAGGTTTGCATGATTATTATAAAGGCAATCACATTTGTTTTCCTTCACTTCTTTTATCATCACATGCTTATTTGAATAATATTCTAGTCATTCATCCTTACATTTTTTCTTTCCTGTCATTACTTTCTTCTCCATTTTTATTTCTAGATGTGGAATACTTGGATGTTCCATGATGAGTGTTTTGCCCAAGATGGATAAAAATTTAAGTGTGGGGGAGAGAGTAGCTCAGGGAAATTTAGTGTTAGCATAGGCAAGTCGTGCTTGATCACCATGAGCTAGCCATGCTCTATATCTTTTTAGCTGAGCTTGATGTTGGAGCATAGGGAAGTGCACTACATGTCAGAGAAAAAAAAGTTGAAAAAAAAATTGAAAAAAAACTGAAAAAAAAAGTTGAAAAAAAAATAAATTGGGTGCCCATGAAATAAAAAAAAAAGTATTGTGAAAATTTTGACATGTGGTGTCATTCATTTTTATTTATGTGTGATAGTATTTTTGATAATAACATTCCTTGTTACAATTATTGAGAGATTTATTGTATATCATTAGTAGATTTGTATTGAAGAATGTGATAAGAGTTGTTTACATGTTTATTGGATTGGAAGAAAAATTTTAGGGCAATGCTTTCTTGTACTCATTTATGTAGCATTCCAATATTTCCATATCTTCTCCTTGCATTTATTTAGCTATTTCATTTCTTATCTTTCTTTTCTATCACAGATCTTGTCATTTTTCTTGTATTTATGTTTCCCTTATATTCTTAATAAGCCTTCAGTGATTGTGCATTCTTATGTGTATATAGTGGTGAAGGTAGAAGAAAAGCAAGCATATGATAGTTCACAAACCATGAGTAGCTTGAGTGAACTCTACTATTACATGCTTATGAGAGTGACAGAAACCACCACTTACCTTGTGAGGCTTAATTATTCTGAGTCTATTCATAATGGATTGAAGTCACTATGTTTGTTAACCTGTGTAAGATTTGAGTCCATAATTGCTTGAGTCTTTGAGAGTTGACAATCCTAGGTAACTTTCTTTCACGATTTTCTATGTATGATTAGGAATTGCTAGGGAAACATGCTTTCAGTTTGTTTTTAATTTTATTTACTTGCTCGGAACGTGCAAGAATAAGTGTGGGGAATTAATAACTATCATTTTGTCGAGTTATTTTGGTCCTTAATATCATTGTTTTAATCCTCTCATGTGTTTAATTGTTGATTATTATCATGTTTTATGAGTTGGATTTATTTTTTGGACCTTATTATAAATTCTCCTAAATTTTAGATTTATATGCAAATTTTATCTTTATTTGTAGGAGATTGAGAGGAGCTAATGAATTAGACTCGAGTTGGATCAAATATGGCTTCATCTAGGGCTGGAAGGATATTTTAAGTTGGATCAATCTGGACCTTTCATCGTGATCGAGGGCATTTAATCAAGAGATTAGATCTAAGCAATATGGACCGTCCAATGAAAGCGACTTGATTCTGAGACATTTACCTAGATCTGGAGAGATCCGATCCGTACATATTGATCTGTACATCTGAGCCCTTCATCCAGATTCAACCGATCGTGATTATCCCTTTGGATGGATCAGATCCATCCATTCGAAGTCAGGGAAGTCTCAGCCATTGGATGCACAACCCATTAATGGATTAATCAAGGCAATCAAAACCTAGGTTTAATGGATAGCTGGGATTGATCCTGCTTTGATCGGATGGCTACCAAAATGCATTTAATAACACCAACATTTCCTCACCAAGGCAGCCAGCATTTGCTTCTTCTTCGCGATTTCCACCCGACGCCACCACCGCTGCGCTCGCCGCCGCCTTCCTCGCCGATCGCCGGAGAGGAAGGGGATTCCCTCCTTCTCTGATGACCGACGGTCTCCTCCATCGCCATCCTCCACCGCCGGCAGCCATCCGCAGCCGGCATCTTCCTTCTCCGCGACAAACGCCCGACGCACAGCCATCTCCCACCTCCGATCGGAGGTGCCAATTCCAACTCCGGCCAGCCATTTTCACAGCTCCGACAGCAGCTCCGAGCTCTGTTGCCGCCCACAGCACTTCCACCTTCACAACAGCCTAGTTCTACCGCCTGCAGTTTTTCCAGCCGACCAGCAGCTCCATTTCCAGCTTCTCAACAGCTCCGATCAGCATTTTTTTTCCAGCATCTACATGTTTTGATTGTTTGGTTGTTAATTGGTTGACGTTTGTAATCACATTTCCCTTCCATGTTTAATTTGCACGTAGTTAGTTTAATTTGGTTCATGCCTATTTAGCGTTTGATGAAATGTTTCTATGGGTAATTAGGTTATATTTAGTTATGTTAGATTTAATTTCAAGCTTTAATTTAATTGCTTTCTTTTAATCATGTTTTCATTAGGTTATTAGTTAAATCTTTTCTTCCCTTGAGCCTTAGCAGCCGCGTCCACTTTGCCTCCACCCACTTTCCTCCATGGATTCGAGGAGGAACTGCTTCATCAAGAGAATTCGGCGACGTCCTCCATCTCACTACTCATCTACCTTCTCTTTCGGATTCGAGAAGTTCAGCCCCCGATGACACTTCTTCGAACTCAACCGGATCCGCGAGAGTTCGGAGTATCCATTAAACTACTGGATTCAGAAGTTTGCACCATCTCACATTCACTGTCATATGCGGAGTCTCGATCGAGCTTCGTCGGACTTAACCGGAGGACCTTGTTCATTCACCGGGCATATCTTGGGTTGATCAAATTAGTTTCTCTTTCAGTTTTTATTGCTTTAATTCCTGCTTTGTTTGATTTAGTTATTGCATGTTAGTTTAGAGTTTTAGTTACCTTGCAATCGTAGGTTAGATCTCAAATCCCAAACCCCCAATCTTCAATAGAAAACCCAAAACAATAATTAGAAATCCTAAGTTTACTATTCTGTCGATTACCCTCGTTGGGAAACGTTCCAGGTCATCCACTATGCTATATTAGTGTAGTTAGGGGGTTCGGTAATTAATTTGAAACGGTACCACGATGCAAAAACCCGTGCACATCAAGCACGCGCCGGGCTGCCGCGAGCACGATGCAGGCCGGCTACGAGCACGCGGTGGCCGGCCGCGAGCACGATGCATGCTCACGATCGCGAGCTCACGGCGGTTCGCCGCGAGCTCCCGTGGTAGGCCGACCACGAGCTCATGAATGCTCGCGGCCGCGAGCTCGTGCGTGCTCGCTGCCACGAGCTCGCGCGGTAGACAACCACGAGCTCGTGCGTGCTCGCTGCCCCGAACTCGCACAGCAGATAGCTGCGAGCTCGCGGCTCTCTGTCGCGCGTTCTTGCGACTGCCCATCGCGAGCACGACGCGTGGTCGCGATGCATGCTCGCAGCAGGTCACCGCGAGCACGACGCGTGCTCGTGGTCGCTTGCTCGCGCGGCAGGCCACCGCGAGGTCGCGGCGGCAGGCAGGAGCGAGGGAGAGATGCGAGCGGCTTGCTGAACAAGCACGGACGTCTGATCTTCTCCGACCAGAAGAGCGGGGAAGAGGGGAGAGATGCGTACCAAAAGGGATTTTGGAAGGATCGATCGGATCGGCGGAAATGAGAAAGGGAAAGCGAGGGGATATTGATAATTAGGATTTTGGCAATGAATCAAATATTCGTTGCAAAAATTTGCAACGAATTATTAAATCGTTGCAGATTCAGTGATGAATTCATATTTCGTCGCAATATTCTGCGACGAATTTTATTTTTCGTCGCAAAATTAGTGATGAATATTAAATTCATCACAAAGTTATCCCGCCATTGTTTTTTCCAAATAATTGAAATTATCCGATGAAAATCTTTCATTACCAAATTTATCGCAAATTTTGTAATGAATCCAAGATTCGTTGCAAACATTTCCAACGAATTTGATTTTTTGTCGCAAATTTGCGACGAAATATCATTTTTGTCGCAAATTTGCAACTATATTTGCGACGAAAATAAATTTGTTATAAATTTAAATAAGTTTGCAATAAAAAAAATTTTGTTGCAATTTTCGTTACAAATTTGCGACAAATTTTAGAATTTGTCGTAAAATTTATTGCAGATTTGCAATAAAATTTTTTCGTCGCCTAATTTCATTGCTAAATTGATGTATTTTTGTAGTGTTAGTATGAATATTCTTAGTGATACAAGGTAGTTCTAGCAATTAACTGCTTATAATTTTTCCTCTATGGTGCAGAGGACCTAATGCAGAAGGCCATGATGAGTGTGTTGGAGGCAATGATCGAGAAAGAAAAGGGGAAATGCAAACGGGCAAAGTCTTCATTCCCCTCTTCCTCTTCCCCTCGTTATTCAACCACTAGTGTACTCCCTACTGTTGGTGCAATCGGCCCAGGTCACAATTGACCAGACTCGAGTTTGACTCGAGTAGTATTTTGATGTTTGACATTGATGTTTGACAAAGGAGTTGATCATTGTTTAATAATGGGTTGACTAGATGGTTGACTTGGGGTTTACCATAATGGAGAAGTCCAAGTAGGACACTTGGCAAGGGAAAGTCCAAGCTTAAGTCTTGGCAATTGGAAAGTCCAACATGGGTTGACATGGAAAGTCCAAGCATCGGTCTTGGCAAGGGGATGTCCAAGCTTGAGTCTTAGCAAATGGAAAATCCAACATGGGTTGGCAAGGGAAGTCCAAGGGTTGATATTGGCGGCGTAAAGTCCAAGCAGGAGTCTTGGCAGCATAAGTCTAATGGTTTGGCGGCGTAAAGTCCAAGCATGTGTCTTGACAGTGTAAGTCCAAATGTGCCTTGGCGGTATAGACCAGCTTAGCATGATAGTAGCCGATGGAAGCACCTAAAGGCTAGCATATGGATGAACAAGTCATGGATGACTTGGAGGGATCTGATAGACATGAGGCTGATGGAGGTGGCTAGAAGGCTTAGGTCTAGGATAAGGGTGATCTAGCAAGTATGAGGGTATTATACTTGGGGGTAAACCTCATGGTTGAGGTTATCAGTCAACTGGGACTTTGGACCTGTCACGCCCGCCCTTTTTCCAAGGGTCCGGAGGGGTGGTGCGTGACGCGACCGTACATACATACACTTCTTACTACTTACAGCGGAAGACTTTGGATATATTTTTTTTTTCTTTTCTTTTAAACATAAACATGCAGTGACATATATAGATACTTCTTCTTAACATAGAACATGCATCATAACATATATAGATACTTCTTCTTAACATAGAGCATGCATCATAACATATATAGATGCTTCTTCTTAACATAGAGCATGCAACATTATTTCATAGGTACTTAGTGTTTAGTTCTAGTCCATAAACATCATCATCATAAGGGGACATAATAAGGACATCCATAAACATCATCATCATAGGGAGACATATATAAAAGGACATAACGGATCTTCTCCACCATGCCACTACCACACACATTTGGCCCCTCCTGCTGCTCCCTTTTAGTTTATCCATCCCTTACCGCAGTACGAGGGAAAGATAAACTATAAGCACATAGGCTTAGTAAGATCCTGTCCTACTCACAAAAATCATACATCGACATTAATCATGGCATGCAACATTCATAACATATAAGCAACATAACATGTAACATACATGGCGTAAGCAACTTAACATGTAGCATAAGTAACATAAGTAACATAACATGTAACATACATATCATAGCAGCATATCATGTAAATATACGACTTAATCAAACATAACATACAACATATGTAACATAGCAACATATACATGTCATATCAACATAACATACAACCTATATATGACACATCAAACATAACATACATCACATGTAACATAGCAGCATAAACATGACATATCAAACATAACATGCAACATATATATATGACATATCAACATAGCATGTGAACCTAACAAACAAATCATGTAAACATATGCAGGATGCTTTTTTGAAAACATATATTATAGGTACGTAACATAAATCTCAACATATTTGGGTCCGACATTGTACCACTTCTTCTTCATAATAGTGCACATCCCTAAATAGACCCGAGATAGCAAGTTTCGAACCTACTAGGTTACTAGGCCCGATCTTAGTCCGTCGACCTAGGGCAATCGTCATAGCGTAGAAGTCCATCCTAGGCCCAAGTCTTACTCCATCGACCTAGGGCATCTTGGAGCCCATCCCGTACTAGGCCCGATCTTAGTCCGTCGACCTAGGGGCAATCATACATAGAGGCCCGAGTCTTACTCCATCGACCTAGGGCATCTTAGGAGCCCATCCCTTTGGACCTTGTTAAGGTCTTGGTACAAGCCATGCAGAAGGTAAAATACTTATATGCTTTTATTATAACATAGCTTATTTCATTTTGCAAACATAGCATACTTCATTTCATAACATATCATATTTCACTTCATGAACATATCATCTTTCATTTCATAAACACATCATACTTCATTTCATAACATGTCATATTTCACTTCATGAACATATCATATTTCATTTCATAAACACATCATACTTCATTTCATAATCATATCATATTCATTTCATGAACATATCGTTTTTCATTTCATAACATATCTTAAATATCACATACACATAGGGCATGGCATAAGGCATAAACATCAAGAGTAAGTAAACACTAACCTAAAGCATGTTATCTTCATCTAGCATCATTTAATATCACAAGTCAACATGAATTCACCCAAACATAAAACACATGTTAACCTAACCTAGAGCATGTTAAAGGACAATGGTTGGCCGAATGGTTCATGTAGATTTTTAGGGCTAGTCTTTTAACCTAATCCAATTAACATACTAACAACATCATATGCATACAAAACATGAATTTAAACTTCATTGAATCCTCAAAATAAAGGGGTGGCCGAATGGTTCAAGGGGCTTTTAGGGTTAGACTTTTAACCTAATTCAATTAACATACTAACAACATCATATGCATACAAAACATGGATTAAAACTTCATTGAATCATCAAAATAAAGGGGGTGGCCGAATGGTTCAAGGGGCTTTTAGGGTTAGACATTTAACCTAATTCAATCAACATACTAACAACATCATATGCATACAAAACATGGATTGAAACTTCATTGAATCATCCAAAATAAAGAGGGTGGCCAAATGGTTCAAGGGCTTTTAGGGTTAGACATTTAACCTAATTCAATTAACATACTAACAACATCATATGCATACAAACATGGAGTAAAACTTCATTGGAACATCAATACAAGGGGGGTGGCCGAATGGTTCATGAAGGCTTTTAGGGCTAGTCTTTTAACCTAATTCATTCTACAACCCAACATCATCATATGCATGTAAAAGAAGATATAGAACTTCAATAAAACACCAAGAAACCCATGTTGGCTGAATGGTTCATAGAGGTTCCTAGGGTTAACCTTTAACATAATTCATTTTACATCCTAACATCATCTTCTTCTTACAAAAACATGATATAGAACTTCCTTGGAACATCAAAACTAAGCTTGGCCGAATATATCATAGGGATTTCTACACAAAACAATCAACCGAAAGCTACTCGTATGCAGGTGAGGGATACTTACATCCTTCGCGTTTCTTTTTGGTTGGAAAAATAACCTAAAGGAAGCAACCTAGCCTTGCTTCTTGCTTGGATGGGGTTCGGCCAAGGATGGAGAGGGGGAAGCTCTAGGATTCGGTGAGGAAGAGGAAGAAGAGGAGAAAATAAATTTTGTAACTCATGCCCCCTCATTCCCCCTATTTATTCACTTGAAGAGTCCCTTGATCTCCCTTACACTTAACCATAATTTCCCCTATTCCTCTAATGATAAAATCTTATTGGGCTTCTGGTTAGTGGATGCATCTATAGGGCTTGGCTATCTCTAGAGGTTTGGGGTTCAATTCCTAGGCCTTGCATCCCTTTTGGCTTATTTTCTTTTATTTTTGAAAAAACCCACATAAAGCCCATTATCATCAAGCCAACATTTCTTGTAAAATTGCTAGAAATTTTACGGGCGTTACAATCCTTCATACCTTTTAAAAGTTTCGTCCTCGAAACTTAGAACAATTCTGGGTACTTCTGCTTCATGTCCTCCTCGCGTTCCCAGGTAGCTTCTTCGTATCGTTGATTCTGCCACAGGACCTTTACTAAGGGCACCTTTTTTTTTCCTTAGTCTCTTCACTTCTCGGTCTAGTATCTGGATAGGCCGACTTTCATAACTCAGGTCCTCTTGAACTTGCACTGTTTATGGCTCGATCACTTGGTCCGCACTGGAAATGCATTTCTTGAGCACAGAGACATGGAACACGTTGTGAATAGCCGACATCTCTTGAGGCAGCTCCAGCTTGTAAGATACCTTGCCAATCCTCTGCAATATCGGATACGGTCCCACGTAGCGTGGACTCAGCTTACCCTTCCTTCCGAATCTCATCACTCCTTTCATAGGGGCCACTTTGAGGAATACCAAGTCCCCGACTTCGAATTCTAACGGTCTACGCCGCATATCCGCATAGCTCTTTTGTCGGCTCTGAGCAATTTCAATTCTCTGACGGATGTTTTGTATAGCTCGGGTGGTGTCGTCGATGAAGTCCGTCTGGAGTCCCATCCTCTTCTTTTCACCACCCTCGTACCAACATATGGGAGATCTACATTTCCTCCCGTATAGAGCCTCGTAGGGTGCCATCCCAATAGTAGCTTGGTAGCTATTGTTGTAGGCGAATTCTGCCAAACATAAGTATCGACACCAGCTACCTTTGAAATCCGGGGCGCAAGCTCGTAACATATCCTCCAGTACTTGATTTACTCTTTCGGTCTGTCCGTCCGTCTGAGGATGGAAGGCAGTATTGAACAATAGCTTCGTGCCTAGGGCCTTCTAAACACATTCCCAGAAATGGGAAATAAAGTGACCATCTCTGTCAGAAATGATGGTCTTAGGAATTCCATGTAGTCTGATAATTTCCCTAGCATATAATCGAGCTGAGCAGTTGCTCGCTTGAATAGGTCATCTTGATTGCTAAGAAGTTTCGTTCAGTTTACGTATTGCTATGTCCAACAGTTAAGCTCCCCACATGCTAGTAACTCTTTGGGTATCTTTTATCACTAAGTGAACTTTGTTGAAATCGTTAGTGTAGGCTAGAGGGGGTGGAAATACATTTCAAACTAGATATGTGATAATCGAAGTCTTTGGCGAGGTTCGCGTGAGGGGCGTATGTTGAGCCACATCTCTTTTCATTCCGAACCACCAGAATTTTCTTTTCATGTCTTGGTACATCTTGGTGGTTCCAGGATGCATCGCATAAGGAGTTCCATGAGCTTCCTCAAATATCTTCTTCCATAATTCTGGATCGTCGAGAATACACAGGCGATCCCTGAGGTAGAGTACTCCACTATCACAGATACGAAACCTGTCATCCTTTCCTTCTATGACCTCTTGCTTGATCCTCTGAATGCTTGGGTCACGGGCTTGCTTTTCTAGTATATCATCGAACAACGTCGGTGCTATCGTCATGGTCGAGAGCTGTCCGGAAATGATTTCAACCCCCGTAACGCATAATCTCCTTTTCTAAGGGCCGAGGTAACACTGATAGAGACATCAAAGTGGCGTAGGACTTCCTGCTGAGTGCGTCAGCCACCTTGTTTGCTTTCCCCGGATGGTAGAAGATCTCGCAGTCATAATCCTTGACGAGCTCGAGCCATCTGCGTTGTCTCATGTTCAAGTAATGCTCGTAATCGAGCACTCTTCATCAGCTCCTCTGCGGTCATGGTCTATGAACTTCCGCCACATTTGAGCTATTTACGGTGAGCATCTTGGCATGAGTCGACCCTTTCTCTTTCCATGCTTTCCAATGCAGATTCTTCACGGATGTAAATTTGAATTGGTTTACAAAATCAAGTGGCAACTTTGTTTCCACTCATCATTCGTATGTTCCAATCTAACCAACATTGATCAACTATACCATATACATCCCATGCAATGAACTAATCATTAATTTCAAAAAAAAACGAACTTATCATTTCTTATTCATTCTTTCAAAAGAAAAAAGAAAACATATAACATTCCTTATTTCTAATCTAAACAGAACTACTTGAGAAGATAGTTCATTACGACTCCCATTAGGACAAACCCTAGTGCAGTTGTAATTATTTTTAGTCCTATCTTCCTTGGCCTCACTAGGGTAGTCTCAGGCTGGCCAATAAGTTGACCGTTTATAGAACTCTCTTCATTCTTTTCGAGGCCCACTACAGGATTCTCTTGAACCTTGTGCTCCAGGTAGTTCCACTCGGCATATGTTATCCGCCCTTCATAGCGGCCCCATACGTGATGTGCAACTATCATGAAATCATTTGGCAGAGAGCGTACCAAGGCACATATCCGATAATTGTCCAGTAACGGAAACTCCTGCTGCTCGAGTCTCCTCAAAAGACCATCGAGCCTTCTTATGTGTCCGATGACCTCACCATCAGGTTTATAAACTATTTCTTCAATAGCTTCCCTCAATTGGTTTAGAACACATCACGACGGTCATTGTAGTGATCGTCCGTACCATCTGAAATTGAAATAAATTAAGTCGATAAAATCGACTAACGATGCATTTAAACCGCTTAATTCAATTTATATGAGCATAGACCTTACACAATTAATTACGAAAATCAATTCTTCGTAATTTTAGGAGTTTTTGGTTGATGAGTTCAACTGAACAATCGACTCCCCTAGTTTTTATTCCGAATTCAAGTTGTACTAACAACTATTCGACACTTGGGTTATTATTTAAATTGACCATCGTCAATTTTTTTTTTTTACTGATCAATTTTGATTTACCTAACTTGTCTACCTTTGACCAAATCACAAGTATTTCTTGTGAAGCTAGTATAAGTTTTTCGTTCGTTTATCTACGCATAATTAAACTAAAGCTAGCATAAAGTTATCTTTGTATATTCATGCATTACTTAAACTAAAGGCTAGGCTAGCATAAGATTATCCTACATGAATTCATGCATATTTAAGCTAAAAAAACATTTCTTATCATTCATGAACAAAATAAGCTAAAGGCATTTCATATCATACAAGAACAAATTTAACAAAATTAGAGTAGACATAGAATTCTTACTTGGAGCGACAGGATTTGGAGCTTCATGTGTGTGTAGTGGAAAGGCAGATCCGCTCTGATACCAACCTGTCACGCCCGCCCTTTTTCCAAGGGTCCGGAGGGGTGGCGCGTGACGTGACCGTACATACATACACTTCTTACTACTTACAGCGGAAGACTTTGGATATATATTTTTTTCTTTTCTCTTAAACATAAACATGCAGTGACATATATAGATACATCTTCTTAACATAGAGAATGCATCATAACATATATAGATACTTCTTCTTAACATAGAGCATGCATCATAACATATATAGATGCTTCTTCTTAACATAGAGCATGCAACATTATTTCATAGGTACTTAGTGCTTAGTTCTAGTCCATAAACATCATCATCATAAGGGGACATAATAAGGACATCCATAAACATCATCATCATAGGGAGACATATATAAAAGGACATAACGGATCTTCTCCACCATGCCACTACCACACACATTTGGCCCCTCCTGCTGCTCCCTTTTAGTTTATCCATCCCTTACCCTTATCTGCAGTACGAGGGAAAGATAAACTATAAGTACATAGGCTTAGTAAGATCTTGTCCTACTCACAAAAACCATACATCGACATTAATCATGGCATGCAACATTCATATCATATAAGCAACATAACATGTAACATACATGGCGTAAGCAACTTAACATGTAGCATAAGTAACATAAGTAACATAACATGTAACATACATATCATAGCAGCATATCATGTAAATATACGACTTAATCAAACATAACATACAACATATGTAACATAGCAACATATACATGTCATATCAACATAACATACAACCTATATATGACACATCAAACATAACATACATCACATGTAACATAGCAGCTTAAACATGACATATCAAACATAACATGCAACATATATATATGACATATCAACATAGCATGTGAACCTAACAAACAAATCATGTAAACATATGCAGGATGCTTTTTTGAAAACATATATTATAGGTACGTAACATAAATCTCAACATATTTGGGCCCGACATTGTACCACTTCTTCTTCATAATAGCGCACATCCCTAAATAGACCCGAGGTAGCAAGTCTCGAACCTACTAGGTTACTAGGCCCGATCTTAGTCCGTCGACCTAGGGCAATCGTCATAGCATAGAAGCCCATCCTAGGCCCGAGTCTTACTCCATCGACCTAGGGCATCTTAGAGCCCATCCCGTACTAGGCCCGATCTTAGTCCGTCGACCTAGGGGCAATCATACATAGAGGCCCATCCTAGGCCCGAGTCTTACTCCATCGACCTAGGGCATCTTAGGAGCCCATCCCTTTGGACCTTGTTAAGGTCTTGGTACAAGTCATGCAGAAGGTAAAATACTTATATGCTTTTATTATAACATAGCTTATTTCATTTTGCAAACATAGCATACTTCATTTCATAACATATCATATTTCACTTCATGAACATATCATCTTTCATTTCATAAACACATCATACTTCATTTCATAACATGTCATATTTCACTTCATGAACATATCATATTTCATTTCATAAACACATCATACTTCATTTCATAATCATATCATATTCATTTCATGAACATATCATTTTTCATTTCATATTCATATCGTATTTCATTTCATAACATATCTTAAATATCACATACACATAGGGCATGGCATAAGGCATAAACATCAAGAGTAAGTAAACACTAACCTAAAGCATGTTATCTTCATCTAGCATCATTTAATATCACAAGTCAACATGAATTCACCCAAACATAAAACACATGTTAACCTAACCTAGATCATGTTAAAGGACAATGGTTGGCCGAATGGTTCATGTAGGTTTTTAGGGCTAGTCTTTTAACCTAATCCAATTAACATACTAACAACATCATATGCATACAAAACATGAATTTAAACTTCATTGAATCCTCAAAATAAAGGGGTGGCCGAATGGTTCAAGGGGATTTTAGGGTTATACTTTTAACCTAATTCAATTAACATACTAACAACATCATATGCATACAAAACATGGATTAAAACTTCATTGAATCATCAAAATAAAGGGGGTGGCCGAATGGTTCAAGGGGCTTTTAGGGTTAGACATTTAACCTAATTCAATCAACATACTAACAACATCATATGCATACAAAACATGGATTAAAACTTCATTGAATCATTCAAAATAAAGAGGGTGGCCGAATGGTTCAAGGGCTTTTAGGGTTAGACATTTAACCTAATTCAATTAACATACTAACAACATCATATGCATACAAACATGGATTAAAACTTCATTGGAACATCAATACAAGGGGGGTGGCCGAATGGTTCATGAAGGCTTTTAGGGCTAGTCTTTTAACCTAATTCATTCTACAACCCAACGTCATCATATGCATGTAAAACAAGATATAGAACTTCAATAAAACACCAAGAAACCCATGTTGGCCGAATGGTTCATAGAGGTTCCTAGGGTTAACCTTTAACCTAATTCATTTTACATCCTAACATCATCTTCTTCTTACAAAAACATGATATAGAACTTCCTTGGAACATCAAAACTAAGCTTGGTCGAATATATCATAGGGATTTCTACACAAAACAATCAACCGAAAGCTACTCGTATGCAGGTGAGGGATACTTACATCCTTCGCGTTTCTTTTTGGTCGGAAAAATAACCTAAAGGAAGCAACCTAGCCTTGATTCTTGCTTGGATGGGGTTCGGCCAAGGATGGAGAGGGGGAAGCTCTAGGATTCGGTGAGGAAGAGGAAGAAGAGGAGAAAATAAATTTTGTAACTCATGCCCCCTCATTCCCCCTATTTATTCACTTGAAGAGTCCCTTGATCTCCCTTACACTTAACCATAATTTCCCCTATTCCTCTAATGATAAAATCTTATTGGGCTTCTAGTTAGTGGATGCATCTATAGGGCTTGGCAATCTCTAGAGGTTTGGGGTTCAATTCCTAGGCCTTGCATCCCTTTTGGCTTATTTTCTTTTATTTTTGAAAAATCCCACATAAAGCCCATTATCATCAAGCTAACAATTCTTGTAAAATTGCTAGAAATTTTACGAGCATTACAGGACCAATCGATTAGCCAAGTGTTTTGACAATTTGCAACCGAGTCGACTTTTAGCAGTCGACTGGGATTATGACCAGTTGACTACCATGAGTCGAATAGTATTCGATTGTGGCAAATAGTCATAACGATCAGCATTAGGCGGCACGATCGATAAGTGAGCAATGATCGCCATGGAGGCGAGCTGATCTGGTCGAGGTTGAGGGAGAAGAACGCTCGGTAGCCAACTTGTCAGTTGACTACCGAAGAAGCAGTCGACTGATGGTCGCGATTAGTCGACTGCTAAGCGGAATCTAGCCCGAGTTGTAGCTTTAAAAGGATCTTGAGGAGAGAGATTTTGGTATGGTTCTTTTGCGATTTTGAGGGAATTTGTTGCTGCAATCCAGACCTTCAAGACTCTTCTCAAGTAACCAAAAGCAACCAATCAAAGTTCTCTTGTAAAGTGATTTCCTTTACTTGTATTGCATTTCATCTTTGTATTTGCTTGTATTTATTTGTATTACTATATTAATTAGTGTAAGAGCTTTCTCCGCCTCTAACTTATCGTCGAGAAGAAATATTATTGATTAGTGGTGGTGTTTCCATCGCTAGGGCTCATTCGAGCCCAATCCGTGAAGTAGAAACCCTAAGGTTCCGAACCACATTATATCACATGTTTTATTGTTCTTGTATTTTGTTATTACTTTATTATTTGTATTTTCTCTGCCCATAACAAGTTTTGTAGCAAGCACGAACGAATTTCGTCAAGTCAACGAAGACGTGCCATTAAACCCCCCCCCCCCCATCTAGCATTTTGGGTCAGATCGATTGACCGCCTAGAGGGGGGTGAATAGCCCTCGTTCGTTGGATGCCGTATTTTGCTCGTCTATGAAAACGTTAGCGCAAGCGGAAGCAATAAACTAAGACAAGCAAATAGAAATAAAACAAAGACAATACAAACACGGAGATGTAACGTGGTTCACGGCTACGCCGCTAATCCACGGTCCGATTCGTCCACGGTGAATCACTCCGCAATCTATCCACTAGATCTCTCCTTTGCACAAAGCTAGGTGGAGGTAACCTCTTTACAACCAAGATCACTCTTCTACTATGGAATGAAGATTAGAGCAAGTAGAAGAGTGGAAAAATGTTTAGGGCACTTTGGGAGTAGTTGGGCATTCAAGCATTAACCCCCCAAAGCCCCAACCCTTTCCTTTTTATAGAGGAAGAGGGTTTCTTCCCGTTGACATAGGAGCAGTCGACTGATGGCACCCATCAGTCGACTGGTTCTGTAGCCGTTGCCCAATAATGACCGCTTTCCACGTTGGATACCATCCAACGGTACTGGCATCAGTCGACTGATGGCACCCATTAGTCGACTGATGTCAACCAGTCGAGTCCTCAATGAGGTCGACTCCATTCGCGTCTGCGTGCGGTGACATCGACCGGCTCCCTTAGGCGATCGGTGATCACATCGATCGGCCGCCCATCGCAAATGATCGATCAACTTGATTCAGCCACATTAGACTAGTCGATCGAACCATCGACTCAGAGCAGTCGACTGCCATGACATGGCAGTCGACTGGTGTCGGGAAAACTCATCCGACACTTGGCCAAATGGCCAAGTTTCACCTAAGAGCTACCCTTCCCGGGTTACAATCGCTCACTCTCATCCCTGAGTCCTCGCCTTGAAGTTCTCTTTGTTCGCGGCCACGTCCTCGCGATCAGCGCCGCGGCTCTGCAATGCTCCTTCGCGTCTCTTGCCTCGAAGTCTACTTCCTCCGGCTTCACTCCAAGCTCCTCGTCCGGCAGTCCCTCGGATGCTCCAAGCGCACGGCTTCCGCAAAGCTATCCTTCACCGACTCAAGGCACGAGTCATGAGATGTGAAACTCGCCATGGCTTCATGTGTGAATTACTAAGTCCTGCACGACTTCAACGCACATATCAAATCAACATATTAAACTAACTTAAACCCTTTGCTACACCATCAAAACCATATCACGGCAAGAGATTGCCCTAACAATCTCCCCCTTTTTGATGTGTGGCAATCCGTTTAAGTTAGGTAAAAACATTTGATATAAATTCTAAGGTAAAGAAAGCATGTAAACATAAACATGATATAGCAACATGCAACTCCCCCTTAATCCATGAAACTCTCTATGTAAATTTCTCCCCCTATCATAAATTTCTCCCCCTTTTATAATTAACTTAAACATAATATTTTCTCCCCCTTTGACACCATCAAAAAGATTATCACTAAGTTAAAAACACATGGCATCAAGTCTAATAGAAAGAAAATACCACAAGTTGATTTAAAATCGGAATTCAGCCTTTCATCGTCTGATATTCAGCCATCGATCGGATCGTTCGGATACTCATGACCGCACGTGAATTTCGGGATTTTCTGATTTTCAGACCGAATTTCAGAAATGCATTAAAAATTCCAGAAAATTCAAAAAATCATGAAATTTGGGGAACACATTTCTTTTAAGTATATCTATCAATGAAAATATGTTTTCATGAAAAATCATTATATTTCCACGTATTTGCCAAAAATCCAAAAGCTTTAAAAACTACTAGGTTTTTGATCATAAGAGTATCCATTTTAACACCTAGTCTTGCATCCAATTGTTTCAAAACATGAATACATATATTTTAAAGTAAGAAATTGTTTTGAAAACATATGAAATATCCAATCATGATCTTTGGGCAATATGTTTATGAATTAAACATAAGTCTTCCCCATGATTGGTCTATTATTGCTATTTTGATACTTTAAATGACCATCTAAATGCCATAGGCATTAGTGGACATTTGTATCATCCTAACATCTCACTCATGCTAAGTTTTCAATCAAGGTAGCCTATGGTGAGTATGAGATGCATCCTAGGGGGTATTTGTATATACTTAACCAATATGTTCATGCAATTCTATCATGGTTAAGTGTCAACCTAACATCCTACATGATCATAATGACATATATGAATTAATTTCACATTATGATCATGAAACTCATGTATTCATTAAATAATAGTCATGCATTAGGTATTATATGATGATAACAAACAAAGTATTGCCCAAAGCATGATTCAAACCTATTTCTTATGATAACGTGCCAAATTTCAAAAACATAAATCATGATTGCAAATATACATAGGAATTACATCAATCATCATGATTTGAGCATCATTATCTATTTATGGGTACGTTATCATCACCCAACACTATCTAAAAAATGTTGTCCCGTCATCCTAAGTCAACCAAAATATGATATAGGCTAGGTCCATGTGGTTGACTACCTTAGGGTTATTCTAACCCTTAAGGATGGATTTTGGAACCCAAAATAAGTTCTTTCCTATTGGGTTCACTAGATATTCCTTGGGGATCCATTTTCTAGCAATTACTTTCTTTTTATCTTGTCCCCTAGCTATTAGGCATTTGTAGGCCTTTTTATTTTTCTTTTCCTTATATCCTAGGCCTTTTTTGTTAAAACTTGCTCTTTGGCTCCCTATGATCATATTTAATGTGTTGGAGCCAATTGTGAATTTCTCTAGGGCTTTGGTTAAATAATCTACCTTTTCCCTTAAAGCCCTATTTTCCTCTATGCATGCATCATTAACATCCAAAGGCATATAGTCATGTGAGCATGCATCATCATGGCAAGAAGAAACATTATCATTTAAGCATGCATTTTCTAGCTTTTGTTCTAAATCCTTAATTTGATTAAGCATGCTTTTATTTTTATTTTTCATGCCAAATAACTCCTTAGTTAAACTAGAAATTATGGAAACTATTTTCTTAGGAGAGGCTTTCGTTACCATAGTTTCCATATCCTCTTCTTCTTCTTCGGATGAGGAGGATGTAGAAGCTCCCCCTTCATTTGAGCTCTCCCCACTTGAGCTTGATTCTTCATTTGAGGAGGAGGAGGAGCAATCCGAGTCATGAAGAGCCATTAGTGCTAGGTTGGAGTAGACGTGCTCTTCTTCTTCGGATGAGGATGAGGAGGCAAGGTCATCCCATGTCTTGGCTTTGAGTGCCATGGCCTTCCCTTTTCCTTTTGCCTTCTTTTCTTCTTCCTTTTTCTTGCTTCCCTTCTTCTTCTTCTTTTCTTCTTTCTTCTTCCTTTCTTCCTTGCTCTTGTTTAGGAGGGGACAATTATCCCTTATATGTCCCTCTCCTTGGCAATTATAGCATATGACCTTCCCCCTCGGTCTTCTATTCCTATCATGAGATTTATCAAATCTAAGATTCTTAAATGCACGCCTTACCTTCCTTACCATGTAGGCTTCTTCCGTGCTATCCATGGAAGAGGTAGAGGCTTCATCGGATGAGGAGGAAGAAACTTCCATCTTCTTCTTCCCATTGTTTGCCATCAAGGCTACTCCCCGTGAATTTTGGACTCTAGGCTCTTCTTGTATACCTTCAAGCCTTGTCTCATGAAGCTCCATGGTTGAAAAGAATTCCTCCAAGGTGCTCACTTCTAGGTTCTTGGAGATGTAAAATGAGTCCACCATGGAGCTCCATCTTGAGGACCGGGGGAAAGCATCTATGGCCTTCATTACCATATCCCGGTTGGAGAGCTTCTCTCCTACACTCGTTAGCTCAATTAATATTTCTTTAATTCTAGAATGTAGGGAAGTTACCTTTTCTCCCTTTCCTAATTTGATGTTCGAGAGTTGGGAGCGGAGGAGGTCTCTTCTTGCTAGCTTAGCCTCCGAGGTACCTTCATGAAGCTCCACTAGCTTCTCCCACATCTCCTTAGCACTAGAACATTCCCCTATCCTATTGACTTCTTGTTGGGGGAGGACATTGTATAGGTGGTGCTTGGCCTTTGAATTTGCCAAGTATTCTTCTCTTTGCCTTTTGCTCCACCTCGATTTCTCCAATGGCTCCCCATCCTCGTTCCTAGGCAACTCGAAACCGTTTTCCATTATTAATAGAATTTCAAAGTCGGTTTCGAAGAATACCTCCATTCGCTTCTTCCACCAAGCGAATTCGCCGTCGAACTTCGGTGGATGGATATTTGAGCCGGCCATTTTGAAAATTTGCTTGTTGTGGCGGTTAGTCCTCGACAAGCTTTCCTTGGCTCTGATACCACTTGTTGGGTCGGATCGATTGACCGGCTAGAGGGGGGTGAATAGCCCTCGTTCGTTGGATGTCGTATTTTGCTCGTCTACGAAAACGTTAGCGCAAGCGGAAGCAATAAACTAAGACAAGCAAATAGAAATAAAACAAAGAGAATACAAACACGGAGATGTAACGTGGTTCACGGCTACGCCGCTAATCCACGGTCCGATTCGTTCACGGTGAATCACTCCGCAATCTATCCACTAGATCTCTCCTTTGCACAAAGCTAGGTGGAGGTAACCTCTTTACAACCAAGATCACTCTTCTACAATGGAATGAAGATTAGAGCAAGTAGAAGAGTGGAAAAACGTTTAGGGCACTTTGGAAGTAGTTGGGCGTTCAAGCATTAACCCCCCAAAGCCCCAACCCTTTCCTTTTTATAGAGGAAGAGGGTTTCTTCCCATTGACATAGGGCGATCTGATGGCACCCATCGGATCGGCTAGCCGTCCGTGCCGCCAATAACGACCGGCTTTCCACGTTGGATACCATCCAGCAGATCGCATCGATCGGTGATGGCACCCATCGATCGATGTCAACCTCGAGTCGATCGCAGGTCGACTCCATCTGCGCGTCTGCGGTGACATCACCGACCGCGCCTTGGCGATCGATCGATATCATCGTCGGCCCCACATGTCGTAGTCGATCGATCAACTTGATTCACCATTAGACCAGGTCGATCAAACCATCGACTCGGAGCGATCGGCGCCATGACATGGCAATGACCGATCGTGTCGGAAAACCATCCGACACTTGGCCAAATGGCCAAGTTTCACCTAAGAGCTACCCCTTCCCGGGTTACAATCGCTCACTCTCATCCCTCGGAGTCCCTCGCCTTCGAAGTTCTCTTCGTTCGCGGCCACGTCCCTCGGCAACATCAGGTGCACGGCTCTGCAATGCTCCTTCGCGTCTCTTGCCTCGAAGTCTACTTCCTCCGGCTTCACTCCAAGCTCCTCGTCCGGCGGTCCCTCGGATGCTCCAAGCGCACGGCTTCCGCAAAGCTATCCTTCACCGACTCAAGGCACGAGTCATGAGATGTGAAACTCGCCATGGCTCCATGTGCGAATTACTAAGTCCTGCACGACTTCAACGCACATATCAAATCAACATATCAAACTAACTTAAACCCTTTGCTACACCATCAAAACCATATCACGGCAAGAGATTGCCCTAACATAGCACTCACGAACATTCCTACAATTGGTACCAGAGCTAGGAGCTCTTCTAAGGATTAACAACCGGGAGCAAAGCGCTAGAGGAAAGAAGATGGAATTTGAAGAAAAATTTAGATGGGACATCAACACCCTAATTCCATATACCTTCTATGGACAAGAAGGGTTTGAGCAATGGAGGGCACGAATGGAGAACTTCTTTATGATGGACTTTGAAGATTGGATGATCCTACTAAAGGGGTTAGAAATTCTAAGAGGTCCAAAAGGTGGATACCTCAAGAAGAAAAGATGAACCGAATAGCAAGTCCAAGATTTCGAAAGAAATGATAAGATAACACAATTAATATTAAATTCAATACCTAACGATATTGTATCTAGGTTAGGTGAATTTCAAGATGCCAAGGAGCTATGGGATAAATTGGCCAAGCTCCATGAAGAACCATCCATGGAGCTTGAAGAAGAGGAGTGCTCATCCTCTCAAGCTCAAGAAGAAGAGAGCACATCATCTTCATCCCAAGAGAGTGAGGATTCAGAAGTTGAAGAGGAGTCAACATCCGAGTCGATAGAAGGGTGTGAAGAATTGGAGGTTGACAGACTATCAACGTCCAAGGAAGAGGTGGAAGAAGCCTCCACCTCTAGGATTGAGGGGGAAGAGAGATCACCGAAGCCGGAGCAAAATAAAGAAGTACCTTCAACCTTCAGAAGAAGTGAAGAATCAACTCCGGCACCGGCCACCATTGACCTAGGTAACTCAAGCATTCCATTTAAAAATAAAATCCATATCATATGATTTGAGTATAGGGAAGTAGGACATTACAAGATTAAATGTCCTAAAAGAGTCAAGAAAAGTCAACCGACAGAAAAACCTCAAGAAAAGTAAAAGGATGCTGGTGGCCCAATTAAAAAGAGCAAGGAGCACATGGTGTGCTTTAAGTGCCAACAACTAGGGCATTATAGGAGTCAATGCCCTAGGGGAAGGAAGAAGACTCAAGAGGGAGCATCACATGTAGGCGGAGCCTCTAAGGCAAATCCTAAGGTAAAAATCAATAATGCACCTTCTTTAAGTAATAAGCAAAAGCATGCTAGGAGTAATCTTACTATTGTTCATAAAGAGCATGATAGAAATAATAGATTTTATTGCCTAGGTGCTAAGAGTCTCAATGTTAGAAATAAGGAAAAATTTGGGACTAATATCCCTAAAACAATCCTACCTAGGGAATCTATTAAGAAGGTAGAAGATAATTTAGGCATTAACCCTAAGAAGAGTAAACATATGCCTAGAGGAAATGGTAATGCCCAAAGACTCAATCAAAAAATAAAAATTGGGCAATTAGAATTTGAAAATCAAGCCTTGAGATCAAGGCTTGAGAAACTTTAAAAGACCCTTAAGAAAATGCAAAATTAAATGCAATGGTCAAAGCCTAGGGTCTAGGAGGCAAGGCTCATCTATGGGCAAGAAAGGCTTGAGCCACAAGCCTAGGTCCAAGGTAGATAAGTCTACCTATCACAATGTTCCATTCGATTATGGAACTAGTACTAGGTCTAGGAAAACCAAGGTTACTAAGGAAGTCATCCTTAAGGGTAACCATGGTGTTAGTTATATATGAGAGATGTCCTAAGGCAATCGCCTTATGTATGAACCATTTATATGATAAATGAAGATTCACTATTTGAGTATACATGTTTTATGTATTTGATTGGATCTTAAACTCATTTACTGAATGTCCACGATACGATTCACAGCATGAGAGAATTTGTGATTGGATCACAACTAGTGAGTATCTCTACATGTGTAATTGTGATGTATCGAAATTATCCCTAGTCGATGAATTGATGGATTTGGACACCATCAATTCTATCGAGACTAGCACGAGGTATACTCCTTGGTGTATCCAAGCAGCTGATTCTCACTGGCTGGAGACATAGTGATGTCCGGAGTTAATCGTGGATGCTAGTTATGGTAACTAGTTCATTGGAGTGACCGGCCGTAAGACTTCATATGGTTATCTGCATATATAGATATGTCAAAGAAGTTCTTACTGTGTCTTAAGTGCGATGTTCCTTTGACTTGCGGTATTCAAGTCATCTTGATCATGGAGACTTATGCTTTAACATCTTAAGCAAACATCTCTAAGGAGATGTGGACCCGGGATGATTGGGTATAAGTCGAAGTGATCGAAGGTGTTTGAATAGCCTATAAAGGATTCACCACTCCTTGCGAGGAGATGTATACCCATGGCCTCGTCGGATTGTTACTAAAGTCTTTGGCCAAAGCATTACATGTTTAGAGTAAGGTACTCTTGATACATGTGGAGTAACTAGAATCCGTAGGGCGAGGAAATGATACTTGGGCTAGGTGTGGCGTGTCGACCTAGTGGGGCCCGACACAATAGACCATGTCACAGAACCAAGTGGGTATAAGATGAGTGAAGGGAATGGGGCACGAATCATTCGCTCTTGAAGGGTTTCGAAATAGTTGGATCAACCGTTGATCTTTTGGTTAATTGGGGATCATGATGTACTACTAGGTGCCACTCATGATCGTTCTATAATTAATGGTTAATTATAGGCGGCCAACATAAGCGAGAACCTATTTGGTCACCGCGCTGAGCGTAATCCAAAGGATTTAAAGCGAGCTTGAGAATGGGATTCTCGGCCAGAGAAACTAGGTTTGGTTGGACCAAACATAAGCGAGCATGAAATCGTTTGATCGCAATGGAAGCGTGGATGGGCGAGTCTTATGAAGACGTAATGGATGAACCAAAATGGTTTGGTTCTAATCCAATGGATGAGAATAAACCAAAGGGTTTGGTTTATTTTAAACGAATGAACCAAAAGTTGGTTCGGTTCGTTTTAACTTAAAATAAATCATCATGGTTTGATTTATTTTAACTTATCTTAATGGAGCGGGTTAACGGGCTTTATGGATATGATCCATTAACCATTAAGAGAATTAGTTCTCTATAAAAGAGGGCTTAAGGGATTGTTAAGCCCTAACCTAATCCAAAACCCTAGCCTCTTGAGTTGCCGCCCACCTCCACCCTTGGAGTTTTTTCGGCGCCAACCAAAAGGCTGCTGCCGCCTAGCTTGTGTGCTGCCGTCCAAGTCCTTGCCGGCGTCCAAGCTTCAGCCGGTGATCCTCCGGCGACCCTCCGATGATCTTCCTAGGCTTCGGTGAAAAGGTGAGCACTTGGCTTCCTTTGTTGGCCGGCGCCTATCTCCTCCACCAAGCTGTCCAGTTTTCTGGACAGCTTCTTCTCCTCTCGTCGGAGCGTCATTTAGACGACGGTTAGAGCTCCGACAGCGGCTAACTTACCGGGGATTCGATCTCCGGTAATCCTCTGAGGTGGAGGATGAAGGACTCGTCAATCGGTTGACGAATACCTCTCCGGAGAAGCGAGTTTTGAGGACTCGTCTTAGGATCCGAATTTGGATTCGGATCGTGATCATCTCTCGATCACGTCGTCTTCAACACGAGGCTAGTAACCCATATGAAGACGAAGCTCGTGGCTTAGCGAAGTCATCCCGAGGAACTCGGCGTGGATACGGATAGAGACGATTCTAGCGAGGATCGTTCCGGTTGATGCCGTTTCCGCTACACGTCATACGAAAGGTATAACGTAGATAAATTTTCCTTTTATTGCAAATTTAAATTTACGGTTTTGTCTACACTTGTTGTAATATGCATGCGTGTGTTGTGTGTGTTGTAATAAATAGGAGTATTTATTATTTTTATTGCTTCCGCTGTGTTCATGTTTACGAAACATGATCGAACACACACCTTGCATGATGTGAAACCATGATGGTATCGAGCCCGAGTTGTGTTTCGACATAATCGTAAAATGGTTTTGCGATAGTCATAATGTATTTCTGGAAATTTTCTAATTTTGGAAATTTAGAAGTATTTATGGAAATTTTTCAATTTTGGAAAGTCTAGAAGTATTTATGGAAATCTTCCACTTTTGGAAAGGTGGAAGTATTTATGGAAAATGATATTTTCCATAAATAAAATATTTGATTAATTGTTTCCTAATTTAATCATGATTTGATTTGGAAAATCAAATCTTAAAATATTTTATTTCCATAAGTAGTTTTAATGATTTAGGAAATTGGTTTCCTAAATAGATTTTCCTTAATCAAATAATTCCATGAATAAAATATGTGATTAGATTTGGAAATATGTTTCCTAATTTAATTATGATTTAATTTGGAGAATCAAATCTTAAACATATTTTATTTCCATAAATAGTTATGACATATAAGGAAATATATACATGACATAATTGTATGCCATGTAATTGCATTAGATGCATAACATTATGCCATGCGTGTCGTGACATGTAGATGTATGCCATGTATGCCATGCCATGTAGATAATAGTTATTTGCATGCAAAGAGGATGAGACATAAAAACCCTTAAACAATATTAAAGCCTACACCTTCCATTAATATGGTTAGAACCAGAGTTCCGTTTCTTGTTTGGGTTGTTGGACTCTCTCCAAACCC
This sequence comes from Wurfbainia villosa, assembly GCA_025175895.1. Lineage (NCBI taxonomy): Eukaryota > Viridiplantae > Streptophyta > Magnoliopsida > Zingiberales > Zingiberaceae > Wurfbainia > Wurfbainia villosa. Next base: position 361,106 of record JAKLTH010000292.1, read on the forward strand.
GGCTCGAACCCGAATATGTTCAAACCATGGAATAGTTTAATACTAATATGGTAAGAGTCAGAGGTCAATCGTTAGCTTTGGTTGTTGGACTCTCTCCAAGCTGGGCTAATTGGTTGAATGCGCTCTAACCATATTAAAACTATTTCCCGATTAATGGGTTGGCTTTAACCTGGAGCATCGGCTTGTTGGACTCTCTCCAAGGTCGATGTAAAGGGAGGTGAAGTTGGGTGCTATGCATATGATGCATACTTGTTAATGTGTTAACAACCCGATGTATGTGTGAACATTCAATAAGTTGATAGCACATTGTGATAGTTGCATATACGTGATATGCAATCGGTATAATTGATACCTACCGTCGTAGTTATGAATGGCTTGTTGGACTCTCTCCAAGGTTGTTCATAACTATGATGGATATCAGCCCATTCGGAGATGGACCTACGATCTCCCGAAGTGATTTTGGGGTTTTTGAAATTCGAAAAATGAATGGGATTTATAAATGTATATTGATGCATTTTAAAAATCATCTTTCTCATATATGCTCGTTTTGTATTTCTAAGATTGATCATGATGTCTTTGAATTTGTGTACTATTTTGGATTCGAACAAACTGACTGGGCCGAGCTTCATGGACTGGCTTAGAAGCTTGAGAATTGTTCTCAAGGTTGAAAAGATTGTAAATGTCCTCGAAGCGCCTCTTCTCGCCCATCCTAGTGACGATGCAACTCCGGACCAATTGTTGGTCTATCAGAAACATGTGACTGATTCTAAATCGGCAAGTTGCATCATGCTAGCCGCGATGGAACCCAAGCTACGAAAGCAGCATGAGCATATGGATGCTCATATCGTAGTCCTTCATCTTTGTGAGTTGGTTGATGAGCAAGTGAGATTCGAAAGGTTCGAAGTCTCAAAGCTCCTCTTCACCTCTGAGATGCTAGAAGGTTCATCTGTAGTCTTTGCTCAATATCTTGAAGAGAGTCTTACGAGAAGCATGAAGCGAGGAGGCGGTGCTATTAGTTGATTCCTCGAAGAAAGGTTCTAAGAGGAAGTCAAAGGAACAGCAGAAGGGAAAGAAGAGAAAGGCTAAGAAGGTAGAACTAGAACAAAAGGAAACTTGCCATCATTATGGCAAGGAGAGCCATTTGCGAAGAAAGTGCAAGATTTATCTTGAGTCCGTGAAGAAGAATAAGGCATCGGATGCCCCATCTTCTTCAGATATCTTCGTTATCGATTGTCATTCTATTTCCTCAAACACTTGGGTATTGGATACTGGGTGTGGCTCACATATATGTAATGACATACATGGGCTAAGGAATAGAAGAAGACTCGTCAAGGGAGAGTCAAATTTGCGTGTTGGGAATGGAGCAAAGGTTGTTGCAGTCGCCATTGGAACGCATTTATTGAAACTCCCTACAGGACTTGTCTTAGAACTGGACAATTGCTTTTATGTTCCTTCGTTGATAAAGAACATCATTTCTATTTCTTGTTTAAATAGAAATGGGTACCATTTGACTTTTAGTAACAATTGTTGTTACATAACTTTGAATGGAGTTCTTTATGGGACTGGAACTTTAAGCAATGGTGTTTATACGTTGGACGTATCCAGTGACATTTTCAATATCGAAGCGAGCAACACGCGTGCTCGAAAGGATAATCAAATAGACTCCTATATGTGGCATTGTCGTCTTGGCCATGTAAGCAAGAAACGCATGTCCGAATTACACAAATGTGGAATTCTAGAATCGTTTGAATTGGATTCATACGATACATGCGAATCATGCTTAAAAGGCAAGATGACTAAGTTACCTTTTACTGGAAAAGGTGAACGAGTGGGAGAGTTAATAGGTCTAATACATACTGATGTATGTGGACCTATGTCAACTCAAGCTTTAGGAGGCTATAGCTACTTCATTACCTTCACCGATGATCACTCACGGTTTGGGTATGTGTTCTTGATGAAACACAAGTCTGAAGCCTTTGAAAGGTTCAAAGAATTCAGAAATGAAGTAGATAAACAACATGACAAGAGTATTAAAATACTTCGATCGGATCGAGGTGTTGAATACTTAAGTCAAGAGTTTCTTGATTATCTAAGAGACAATGGCATATTGTCTCAATGGACTCCGCCCTATTCATCACAGCATAATGGTGTATCTCGAGGCGTACTTAGGACCTTGTTGGACATGGTCAGTCAATGATGAATCATGCAACTCTTCCCAAGTCCTTTTGGGGCTATGCACTTGAGACGGTGTTTACTTGTTAAGCGAGAATGCCAACTACCAAGGTAGTCTCAACTACTCCATGAGATATGGAATAGTAAGAAACCTCATGTATCTTACTTGAAGATATGGGGTTGTCTGCTTATGTGAGCGGGCGATGTCGACAAATTCGATGCTAAGTCCGATAAATGTCTATTTATTGATACCCTAAGGAAACAAGGGGTTACTAATTCTATCATCCCGTGGAACAAAAGGTGTTTGTTTCAAGGCATGTCTGTTTCTAGAGAAAGAGTTTCTCTTGCAAGAAAATAAAGGGGAGTGTCGCCGAGCTTGAGGAGGCTCGAGAGACTCAAATAGACATTAATGAGATACCCGGTGAAGCACAATGACACAACTCATAGTGATGAGCAATCGGCCGACCTATATTGTAACACCACATCTTCAGAGATCCGTAGAACACGCAATATTCCCGAGAGATATGGATTTCGTAAGTTTAATCGAACGACGTGTTACTCATTGATGATGAGGAGCCTACCAGTTATGAAGAAGTGCTGACAAGTTCAGAAAGGGATAAGTGGCTTGGTGCCATGAAGTCGAAATTGGATTCCATGTATGAAAACCAAGTTTGGAACTTGGTTGACCCACCTGAAGGCATAAAGCCTATAGGGTGCAAGTGGGTTTTCAAGAAGAAAACCGACATGGATGGTAATGTGATTACCTATAAGGCTAGATTGGTGGCGAAAGGATATCCTCAAAAACAAGGTGTTGATTATGACGAAACCTATTCGCCTGTAGCTATGCTTAAATCCATTCGGATGCTCCTGGCCATAGCGGCTCATTATGATTATGAGATATGGCAGATGGATGTGAAAACAGCTTTCCTTAATGGAAACCTGCTCGAGGACGTGTATATGATACAGCCTGAGGGTTTCACATCGGTTGATAAAACCAAGGTATGCATTTATCCATTTATGGATTGAAGCAAGCATCCAGTGAGTCGAATATCCGCTTTGATGAGACAATCAAAAAGTTTGATTTCACAAAATCCGCATTTAACCTTGTGTGTACAAGAAGGTTAGTGGGAGGCAAAGATTCCTAGTATTGTATGTCGATGACATACTACTTATAGGAAACGATGTTTCAATCTTACAGTCAGTGAAGGTTTGGTTATCCAAGACATTCTCCATGAAAGACCTGGGAGAAGCAACCTACATCCTCGGGATTAAGATCTATAGAGATAGATCGAAACGGTTTCTTGGTCTTTCGCAGTCTACATATATAGACCGAGTGCTAAAGAGGTTTAGCATGTCGGAATCCAAGAAAGGTTTCCTACCCATCAGGCATGGGGTACACCTTTCGAAGTCTATGTGTCCGCACACAGAAGACGAGAGGATTTGCATGAGTAAGATTCCCTATGCATCCGCAATAGGATCTATCATGTATGCTATGTTATGTACGAGGCCCGATGTATCGTATGCTCTAAGTGTCACGAGCAGATACCAGTCCGATCCAGGAATGGATCATTGGGCGGCTGTTAAGACGATCCTTAAGTACTTGAGAAGAACTAAGGATGTGTTCCTAATATATGGAGAAGGGTACATGGTGATACGTGGGTATACGGATGCTAGATCCAGACAGACAAGGATGATTCCATGTCTTAGTCTGGGTATATATTCACCTGGAATGGAGGCGCAATAAGTTGGAAAGGTTCCAAGCTTGACACTATAGCGGATTCTGCCACTAAGGAAGAATACATTGCAGCTTTGGAAGCAGCAAAGGAAGCGGTTTGGATCAAGAAGTTCATCTCTGAACTTGATGTGGTCTCATTAATGATCCAAACATGTGCTTCCCCGCTATCATCTTATCAGAGAGATCATCAGTAGGAACGAAATACAAATCGAGAAAATTCCCACTGAAAGGAACTTAGCGGATCCCTTGACTAAGGCATTACCTCAAAATAAGTTTGAGGGTCATGTTCGAGCTTATGGTATTGGATACCGTAGCGATTGGCATTAGGCCAAGTGGGAGTCTGTTAGTTATATATGAGAGATGTCCTAAGGCAATCGCCTTATGTATGAACCATTTATATGATAAATGAAGATTCACTATTTGAGTATACATGTTTTATGTATTTGATTGGATCTTAAACTCATTTATAATGTCCACGATTCATCTACAAAGATGAGAGAATTTGTGATTGGATCACAACTAGTGAGTATCTCTACATGTGTAATTGTGATGTATCTAATTATCCTAGTCGATGAATTGATGGATTTGACACCATCAATTCGCCGAGACTAGCACGAGGTATACTCCTTGGTGTATCCAAGCAAATGATTCTCACCGGCCGGAGACATAGTGATGTCCGGAGTTAATCGTGGATGCTAGTTATGGTAACTAGTTCATTGGAGTGACCAGTAAGACTTCATATGGTTCTCGCATATATAGATATGTCAATGAAGTTCTTACTTGTGGCTTAAGTGCGATGTTCCTTTGACTTGCGGTATTCAAGTCATCTTGATCATGGAGACTTATGCTTTGACATCTTAAGCAAACATCTCTAAGGAGATGTGGACCCGGATGATTGGGTATAAGTCAAGTGATCGAAGGTGTTTGAATAGCCTATAAAGGATTCATTCACCACTCACAGGAGATGTATACCCATGGCCTCTCGCTCTGATTGTTACTAAAGTCTCCAAAGCATTACATGTTTAGAGTAAGGTACTCTTCGATACATGTGGAGTAACTAGAACTGTAGAGACGAGGAAATGATACTTGGGCTAGGTGTGACGAGTCACTTAGTGGGATCGACACAATAGACCATGTCCTGAACCAAGTGGGTATAAGATGAGTGAAGGGAATGGGGCACTTCATTCGAGCCATCAAGGGTTTCGTAAATAGTTCTCGATCAACCGCTGATCTTTTCTGCTAATTGGGGATCATGATGTACTACTAGGTGCCACTCATGATCGCTCTATAATTAATGGTTAATTATAGACGGCCAACATAAACCGAGAACCTATTTGGTCACACGCACAACGAGTGTAATCCAAAGGATTTAAAACGAGCTTGAGAATGAGATTCTCGCATCGAGAGAAACTATAGGTTTGGTCGACTCAAACATAAAGCGAGCATGAAATCGCTTCACCTGCAATGGAAGCGTGGATGGGCCGTAGTCTTATGAAGACATAATGGATGAACCAAAATGGTTTGGTTCTAATCCAATGGATGAGAATAAACCAAAGGGTTTGGTTTATTTTAAACGAATGAACCAAAAGTTGGTTCGTTGCTTTAACTTAAAATAAACCATCATGGTTTGGTTTATTTTAACTTATCTTAATGGAGCGGTTAACGGGCTTTATGGATTATGATCCATTAACCATTAAGAGAATTAGTTCTCTATAAAGCCACCTCCATGGAGTTTCGGCGCCAACCAGTGCTGCCGCCCTCCTTCCTTGTCGCACTGCCCAAGTCCTTGCGGCGCCCCAAGCTTCAGCCGGTGATCCTCCGCGACCCTCCGTGATCTTCCTAGGCTTCGTGATAAGGTGAGCACTTGGCTTCCTTTTTGGCCGCCTATCTCCTCCACCAAAGCTGTCCAGTTTTCTGACAGCTTGTTCTTCCTTCGTCCGGAGCGCCGCTTGGACGACGGTTAGAGCTCCGACAGCGCTAACTTACCGGGATTCTGATCTCCGTAATCCTCTGAGGTGGAGGACGGGCGATTCGGCCAATGCTGACGAATACCTCTCCTGAGAAGCGAGTTTTGAGAACTCGTATTAGGATCCGAATTTGGATTCGGATCGTGATCATCTCTCGATCACGTCGTCTTCAACACGAGGCTAGTAACCCGCATGAAGACGCTCGTGCTTAGCGTCATCCCGAGGAACTCGGCGTGGATACGGATAGAGACGATTCTAGCGAGGATCGCCGCTGATGTCGCTCCCGCTACACGTCATACGAAAGGTATAACGTAGATAAATTTCCTTTTATTGCAAATTTAAATTTACGGTTTTGTCTACACTTGTTGTAATATGCATGCGTGTGTTGTGTGTGTTGTAATAAATAGGAGTATTTATTATTTTATTGCTTCACTGTTCATGTTTACTAAACATGATCGAACACACACACGCCATGCGTTTAAAACCCAACAAAGGGTATCAGAGCCTGTGTTGTGTTTCACATAATCGTAAAATGGTTTTGCGATAGTCATAATGTATTTCTGGAAATTTTCTAATTTTGGAAATTTAGAAGTATTTATGGAAATTTTTCAATTTTGGAAAGTCTAGAAGTATTTATGGAAATCTTCCACTTTTGAAAGTGGAAGTATTTATGGAAATTGATATTTTCCATAAATAAAATATTTGATTAGATTCTGGAAATTTGTTTCCTAATTTAATCATGATTTGATTTGGGAAATCAAATCTTAAAATATTTTATTTCCATAAGTAGTTTTAATGATTTAGGAAATTGGTTTCCTAAATAGATTTTCCTTAATCAAATAATTCCATGAATAAAATATGTGATTAGATTTGGAAATTTGTTTCTAATTTAATTATGATTTGATTTGGAGAATCAAATCTTAAACATATTTTATTTCCATAAATAGTTATGACATATAAGGAAATATATACATGACATAATTGTATGCCATGTAATTGTATTAGATGCATAACATTATGCCATGCGTGTCGTGACATGTAGATGTATGCCATGTATGCCATGCCATGTAGATAATAGTTATTTGCATGCAAAGAGGATGAGACATAAAACCCTTAAACAATATTAAAGCCTACACCTTCCATTAATATGGTTAGAACCAGAGTTCCGTTTCTTGTTTGGGTTGTTGGACTCTCTCCAAGCCCGGCTCGAACCCGAACATGTTCAAACCATGGAATAGTTTAATACTAATATGGTAAGAGTCAGAGGTCAATCGTTAGCTTTGGTTGTTGGACTCCCTCCAAGCTGGGCTAATTGGTTGAATGCGCTCTAACCATATTAAAACTATTTCTCGATTAATGGGTTGGCTTTAACCTGGAGCATCGGCTTGTTGGACTCTCTCCAAGGTCGATGTAAAGGGAGGTGAAGTTGGGTGCTATGCATATGATACATACTTGTTAATGTGTTAACAACCCGATGTATGTGTGAACATTCAATAAGTTGATAGCACATTGTGATAGTTGCATATACGTGATATGCAATCGGTATAATTGATACCTACCGTCGTAGTTATGAATGTCTTGTTGGACTCTCTCCAAGGTTGTTCATAACTATGATGGATATCAGCCCATTCGGAGATGGACCTACGATCTCCCGAAGTGATTTTGGGGTTTTTGAAATTCGAAAAATGAATGGGATTTATAAATGTATATTGATGCATTTTAAAAATCATCTTTCTCATATATGCTCGTTTTGTATTTCTAAGATTGATCATGATGTCTTTGAATTTGTGTACTATTTTGGATTCGAACAAACTGACTGGGCCGAGCTTCATGGACTGGCTTAGAAGCTTGAGAATTGTTCTCAAGGTTGAAAAGCTTGTAAATGTCCTCGAAGCGCCTCTTCTCGCCCATCCTAGTGACGATGCAACTCCGGACCAATTGTTGGTCTATCAGAAACATGTGACTGATTCTAAATCGACAAGTTGCATCATGCTAGCCGCGATGGAACCCAAGCTACGAAAGCAGCATGAGCATATGGATGCTCATATCGTAGTCCTTCATCTTTGTGAGTTGGTTGATGAGCAAGTGAGATTCGAAAGGTTCGAAGTCTCAAAGCTCCTCTTCACCTCTGAGATGCTAGTGGTACGCAATATGTCAAGACTGTGGAGTTTTCGAGAAGCATGAGCAGGGAGTGGTTATTAGTTGATTCCTCGAAGAAAGGTTCTAAGAGGAAGTCAAAGGAACAGCAGAAGGGAAAGAAGAGAAAGGCTAAGAAGGTAGAACTAGCACAAAAGGAAACTTGCCATCATTATGGCAAGGAGAGCCATTTGCGAAGAAAGTGCAAGATTTATCTTGAGTCCGTGAAGAAGAATAAGGCATCGGATGCCCCATCTTCTTCAGATATCTTCGTTATTGATTGTCATTCTATTTCCTCAAACCCTTGGGTATTGATATCGGGTGTGGCTCACATATATGTAATGACATACATGGGCTAAGGAATAGAAGAAGACTCACAAGGGAGAGTCAAATTTGCGTGTTGGGAATGGAGCAAAGGTTGTTGCATTCGCCATTGAACGCATTTGTTGAAACTCCCTACAGACTTGTCTTAGAATCGACAATTGCTTTTATGTTCCTTCGTTGATAAAGAACATCATTTCTATTTCTTGTTTAAATAGAAATGGGTACCATTTGACTTTTAGTAACAATTGTTGTTACATAACTTTGAATGGAGTTCTTTATGGGACTGAAACTTTAAGCAATGGTGTTTATACGCTGACGATCCAAAGGACATCTTCAATATCGGCGAGCAACACGCTGCGTGCTCAAAGGATAATCAAATAGACTCTATATGTGGCATTGTCATTTGGCCATAAGCAAGAAACGCATGTCCGAATTACACAAATGTGGAATTCTGGAATCGTTTGAATTGGATTCATACGATACATGCGAATCATGCTTAAAAGGCAAGATGACTAAGTTACCTTTTACTGGAAAAGGTGAACGAGTGGGAGAGTTAATAGGTCTAATACATACTGATGTATGTGGACCTATGTCAACTCAAGCTTTAGGAGGCTATAGCTACTTCATTACCTTAACCGATGATCACTCACGGTTTGGGTATGTGTTCTTGATGAAACACAAGTCTGAAGCCTTTGAAAGGTTCAAAGAATTCAGAAATGAAGTAGAGAAACAACATGACAAGAGTATTAAAATATTTCGATCGGATCGAGGTAGTGAATACTTAAGTCAAGAGTTTCTTGATTATCTAAGAGACAATGGTATATTGTCTCAATGGACTCCGCCCTATACACCACAGCATAATGGTGTATCTGAGAGGCGTAACCGGACCTTGTTGGACATGGTCAGGTCAATGATGAATCATGCAACTCTTCCCAAGTCTTTTTGGGGCTATGCACTTCAGACAGCTGTTTACTTGTTAAACAGAATGCCAACCAAGGGAGTCTCAACTACTCCATATGAGATATGGAATAGTAAGAAACCTCATGTATCTTACTTGAAGATATGGGGTTGTCCTGCTTATGTGAAGCGGACAGTATCAGACAAATTGGATGCTAAGTCTGATAAATGTCTATTTATTGGATACCCTAAGGAAACAAGGGGTTACCAATTCTATCATCCTGTGGAACAAAAGGTGTTTGTTTCAAGGCATGCTGTGTTTCTAGAGAAAGAGTTTCTCTTGCAAGAAAACAGTGGGAGTGTCGTCGAGCTTGAGGAGGCTCGAGAGACTCAAATAGACATTAATGAGATACCTGGTGAAGCACAACAACAACTCATAGTGATGAGCAATCGATCGACCTATTGTAACACCACATCTTCGTAGATCTGGTAGAACACGCAATATTCGAGAGATATGGATTTCGTGCGAATCGAACGACGTGTTACTCATTGATGATGAGGAGCCTACCGCTTATGAAGAAGTGCCGACAAGTTGAGAAGGGATAAGTGGCTTGGTGCCATGAAGTCGAAATGGATTCCATGTATGAAAACCAAGTTTGGAACTTGGTTGACCCACCAAGGAGAAAGCCTATAGGGTGCAAGTGGGTTTTCAAGAAGAAAACCGATGGATGGTAATGTGATTACCTATAAGGCTAGATTGGTGGCGAAAGGATATCGTCAAAAACAAGGTGTTGATTATGACGAAACCTATTCGCCTGTAGCTATGCTTAAATCCATTCGGATGCTCCTGGCCATAGCGGCTCATTATGATTATGAGATATGACAGATGGATGTGAAAACAGCTTTCCTTAATGGAAACCTGCTCGAGGACGTGTATATGATACAGCCTGAGGGTTTCACATCGGTTGATAAAACCAAGGTATGCAAATTGCGATGATCCATATATGGATTGAAGCAAGCATCCAGGAGCTGGAATATCCGTTTTGATGAGACAATCAAAAAGTTTGATTTCTTACAAAATCCAAACGAACCTTGTGTGTACAAGAAGGTTAGTGGGAGTGCAGTCGTATTCCTAGTATTGTATGTCGATGACATACTACTTATAGGAAACGATGTTTCAATCTTACAGTCAGTGAAGGTTTGGTTATCCAAGATATTCTCCATGAAAGACCTGGGAGAAGCAACCTACATCCTCGGGATTAAGATCTATAGAGATAGATCGAAACGGTTTCTTGGTCTTTCGCAGTCTACATATATAGACCGAGTGCTAAAGAGGTTTAGCATGTCGGAATCCAAGAAAGGTTTCCTACCCATCGCATGGGTACACCTTTCAAGTCTATGTGTCCGCGCACAGAAGACGAGAGGATTTGCATGAGTAAGATTCCCTATGCATCCGCAATAGGATCTATCATGTATGCTATGTTATGTACGAGGCCCGATGTATCGTATGCTCTGAGTGTCACGAGCAGATACCAGTCCGATCCAGGAATGGATCATTGGCATAAGACGATCCTTAAGTACTTGAGAAGAACTAAGGATGTGTTCCTAATATATGGAGAAGGGTACATGGTGATACGTGGGTATACGGATGCGGATCCGCATGCATAAGGATGATTCCATGTCTTAGTCTTGGTATATATTCACCTGGAATAGAGGCGCAATAAGTTGGAAAGGTTCCAAGCTTGACACTATAGCGGATTCTGCCACTAAGGCAGAATACATTGCAGCTTTGGAAGCAGCAAAGGAAGCGGTTTGGATCAAGAAGTTCATCTCTGAACTTGATGTGGTCTCATTAATGATCCAAACATGTGCTTCGCCGCTATCATCTTATCAGAGAGATCATCAGTAGGAACGAAATACAAATCGAGAAAATTCCCACTGAAAGGAACTTAGCAGATCCCTTGACTAAGGCATTACCTCAAAATAAGTTTGAGGGTCATGTTCGAGCTTATGGTATTGGATACCGTAGCGATTGGCATTAGGCCAAGTGGGAGTCTGTTAGTTATATATGAGAGATGTCCTAAGGCAATCGCCTTATGTATGAACCATTTATATGATAAATGAAGATTCACTATTTGAGTATACATGTTTTATGTATTTGATTGGATCTTAAACTCATTTACTGAATGTCCACGATACGATTCACAGCATGAGAGAATTTGTGATTGGATCACAACTAGTGATTATCTCTACATGTGTAATTGTGATGTATCGGAATTATCCCTAGTCGATGAATTGATGGATTTGGACACCATCAATTCTGTCGAGACTAGCACGAGGTATACTCCTTGGTGTATCCAAGCAGCTGATTCTCATAGGCTGGAGACATAGTGATGTCCGGAGTTAATCGTGGATGCTAGTTATGGTAACTAGTTCATTGGAGTGACCAGCCGTAAGACTTCATATGGTTCTCTGCATATATAGATATGTCAATGAAGTTCTTACTGTGGCTTAAGTGCGATGTTCCTTTGACTTGCAGTATTCAAGTCATCTTGATCATGGAGACTTATGCTTTGACATCTTAAGCAAACATCTCCGAGGAGATGTGGACCCGGGATGATTGGGTATAAGTCGAAGTGATCGAAGGTGTTTGAATAGCCTATAAAGGATTCACCACTCCTTGCGAGGAGATGTATACCCATGGCCTCTCGTCGGATTGTTACTAAAGTCTTTGGCCAAAGCATTACACGTTTAGAGTAAGGTACTCTTCGATACATGTGGAGTAACTAGAATCCGTAGGACGAGGAAATGATACTTGGGCTAGGTGTGACGTAGTCAGTGTTAGTAATATATGAGAGATGTCCTAAGGCAATCGCCTTATGTATGAACCATTTATATGATAAATGAAGATTCACTATTTGAGTATACATGTTTTATGTATTTGATTGGATCTTAAACTCATTTATTGAATGTCCACGATACGATTCACAGCATGAGAGAATTTGTGATTGGATCACAACTAGTGAGTATCTCTACATGTGTAATTGTGATGTATCTGGAATTATCCCTAGTCGATGAATTGATGGATTCGACACCATCAATTCGCCGAGACTAGCACGAGGTATACTCCTTGGTGTATCCAAGCAGCTGATTCTCACTGGCTGGAGACATAGTGATGTCCGGAGTTAATCGTGGATGCTAGTTATGGTAACTAGTTCATTGGAGTGACCAGCCGTAAGACTTCATATGGGTCTCTGCATATATAGATATGTCAATGAAGTTCTTACTGTGGCTTAAGTGCGATGTTCCTTTGACTTGCGGTATTCAAGTCATCTTGATCATGGAGACTTATGCTTTGACATCTTAAGCAAACATCTCTAAGGAGATGTGGACGCGGGATGATTGGGTATAAGTCGAAGTGATCGAAGGTGTTTGAATAGCCTATAAAGGATTCACCACTCCTTGCGAGGAGATGTATACCCATGGCCTCTCGTCTGATTGTTACTAAAGTCTTTGGCCAAAGCATTACATGTTTAGAGTAAAGTACTCTTCGATACATGTGGAGTAACTAGAATCCGTAGGACGAGGAAATGATACTTGGGCTAGATGTGACGTAGTCAGCCTAGTGGGGACTGACACAATAGACCATGTCCTGAACCAAGTGGGTATAAGATGAGTGAAGGGAATGGGGCACGATTCATTCGAAGCATCAAGGGTTTCGTAAATAGTTCGATCAACCGCTGATCTTTTCTGCTAATTGGGGATCATGATGTACTACTAGGTGCCACTCATGATCGTTCTATAATTAATGGTTAATTATAGACGGCCAACATAAACCGAGAACCTATTTGGTCACACGCACAACGAGTGTAATCCAAAGGATTTAAAACGAGCTTGAGAATGGGATTCTCAGACCGAGAGAAACTATGTTTGGTTGGACCAAACATAAAGCGAGCATGAAATTGTTTCAGTCGCAATGGAAGCGTGGATGGGCAGTGTCTTATGAAGACATAATGGATGGACCAAAATGGTTTGGTTCTAATCCAATGGATGAGAATAAACCAAAGGGTTTTGTTTATATTAAACGAATGAACCAAAGGTTGGTTCGGTTCGTTTTAACTTAAAATAAACCATCATGGTTTGGTTTATTTTAACTTATCCTAATGGAGCGGGTTAACGGGCTTTATGGATATGATCCATTAACCATTAAGAGAATTAGTTCTCTATAAAAGAGGGCTTAAGGGATTGTTAAACCCTAATCATCCAAAACCCTAAACCTAGTGGCCGCCCAACATAGTTGCCGCCCACCTCCTTGGTGATTTCGGCGCCCAACTACTAGCTGCCGCCGCCCAGCTTTGTGCCGCCGTCCAAGACCCTTGCCGGCGTCCAAGCTCCAGCCGGTGAACCTCCGGCGACCCTCCGGTGATCTCCTATAGGTTCGGCATCAAGGTGAGCTTTTTCTCTCCTTGTTTTGGCCGGCGCCTACTCCTCCACCAAGCTGTCCAGTTTTCTGGACAGCTTCTCCTCCTCTCGTCGGAGCGTCGTTTGGACGACGGTTAGTGCTCCGACAGCGGCTAACTTACCGGGGATTTAATCTCCGATAATCCTCTGAGGTGGAGGACGAAGGATTCGTCAAACGGTTGACGAATAACTCTCCGGAGAAGCGAGTTTTGAGAACTTGTTTTAGGATCCGAATTTGGATTCGGATCGTGATCATCTCTCGATCACGTCGTCTTCAACACGAGGCTAGTAACCCGTACGAAGACGAAGCTCGTGACTTAGCGAAGTCATCCTGAGGACCTCGGCGTGGATACGGATAGAGACGATTCTTACGAGGATCGTTCCGGTTGATGCCGTTCCCGCTACACGTCATACGGAAGGTATAACGTAGTTTAATTTCCTTTTATTGCAAATTTTAATTTACGGTTATGTCTACACTTGTTGTAATAGCATGCGTGTGTTGTGTGTGTTGTAATAAATATAGATTTATTAATTTTAATTGCTTCCGCTGTGCTCATGTTTACGAAACATGATCGAACACACACACGCCGCGGTGCCGGAAACCAACAGTGGTATCAGAGCCCAGGTTGTGTTTCGACATAATTGTAAAAATGGTTTTGCGATAGTCATAATGTATTTTTGGAAATTTTCTGAATTTTGGAAATTTAGAAGTTTTTATGGAAATTTTTCAATTTTGGAAAGTCTAGAAGTATTTATGGAAATCTTCCACTTTTGGAAAGTTGGAAGTATTTATGGAAATTTATATTTTCCATAAATAAAATATTTGATTAGATTCTGGAAATTTGTTTCCTAATTTAATCATGATTTGATTTGGGAAATCAAATCTTAAAATATTTTAATCTCCATAAGTAGTTTTAATGATTTAGGAAATTGGTTTCCTAAATAGATTTTCCTTAATCAAATAATTCCATGAATAAAATATGTGATTAGATTTGGAAATTTGTTTCCTAATTTAATTATGATTTGATTTGGAGAATCAAATCTTAAACATATTTTATTTCCATAAATAGTTATGACAAATAAGGAAATTATGTACATGACATAATTGTATGCCATGTAATTGCATTAGATGCATAACATTATGCCATGCGTGTCGTGACATGTATGCCATGTAGATAATAGTTATTTGCATGCAAAGAGGATGAGACATAAAAACCCTAACTCAATATTAAAGCCTACACCTTCCATTAATATGGTTAGAACCAGAGTTCTGTTTCTTGTTTGGGTTGTTGGACTCACTCCAAGCCCTCAACCTCAACATGTTCAAATCATTGGAATAGTTTAACTCTAATATGGTAAGAGTCAGAGGTCAATCGTTAGTTTGGGTTGTTGGACTCACTCCAAGCCTGGCTAATTGGTTGAATGCGCTCTAATCATATTAAGACTATTTCGCGATTAATGGGTCGGCTTTAACTTGGAGCATCGATTTGTTGGACTCACTCCAAGGTCGATGTGAAGAGAGGTGAAGTTGGGTGCTATGCATATGATGCATACTTGTTAATGTGTTAACAACCCAATGTATGTGTAAACATTCAATTAGTTGATAGCACATTGTGATAGTTACATATACATGATATGTAATCGGTATACTTGATACCCACCATCATAGCTAAGAATGGCTTGTTGGACTCACTCCAAGGTTGTTCTTATCTATGATGGATATCAGCCCATTTGGAGATGAACCTACGATCTCCCGAAGTGATTTTGGGGTTTTTCAAATTCGAAAAATGAATGGGATTTATAAATGTATATTGATGCATTTTTAAAAATCATCTTTCTCATATATGCTCGTTTTGTAATTCTAAGTTAATATATTGATCATGATGTGTTTGAATTTGCGTTCCATTTTGGATTCAAATAAATTGATCGGGCCGAGCTTCATGGACTAGCTTAGAAGCTTGAGAATTGTTCTCAAGGTTGAAAAGCTTGCAAATGTCCTCGAGCGCCTCTTCCCGCTGTCATAGTGATGATGCAACTCGACCAATTGTTGGCCTATCGTAAACATGTGAGTGATTGAACAAATGAGTTGCATCATGCTAGCCACGATGGAACCCAAGCTAGAAAGCGCATGAGCATATGGATGCTCATATCGTAGTCCTTCATCTTTGTGAGTTGGTTGATGAGCAAGTGAGATTCGAAAGGTTCAAGTCTCAAAGCTCCTCTTCACCTCCGAGATGCTAGGAGGTTCATCTCGTGGTATCTTGCCAATATGTCAAGACTGTGGAGTCTTCTCGAGAAGCATGAGCGAGGGACGGTCGTTAGTCGATTCCTCAAGAAAGGTTCTAAGAGGAAGTCAAAGGAACAGAAGGGAAAGAAGAGAAAGGCTAAGAAGGTAGAACTAGCACAAAAGGAAACTTGCCATCATTATGGCAAGGAGAGCCATTTGTGAAGAAAGTGCAAGATTTATCTTGAGTTCGTGAAGAAGGATAAGGCATCGGATGACCCATCTTCTTCAGAAATCTTCTTTATTGATTGTCATTCTATTTCCTCAGACACTTGGGTATTTGATACTGGGTGTGGCTCACATATATGTAATGACATACATGGGCTAAGGAATAGAAGAAGACTCACAAAGGAGAGTCAAATTTACGTGTTGGGAATGGAGCAACGGTTCGACTCGCCATCGAACGTATTTGTTGGAACTCCTGTAGGACTTGTCTTAGAATCGACAATTGCTTATATGTTCCTTCGTTGATAAAGAACATCATTTCTATTTCTTGTCTAAATAGAAATGGGTTCCATTTGACTTTTAGTAACAATTGTTGTTACATAACTTTGAATGGGGTTCTTTATTGGATTGGAACTTTAAGCAATGGTGTATATACGTTGGACGTATCCAGTGACATTTGCAATATCGAAGCGAGCAACAAGCGTGCTCGAAAGGATAATCAAATAGACTCCTACATGTGGCATTGTCATCTTGGCCATGTAAGTAAGAAACGCATGTCCGAATTACACCGATGTGGAATTCTGGAATCGTTTGAATTGGATTCATACGATACATGCGAATCATGCTTAAAAGGCAAGATGACTAAGTTACCTTTTACGGGAAAAGGTGAACGAGTGGGAGAGTTGCTAGGCCTAATACATAGTGATGTATATGGACCTATGTCAACTCAATCTTTAGGAGGCTATAGCTACTTCATTACCTTCACCGATGATCACTCACGGTTTGGGTATGTGTTCTTGATGAAACACAAGTATGAAGCCTTTGAAAGGTTCAAAGAATTCAGAAATGAAGTAGAGAAACAACATGACAAGAGTATTAAAATACTTCGATCGGATCGAGGTGGTGAATACTTAAGTCAAGAGTTTCTTGATTATCTAAGAGACAATGGCATATTGTCTCAATGGACTCCGCCCTATACACCACAGCATAATGGTGTATCTGAGAGGCGTAACCGGACCTTGTTGGACATGGTCAGGTCAATGATGAATCATGCGACTCTTCCCAAGTCCTTTTGGGGTTATGCACTTCAGACAGCTGTTTACTTGTTAAACAGAATGTCTACCAAGGTAGTCTCTACTACTCCATATGAGATATGGGCTAGTAAGAAACCTCATGTATCTTACTTGAAGATATGGGGTTGTCCTGCTTATGTGAAGCGGACTGTATCAGACAAACTGGATGCTAAGTCTGATAAATGTCTATTTATTGGATACCCTAAGGAAACAAGGGGTTACCAATTCTATCATCCCGTGGAACAAAAGGTGTTTGTTTCAAGGCATGCTGTGTTTCTAGAGAAAGAGTTTCTCTTGCAAGAAAACAGTGGGAGTGTCGTCGAGCTTGAGGAGGCTCGAGAGACTCAAATAGACATTGATGAGATACAGTGAAGCACACACTGACAACTCATAGTGATGAGCAATCGATGGACCTTATTGTAACACCACATCTTCGTAGATCCGGTAGAACACGCAATATTCCCGAGAGATATGGATTTCGTAAGTGAATCGAACGACGTGTTACTCATTGATGATGAGGAGCCTACAGCTTATGAAGAAGTGACAAGTTCGTAAAGGGATAAGTGGCTTGGTGCCATGAAGTCGAAATGGATTCCATGAAAACCAAGTTTGGAACTTGGTTGACCCCACCAAGGTATAAAGCCTATAGGGTGCAAGTGGGTTTTCAAGAAGAAAAACGACATGGATGGTAATGTGATTACCTATAAGGCTAGATTGGTGGCGAAAGGATATCGTCAAAAGCAAGGTGTTGATTATGACGAAACCTATTCGCCTGTAGCTATGCTTAAATCCATTCGGATGCTCCTGGCCATAGCGGCTCATTATGATTATGAGATATGGCAGATGGATGTGAAAATAACTTTCCTTAATGGAAACCTGCTCGAGGACGTGTATATGATACAGCCTGAGGGTTTCACATCGGTTGATAAAACCAAGGTATGCAAATTGCGACGATCCATTTATGGATTGAAGCAAGCATCCAGGAGCTGGAATATCCGTTTTGATGAGACAATCAAAAAGTTTGATTTCTCACAAAATCCAGACGAACCTTGTGTGTACAAGAAGGTTAGTGGGAGTGCAGTCGTGTTCCTAGTATTGTATGTCGATGACATATTACTTATAGGAAACGATGTGTCAATCTTACAGTCAGTTAAGGTTTGGTTATCCAAGACATTCTCCATGAAAGACCTGGGAGAAGCAACCTACATCCTTGGGATTAAGATCTATAGAGATAGATCGAAACGGTTGCTTGGTCTTTCGCAGTCTACATATATAGACCGAGTGCTAAAGAGGTTTAGCATGTCGGAATCCAAGAAAGGTTTCCTACCCATCGTGCATGGGGTACACCTTTCGAAGTCTATGTGTCCGCGCACAGAAGACGAGAGGATTTGCATGAGTAAGATTCCCTATGCATCCGCAATAGGATCTATCATGTATGCTATGTTATGTACGAGGCCCGATGTATCGTATGCTCTGAGTGTCACGAGCAGATACCAGTCCGATCCAGGAATGGATCATTGGGCGGCTGTTAAGACGATCCTTAAGTACTTGAGAAGAACTAAGGATATGTTCCTAATATATGGAGAAGGGTACATGGTGATACGTGGGTATACGGATGCCAGATCCAGACAGACAAGGATGATTCCATGTCTTAGTCTGGGTATGTATTCACCTAGAATGGAGGCGCAATAAGTTGGAAAGGTTCCAAGCTTGACACTATAGCGGATTCTGCCACTAAGGCAGAATACGTTGCAGCTTTGGAAGCAGCAAAGGAAGCGGTTTGGATCAAGTAGTTCATCTATGAACTTGATGTGGTCTCATCAATGATCCAAACATGTGCTTCGCCGCTATCATCTTATCAGAGAGATCATAAGTAGGAACGAAATACAAATCGAGAAAATTCTCACTGAAAGGAACTTAGCGGATCCTTTGACTAAAGCATTACCTCAAAGTAAGTTTGAGGGTCATGTTAGAGCTTATGGTATTGGATACCGTAGCGATTGGCATTAGGCCAAGTGGGAGTCTGTTAGTAATATATGAGAGATGTCCTAAGGCAATCGCCTTATGTATGAACCATTTATATGATAAATGAAGATTCACTATTTGAGTATACATGTTTAATGTATTTGATTGGATCTTAAACTCATTTACTGAATGTCCACGATACGATTCACAGCATGAGAGAATTTGTGATTGGATCACAACTAGTGAGTATCTCTACATGTGTAATTGTGATGTATCGGAATTATCCCTAGTTGATGAATTGATGGATTTGGACACCATCAATTCTGTCGAGACTAGCACGAGGTATACTCCTTGGTGTATCCAAGCAGCTGATTCTCACTGGCTGGAGACATTGTGATGTCCGGAGTTAATCGTGGATGCTAGTTATGGTAACTAGTTCATTGGAGTGACCAGCCGTAAGACTTCATATGGTTCTCTGCATATATAGATATGTCAATGAAGTTCTTACTGTGGCTTAAGTGCGATGTTCCTTTGACTTGCGGTATTCAGGTCATCTTGATCATGGAGACTTATGCTTTGACATCTTAAGCAAACATCTCTGAGGAGATGTGGACCCGGGATGATTGGGTATAAGTCGAAGTGATCGAAGGTGTTTGAATAGCCTATAAAGGATTCACCACTGCTTGCGAGGAGATGTATACCCATGGCCTCTCGCCGGATTGTTACTAAAGTCTTTGGCCAAAGCATTACATGTTTAGAGAAAGGTACTCTTCGATACATGTGTAGTAACTAGAATCCGTAGGACGAGGAAATGATACTTGGGCTAGGTGTGACGTAGTCATCCTAGTGGGGATCACTCAATAGACCATGTCCCAACCAAGTGGGTATAAGATGAGTGAAGGGAATGGGGCACGATTCATTCGAGCTCTTGAAGGGTTTCGTAAATAGTTCGGATCAACCGTTGATCTTTTCGGTTAATTGGGGATCATGATGTACTACTAGGTGCCACTCATGATCGCTCTATAATTAATGGTTAATTATAGACGGCCAACATAAACCGAGAACCTATTTGGTCACACGACAACGAGTGTAATCCAAAGGATTTAAACGAGCTTGAGAATGGGATTCTCGCATCGAGAGAAACTATGTTTGGTTGGACCAAACATAAAGCGTTAGCATGAAATTGTTTCAGATGCAATGGAAGCGTGGATTGGCGTGGTCTTATGAAGACATAATGGATGGACCAAAATGGTTTGGTTCTAATCCAATGGATGAGAATAAACCAAAGGGTTTGGTTTATATTAAACGAATGAACCAAAGGTTGGTTCGGTTCGTTTTAACTTAAAATAAACCATCATGGTTTGGTTTATTTTAACTTATCCTAATGGAGCGGGTTAACGGGCTTTATGGATATGATCCATTAACCATTAAGAGAATTAGTTCTCTATAAAAGAGGGCTTAAGGGATTGTTAAACCCTAATCATCCAAAACCCTAAACCTAGTGGCCGCCCAACATAGTTGCCGCCCACCTCCTTGGTGATTTCAGCGCCCAACTACTAGCTGCCGCCGCCCAGCTTTGTGCCGCCGTCCAAGACCCTTGCCGGCGTCCAAGCTCCAGCCGGTGAACCTCCGGCGACCCTCCGGTGATCTCCTATAGGTTCGGCACCAAGCTGTCCAGTTTTCTGGACAGCTTCTCCTCCTCTCGTCGGAGCATCGTTTGGACGACGGTTAGTGCTCCGACAGCAGCTAACTTACCGGGGATTTGATCTCCGGTAATCCTCTGAGGTGGAGGACGAAGGATTCGTCAAACGGTTGACGAATACCTCTCCGGAGAAGCGAGTTTTGAGAACTCGTTTTAGGATCCGAATTTGGATTCGGATCGTGATCATCTCTCGATCACGCCGCCTTCAACACGAGGCTAGTAACCCGCAGAAGACGGCTCGTGACTTAGCGAAGTCATCCCGAGGAGCTCGGCGTGGATACGGATAGAGACGATTCTTACGAGGATCGTTCCGGTTGATGCCGTTCCCGCTACACGTCATACGGAAGGTATAACGTAGTTTGATTTCATTTTATTGCAAATTTTAATTTACGGTTATGTCTACACTTGTTGTAATATGCATGCGTGTGTTGTGTGTGTTGTAATAAATATAGATTTATTATTTTTAATTGCTTCCGCTGTGCTCATGTTTACGAAACATGATCGGAAACCCAACATCGACTAGTGGGACTGACACAATAGACCATGTCCTGAACCAAGTGGGTATAAGATGAGTGACGGGAATGGGGCACGATTCATTCGTGCTACTGAAGGGTTTCAGAAATAGTTCTGGATGAACCGTTGATCTTTTCGGTTAATTGGGGATCATGATGTACTACTAGGTGCCACTCATGATCGTTCTATAATTAATGGTTAATTATAGACGGCCAACATAAACCGAGAACCTATTTGGTCACACGCACAACGAGCGTAATCCAAAGGATTTAAAACGAGCTTGAGACTGAGATTCTCAGACCGAGAGAAACTAGGTTTGGTTGGACCAAACATAAAGCGAGCATGAAATCGTTTCAGTCGCAATGGAAGCGTGGATGGGCCGAGTCTTATGAAGACGTAATGGATGAACCAAAATGGTTTGGTTCTAATCCAATGGATGAGAATAAACCAAAGGGTTTGGTTTATTTTAAACGAATGAACCAAAAGTTGGTTCGGTTCGTTTTAACTTAAAATAAACCATCATGGTTTGGTTTATTTTAACTTATCTTAATGGAGCGGGTTAACGGGCTTTATGGATATGATCCATTAACCATTAAGAGAATTAGTTCTCTATAAAAGAGGGCTTAAGGGATTGTTAAGCCCTAACCTAATCCAAAACCCTAGCCTCTTGAGTTGCCGCCCACCTCCACCCTTGGAGTTTTTTCGGCGCCAACCAAAAGGCTGCTGCCGCCCAGCTTGTGTGCTGCCGTCCAAGTCCTTGCCGGCGTCCAAGCTTCAGCCGGTGATCCTCCGGCGACCCTCCGGTGATCTTCCTAGGCTTCGGTGAAAAGGTGAGCACTTGGCTTCCTTTGTTGGCCGGCGCCTATCTCCTCCACCAAGCTGTCCAGTTTTCTGGACAGCTTCTTCTCCTCTCGTCGGAGCGTCGTTTAGACGACGGTTAGAGCTCCGACAGCGGCTAACTTACCGGGGATTCGATCTCCGGTAATCCTCTGAGGTGGAGGACGAAGGATTCGTCAATCGGTTGACGAATACCTCTCCGGAGAAGCGAGTTTTGAGGACTCGTCTTAGGATCCGAATTTGGATTCGGATCGTGATCATCTCTCGATCACGTCGTCTTCAACACGAGGCTAGTAACCCGTACGAAGACGAAGCTCGTGGCTTAGCGAAGTCATCCCGAGGAACTCGGCGTGGATACGGATAGAGACGATTCTAGCGAGGATCGTTCCGGTTGATTCCGTTCCCGCTACACGTCATACGAAAGGTATAACGTAGATAAATTTTCCTTTTATTGCAAATTTAAATTTACGGTTATGTCTACACTTGTTGTAATATGCATGCGTGTGTTGT
This sequence comes from Wurfbainia villosa, assembly GCA_025175895.1. Classification (NCBI taxonomy): domain Eukaryota; kingdom Viridiplantae; phylum Streptophyta; class Magnoliopsida; order Zingiberales; family Zingiberaceae; genus Wurfbainia; species Wurfbainia villosa. The sequence continues at coordinate 383,847 of JAKLTH010000292.1, forward strand.
GTGTGTTGTAATAAATAGGAGTATTTATTATTTTTATTGCTTCCGCTGTGTTCATGTTTACGAAACATGATCGAACACACACACGCCGCGGTGACGGAAACCCAACACATGGTAGGTGCCTAGTGGCTAAGGTTTCGAAGAAACCTAGGGAAGCCACTAAGAAGGTTACAAGAGGAGTCACCCCTAGAGTTAACCTAGGCAAGACCACAATGACCAAGGCTTCTAAGCCTAGGAGTGTCATTAGGAGGGTATCTAGGGAAGTTATCTATAAGGAATACCTAGTAAACCCAAGGAGCTCAAATAGGTTTTGGGTTCCTAGGAGCGTGATCGACTCATGCTAGATGGGTTAGGATGTGGCAACCTTGAATGAATAGGTAGTTAACCTAACCTTGGTAAAGGTGGCATTTTAGGTCATTTTTAAGGTTATGGGTACCTTGGAAATAAGTATGAATTTTAATCCTAAAAGATTTTAGGATGTGCCAATATCATTTAAGAAGTTTGATAAATTGATCAACTTGGCACAAATTAGGTTTAGAGGTCATGGTGTACCATTTTGGATTTTTAGTACACTTGGGAAATGATTAGTAATATGGTAAAATGGAATTAATCCTAACAAATGGCAACTAATATTAAATTTAGGTAATTTATACCTTTATATTTTATTTGTCATGATTTGATTGTCATATACTATGACATGATATCATATTTCATCTTTATCATATAAATGTCATGATTATGCTTAGGGCTTAGTTTTTATGTCATGATATGCTTAGGTTTATATTTAATGTCATGACATCATGATTTTTGGCACATGTTTTAATTATGCTATATTTATGCCATAATCATTATTCATGCATTTAGGATTAATGAAAATTGATTTAAGAACTATGTCATGACTTGAAATCCCATGTATAAGGGAATCAAGTAGTGTTACCTTAGAAAAATACATGAGGCCTTAGGTTAGGATGAACAAAACTCACATCTCATATTACATTGACATGTGTGTGTATTGATACACCCTAGATATATGTGAGATGCTAGAAAATGAGTTGCATTCAAGGTGCATAGTTTTTTCATCTAGATGAACTCAAACTCATCATATACCATGGGTGGATCATGGAAAAAGCTAATGTGCAAGTCATTGGCATTGAACCCATTGATCATGATCCAATATAGGTTTTCAAAAATATTTTAAAATCATTTTAGAAAATCTTAGTGAAGTCTATCTTTTGATAGTAATCACCATTGATAGAGTTGATATAAAGTAGGGTCAAAACTTTGAACTTTTCAATAGCTTTGAACTTTGTGTCAATCTCATTATTTTATGGTTATTTTATTTTGCCAATATTTTTCACCCATAATAATTGACATAAGTATTATACATATGAAATTTCATGATTTTTTGTATTATGTATAATTACTTATGATTTTTTGAAATTAAATTTATGAAACTGAATTTCTGCATTTGTAGAAATCAGTTGATTGTCACTTATGGCAGTCGACTAGCGTCAAGGGCAGTCGACGGTTGAGTGAAAGAGTCGACTAGCAATGCTAATTTCGGGTAAACAAGATTTATTTAGCCTGATTTCATCTATATTAGGCTACCCTAACTACTCCTAATCCCAGGATATAATTTGAAAAGTATTAGAACGGGTGAAAATCCATTGGATATGGATTAGGAGAGTTGTTTAGGGTGTGTGAAAGTTCAAGGTTAAACTTTTAACCATAATTTTGATGGTTTAGTGTTACTATAGGCTTAGGGACTCTCCAAGGACATTGTTGGTGCAATGGTCAAGGGGAAGCAAGCCTTTAGGGGGAGGTTATCCATAATGAGATGATGGATGTGTTCTTCCTCATGAGGGGAAGAATTGGGAAAATTTGGAGAAGTGAGGATTGCCTCTCTTGAGTGATATGGGACTTATCACTAGGAAGAGTGAAGGCATCCTAGATGTTTTTGGACAAAGGGGGAGATTGTAAGATCTCTTTGGGATATGAGACATTGACACCCTTGGAGGGAGCTTTTTTGATGTATGTCAAAAAGGGAGAGAATTAAGGGAAAATGGAATTCCCAATTTGGAAAATTGGGAGGATTGGATTGAGTTAGTGTTCTAACTCAAAGATGTTGGTTTTTGTCAAACATCAAAAAGGGGGAGATTGTTAGTGTAATCGGGATAAGTCACGATTGACAAGACTCGAGTTTGACTCGAGTAGTATTTTGATGTTTGACTTTGATGTTTGACATTGATGTTTGACAATGGGTTGACTAGATGGTTGACTTGGGGTTAACCATAATGGAGAAGTTCACTTGGCAAGGGAAAGTCCAACATGGGTTATCATGGAAAGTCCAAGCATGAGTCTTGCAAGGAAAAGTCCAAGCTTGAGTCTTGGCAAATGGAAAGTCCAACATGGGTTGGCAAGGGAAGTCCAAGGGTTGATATTGATAGTGTAAAGTCCAAGTGGGAGTCTTGGCAGCATAAGTCCAATGGTTTGGCAGCGTAAAGTCCAAGCATGTGTCTTGACAGTGTAAGCCCAAATGTTCCTTAGCGGTATAGACTAGCTTAGAATAACAATAGCCGATGGAAGCGCTTGAAGGCTAACATATGGATGAACAAGTCATGGATGACTTGGAGGGATCCGATAAGTGTGAGTCTAATGGAGGTGGCTAGAAGGCTTAGGCCTAGGCTAAGGGTGGTCTAGCAAGTATAAGGGCATCATACTTGGGGTTAAATCTCATGGTTGAGGTTATCAGTCGACTGGGACTTTAGACTAGTCGATTGGTCAAGTGTTTTGACACTTGGCAGCCGAGTCGACTTATAGCAGTCAACTGGGATTATGACCAGTTGACAGTCGTGAGTCAACTAGGGTTCAATCGTGGCAAATAACCTTGGCAATCGACTACTAGCATTGGGCAGTCGACTACCATGGAGGGTAGTCGATCACGTTGAGGTTATGGAGCAGATGCTCGAGCCAACTTGTCGGCTATCGAAGAAAGAATCGACCGGTAAAGGGACGATCATCGAGGTATCAGTTGGAGTTTTTCCAGCGTGGCTTGAGTTGTTGTGAGACAATGACTATAGAAGCAATTGAATGATGGTCACGATCAGTCGACTGCTAGGCGGAATCCAACTTGAGTTGCAGCTTTAAAAGGAGCTTGAGGAGAGAGATTTTGGTATGGTTTTTTGAGGCGATTTGGAGGGTCAAGACTCTTAAGCAACCAAAAGCAAGCAATAAAAGTTCTCTTGTAAAGTGATTTCCTTTACTTGTATTGCATTTCATCTTTGTATTTGCTTGTATTTATTTGTATTACTGTTGTAATCGATGTAAGAGGTTTCTTCGCCTCTGACTTATTGTCGAGAAGGAGTATTATTAATTAGTGGTGGTGTTTGCATCGCTAGAGCTCATTCGAGGCCAATCTGTGGAGATGAACCCTAAGGTTCCAAACCACGTTATATCATGTGTTTTGTTGTGCTTGTATTTTGTTATTGCTTTATTATTTGTATTTCCACTGTACATAACAAGTTTTGTAGCAAGCATGAATGAATTCCATCAAGTCGACGAAGACGCGCCATTCAACCCCCCCCTCTAGCGCTCACGGACGTTCCTACACCTACACCCTCAGAAGAACCTTCTGCCCCCCCCCCCTCACCTATCTCCACAAGCCCTCCTCAAAAATCGCCCCGACTATTAGGCACCCCTTCTACTCAATCCTCCCTTCCAATAATTGCTACCTCCCACTCCCCTAGTCCTCCGCCTCTTCGTCGTCGTCTCCGCCAATACAATCCTCCCCCCTCAGAGGAGGATGTGACTGTTTCCCGAGATCCTTCCCCCATACCAGAAGGACGACCTCCTGTGACATCTTCCTTTCCTATATCCTTATCTTTAGATTTGGGCATAGGACCTACCACTTCTTCTCCATCCCCAACCGCGGGCCTAGCAGAACCTCTCACCACCTCCCCTCGCCTTGACTCTTCCCTTCCTGAATTATCCTTCCCTTCCACCAAACCTACCCCTAGCATATAGGAGATTTTCACTTCTATTCCTTCTTCAATAACTCCTCCTACCACTACCCTACACTTGACTCTCAAGATCCGCACTCCTCAAGGAGTGAAACTATTCAGCCAATCAGGAGTGCAGGGTCCTTTTGAATGCCTGCAGGTGGATCTTGCAACAATACTTCTCTCAAACATCTCTCTTCTAAATTCTCCTTGTTTCATCTAATGAACTTTCCTTAACCTATCTTTACCTTTGTACAGGCAACCACTGATTATGATGAGGCAGTGCGCTGCCTTGCTGAGTATTAAACTACAATGGGAAATCAGCTAAAACAAATGACCCAACAATTATCTCAAGCAAAACAATGAGAAGCAACCCTAATCAACTCAGAGGAATCTCTAAGAAAAACATGTGATGACCTTAATACTAAACTATATGACGTGGGGCACAATCGAGAAGAAGCTCTTCAAGAGGTCGAACTATTGCAAGCTTAACTATTATTCCAGAGTGATCGATTCCAATAGACTGAAACCCTAGCCTGAGAATTACAAGAATGTCATGTTCAACTTCAAAAGACTCAGGCTAGGCGAGTAGAATCCTTTGCTGAATTGATGCAAGCGCGGTCTTCCATTAAAACTCTTGAGGCATTACGTGATTTTGCTCGAACTCAACTGGAGCACTTCTCTTCTATAATTTCTAAAGTTCTTGGAGATCTTTTAGAACTAACAAATTGATTACAATCACTGTAGTTGAAACATACCCAAACTATAGATTCTCTTGGTCAGCATGCCTTATATGTCACCAGGGAAAGAGATGAACTTAAAGTAGCTCTCTCTACTCAAATATCTACTGAAGAAGCTCGCTGGAAAGTATGAGAGCAAGAGATGATAACCAAATTTGCTGAAAATGGCACTGACATATTTATAATGGGTTTTGAAGGATCCAACAAACAATTTGAAGATCGAGGATATCTTCCTCCAGGAGAAGACAATAGTTTCCTAAGTGTTGAAGCGACCCTTGCTAGATACCCCGTAGAGTCCTTTGATCTATGATGATTCTACTTTTCTATAATGAAATAGTTATCATTTGATGTGATATGATAATTACATTTTAAGAGTGGCCCTTTTTGCCTCTACCATATTATTTGATTGGTAATGCAATAGTATTAAAGATTTTTCCACTAGGTCGACTGAACCTCCTCACCTTAATTTGGCCCTAGTTAACATCTCCTTGGTGCCAGTCGGCCGATACTTGTATGTTATGAGAGAATGTATCATGGACATCTTTGCAAAATGCCTCATCTGATGCGTTTATCTTCATGTCATTAACACCAAAAAGGGAGTGTTGTATTTTCCCATATTTAGCAATTTAATCGATGTAACCTTTCACCTTCCCTTTTTAATATTTGAAGCTCTTCAACTTCTACCTTGTCCCTTCCCCAAAAACAATTGTAACACCTCCTTACCCTTTATAAATATCTCATCCCATAGATCATCTATGTTAGTGATATATGAGAGATGTCCTAAGGCAATCACCTTATGGTTATACCATTTATTTGATAAATGAAGTTTCACTATATGAGTATACATGTTTTTCATGTATTTGATTGGATCTTAAACTCATTTGCTGAATGTCCACGATACGATTCATAGCATAAGAGAATTTGTGATTGGAACACAACTAGTGAGTATCTCTACATGTGTAATTGTGATGTATTGTGATGTTCTGGGATCAACCGTTGATTTTTCGATTAATTGGGGATCATTATGTACTACTATGTGTCACTCATGATCGTTCTATAATTAATGGTTAATTATAGACAGCTAACATAAATTGTGAACCAATTTGGTCACACGCACTATGAGTGTTATTCGAATGATTTTAAACGAGCTTGAGAATAGAATTCTCAGATCGAGAGAGACATGGTTTAGTTGGACCAAACGAAGAGCAAGCTTTAAATTGTTTCAGTCGCATCGAAAGCAGGGATGGACTGAGTCTTATGAAGATATGATGGATTAACCAAATCGGTTTGGTTCTAATCCAATGGTGGAAAATAAACCAAAGGGGTTTAGTTTGTTTTAAATGAATGAACCGAAATTGGTTCAGTTCATTTTAACTTAAAATAGACCAACGCGGTTTGGTTTATTTTAACTTAAGTTAATGGAACGGGTTAACGAATTTTGGTTATGGACCAATAACCGTTAGGAGAATGTGTTCTCTATAAAAACACGGCTTAAGGATTTTTTGAAAGATACACGACTTAGGTTTTGGAAATCCTAGCCGTTTTCCCTCTTCTCCTTGTTAGTAATATATGAGAGGTGTCCTAAGGCAATCGCCTTATGGTTGTACCATTTATTTGATAAATGAAGATTCACTATTTGAGTATGCATATTTTCATATATTTGATTGGATCTTAAACTCATTTACTGAATGTCCGCAATACGATTCCATCATGAGAGAATTTGTGATTGGATCACAATTAGTGAATATCTCTACATGGTAATTGTGATGTATTGGAATTATCCCTAGTCAATGAATTGTTGGATTCGGACGCCATCGATTCTGTTGATACTAGCACAAGGTATACTCTTTGGTTTATCTAAGCAGTTGTTTCTCACTGGCTGGTGATATTGGGATGTCTGGAGTTGATCGTGAATGCTAGTTATGGTAACTAGTTCATTGGAGTGACCAGCTGTAAGACTTCATATGGTTCTCTGTATATATGGATATGTCAATGAAGTTCTTACAGTAGCTTAAGTACGATGTTCCTTCGACTTGCGGTATTCAAGTCATCTTAGTCATGAAGACTTATGTTTTGACATCTTAAGCAAGCATCTCCGAAGAGATGTGGACCCGGGATGATTGGGTATAAGTCGAAGTGGGCGAAGGTGTTTGAATAGCCTACAGAGGATTCACCACTCCTTGCGAGGAGATGTATACCCATGGCCTCTCGTCGGATTGTTACTAAAGTCTTTGGCCAAAGCATTGCATGTTTAGAGTATGGTACTCTTGGATACATGTGCAGTAACTAGAATCCGGAGGGCGAGGAAGTAATACTTGGTCTAGGTGTGACGTAGTCAACCTAATGGGGACTGACACAATAGATCATATTTTGAACCAAGTGGGTATAAGATGAGTGAAAGGAATGGGACACGATTCATTGTAGCTGCTGAAGGGTTTCAAAAAAGGTTCTGGGATCAATCGTTGATTTTTCGATTAATTGGGGATCATAATGTACTACTAGGTGCCACTCATGATTGTTCTATAATTAATGGTTAATTATAGATGACCAACATAAATCGGGAACCTATTTGGTCACATGAACAACGAGCGTAATCCGAAGGATTTAAAACGAGCTTTAGAATAGGATTCTCATATCGAGAGAGACTTGGTTTGGTTGGACCAAACAAAGAGCGAGTATGAAATGATTCAGTCGCATCAGAAGCATGGATGGGCCGAGTCTTATGAAGACATGATGGATGAACCAAATTGGTTTGGTTCTAATCCAATGGTGGAAAATAAACCAAAGTGGTTTGGTTTGTTTTAAATGAATGAACCAAAATTGGTTCGGTTCGTTTTAACTTAAAATAGATCAATGCAGTTTGGTTTATTTTAACTTAAGTTATTGGAGCGGGTTAACGGATTTTGGTTATGAACCAATAACCGTTAGGAGAATGTGTTCTCTATAAAAACAAGGCTTAAGGGTTTTTCAAATGAACTTTTAGTTATTGGAAACCCTAGCCACCCAAGCCCTCCTCCATGCTCTTGCCACACAAGAGCTTTAGTCGCCCAAGAGGAGCTACTGCCCAAGTCACTACCGGCCACCCACCTGCCGCCGATGACTCCTCCGGCCATCCTCCCTTGGCTGCTGACAACCAAAGAGTAGCCGACCATTGATTAGCTGACCATATCCTCTTTGTGGAGAGGTCGTTTGGTCAGCGTTTTGCACTCCGACAGCAACCTATTTGCCGAGGATTGGTTCTTCAGCAATCCTCATACGTGGAGGGTTGAGTTTTCGTCAATCGATTGACGAAAATCGCTTCCGAGAAGCGAGTTTGCGAAACTCGATTTTTGGATCCGAATTTTATTCGTATTGTGATCTTCTCTCGGATCATATCGTCTTCGACACAAGGCTAGTAACTCCTACGAAGACGAGGCTCATATCTTGGTGAAGCTATCCCGACAATACTCAGCGTGGATACAGATAGAGGCAATTCTAGCGAGAGTTACTTCGGTTGATGTCATTCCCGCTACACGTGATACGTCTGGTATAACTAGAGTAATTTTCTTTTATTGCAAAATTTGAAATTGCGGTTATGTCTACACATGTTGTATCCTACATGCGTGTGATGTGTGTGTTGTAATAAATTAGATTTATTGCTTCCGCTATGTGCATGTTTATGAAATGTGTTCGAACACACACTCGTCGTGGTGCCGGGGGTAACCCAACAGTAGTATCAGAGCCACGCTATGTTCCGACATAATCATAAAATTGTTTTGCGATAGTCATTATTGTATTTATGGAAATTTTCTACTTTTGAAAAGTTTAGAAGTATTTATGGAAATTTTCTACTTTTGGAAAGTTTAGAAGTATTTATTTCTTGTCATCTGACTCTTTGATGACAACCCAGTATTTATTTCCCAAAGTTAATACTTTTGGAAAGTATTCATCCTTTAGTCATCTGAATCATAATTATGACCACCTAGAATATCTATTTCTTGGCTAATTTTATGTTGAGGTAAAAGTTTACCCTAAATTTAAGATTACAAGTTACTCTTAATCTCTCATCTCACATGCTAGGAATCTTTACCACTAGGTTTTCTTTCATCTTTTAGGAGTCTTGCCTTTAGGACTTCTTCTACTTGCCAAGAAGTCAAGCCTTTAGATCTTTCCAACTAATAAGTATCACTTTTTATTCTTTCTTTGCTAAGAGGCTTTGCCTCAGAATCTTATCAGCACCTTCCTTACTAGAGCAACACTTATTGTATTTCTTTGTTTACCAAGTATTTGGTGAATTTTGACTTACTCAGACTTCTCTATTTGTCAATTTCTATTATACTTCTATACATATCAAGATCTATTTGTTGGTGCAATCGACCCAGGTCAAGATTGACCAGACTCAAGTTTGACTCGAGTAGTATTTTGATGTTTGACATTGATGTCTGACATGTGTTGGAAAGATTGCTGATGCAATCGACTCAGGTTATACTTCATGTTTGATGATGGTTTGACCATTATCATGGGAAAAGTCCAAGTCTTGTGTACTTGGCATGAAAAGTCCAAGTTGGAGTCTTGGCATGGAATGTCCAACATGGGTTGGCAAGGAAAGTACAAGCATGGTCTTGGCAAAGGAAAGTCCAAGCATGGGTCTTGGCAAGGAAAAGTCCAAGCATGGGTCTTGGCATGGAAAGTCCAACATGGGTTGGCAAGGGAAAGTCCAAGCTTGTGTCTTGGCAATTAAGAAGTCCAAGGAGAATATTGGCGGCGTAAAGTCCAAGGGTGGAGCCTTGGCAGCATAAGTCCAATGGTTGGCAGCGTAAAGTCCAAGCAGAGTCTTGGCAGTGTAAGTCCAATGTGCCTTGGCGGTGTAGATCACATTAGCATGACAATAGCTGATGGAAGTACCTGAAGGCTAGGGTATGGATGAACAAGTCATGGATGACTTGGAGGGATCCGATAGGTGTGAGTTTGACTGAGGTGGCTAGAAGGCTTTGGTCGAGGATAAGGGTGGTCTAGCAAGTATGGAGGCACCATACTTGGGTTAAAATCTCATGTTTGAGGGTTGGTCTGTCGGCCTAGGTCACGATTGACCGCACTCGAGTTTGACTCGAGCGATGTTTTGATGTTTGACATGGAAGGTTGACATTGATATTTGACATTGATGTCTGATAATGTTTTGGGGAGATTGTTTGTACAATCGACCCGGGTCATGATTGACTGGACTCGAGTTTGACTCGAGGAGGATTTTGATGGTTGACTGGAGTTGACCATGTCATGGAAAGTCTAAGTCTTGAGTACTTGGCATGTAAAGTCCAAGCATAAGTCTTGGCAAGGAAAAGTCCAAGCATGGGTCTTGGCAAGGAAAAGTCCAAGCATGGGTCTTGGCATGGAAAGTCCAACATGAGTTGGCAAGGGAAAGTCCAAGCTTGAGTCTTGGCATTTGGAAAATCCAAGGGGTTTGATATTGGCGGCGTAAAGTCCAAGCGGGAGTCTTGGCAGCATAAGTCCAATGGTTGGCGGCGTAAAGTCCAGGCGGAGTCTTGGCAGCGTAAGTCCAATGTGCCTTGGCGGTGTAGACACTGTTAGCATGACATAGCCGATGGAAGCATCTGAAGGTTAGCATATGGATGAACAAGTCATGGATGACTTGGAGGGATCTGATAGACGCGAGGCTGATGGAGGTGGCTAGAAGGCTTAGGTCTAGGCTACAGGTGGTCTAGCAAGTATTAGGGCACCATACTTGGGTTAAAACCTCATGTTTGAGGTGTGTCAGTCGACTGATGTCATATGACAGTCGACTAGTGTGAGTCAACTTGAATTTGACTGCGGGAAGTGTCCCAAAGAATCAATCGCCAGAGGGGCGATCGATCGGCTCGGCAAATGATCGATTGTGTGATCAGTCGACTAGTGCTCGAGAATTTGGGCACAGAATGGAGTCGGACTCGACTGCTGCGGTTAGCAGTCGAATGAAGGCTCCATCAGTTGACTGATGATGGATCCGTTGGATTTTTCCAATGTGGATCTAGTCGTTGTCTCACGACAACAGTGGCATCAGTTGACTAATGGTCCCGAGCAGTCGACTGATCGGCGATTTCTAGCCCAGGCAGCAACTTTAAAGGGAGCTCGTGGAGGAGGAAATCACAAGCGTTTCTTGAGGTGTTTTGGGGTGATTTACTACTGCAAATCAAGGTCTCCAAGTGCAATTCAAGCAACCACAAAGAAAGCAATCCAAGAGCAATTGTAAAGTGTTGTTTTCTTTACTTATTGTGTTTTTCATTTGTATATTGCTTGTATTTATCTCTTACTGTTGTAAGATCACTTATACGAGGTTTCTCCACCTACGACTTGTGTCGAGAAGGAGTGTTTATTAGTGGTGTGTGATTGGCATTGCTAGAGCTCGATCCGTGGAGTATGAATCGTTCGGTTCTGAACCACGTTATATTATTGTGTTCTTGTGTGTTTGTCTATTTTATTATCTGTATATTCGGCTGCGTACTAACGTGTTGTAGACAAGTGCATGATCGAATTCCATCGATCATCGCATCAACGATATTCACCCCCCCCTCTAGCGGTCAACATTTCCTCCACAATTGGTATCAGAGCAATTTAGAATCCACTCCGACCACCACAAATACCCTAAGTAACTCAAGCAATTTAGGTTTAAACAAAAATAATATAATTTGCTTTGAGTGTAGGGAATCCGGACACTATAAGAGCAAGTTCCCAAAGAGAGTAAGGAAAGTTCCTCCGGCGCCTAAAAGTCAAGAAAAGTCAAAGAATGCCGGTGTCCCCACCAAGAAGAGCAAGGAGCTCATTGTGTGCTTTAAATGCCAACAACTGGGACATTATAGGAGCCAATGTCCTAGGAGAAAGAAAGGAGCATCACATGTAGGGGGAGCTAAGGGTAACCCTAAGGTATATTTCAATAATGCACCTTCTAGTTTTTATAGTAAAAAGCATGCTAGAAATAATATTAATTCACTTGCTATTTCCCATGAACATAAGCATGCTAATAGGAACAAATATTTTTATTTAGGAGCTAAAAATGTCCATTTTCAAATAAGGAGAAATTTAGGACTAATGTGCCTAGAAAGACCTTACCTAGGGAATCTATCAATAAAATAGAGGATCACCTAGGTCTTAATCCTAAATGGACTAGGCATATGCCTAGGAAGAACAATGCCCAAAGACCATATCAAAATTCAAAAATTGGGCAATTAGAGTTTGAAAATTAAGCTTTGAGGTCAAGGCTTGAGAAACTTGAGAAGACCCTTAAGATTATGCAAAACAAAATAAAAGGGTCAAATGGTCAAAGTCAAGGGTCTAGGTCCAAGAGTCAGCACCTAGGGCCTAAGAGACAAGAGTCAACCAAGGGCAAGAAAGGTTTAGGTCACAAACCTAAGCCTAAGGTGACTTATCATAGTGTTCCATTTGATTATGGAACACAAATTAGGTCTAGGAAGACCAAGGTCAATAGGGAAGTCATCCCTAAGGTTGACCAAAGAATGTGCCTAGTGGCTAGAGTTTCGAAGAAATCTAGGGTGACCACTAAGAAGGTTACAAGGGGAGTCACCCCTAGAGTTAACCGTGGCAAGACCCAAATGGCCACGGCTTCTAAGCCTAGGAGGGTCATTATGAAGGTATCTAGGGAGGTTATCCCTAAGGAATACCTAGTTAACCCTAAGAGCTCAAATAAGTTTTGGGTTCCTAAGAGTGTGATTTATTCACGCTAAATGGGTTTAGGGTGTGCTAATTTTAAATGGAAGGGTAGTTAACCTAACCATGGTGAAGGTGACACTTTAGGTAATTTTCAAGGTTATGGATACCTTGGAAATAAGTTTGATCTTAAATCCTTAAAGATTTTAGGATGTGCCAATATATTTTTGAAATTATGAAAAATCAATTAAATTGGCACAATTTAGGTTTAGAGGTCTTGGTGTGTCATTTTGGGTTTTTGGCACATTTTGGGAAATTTAGGTTATATGGCAAAATATACTTAATTATATCAAATGGAAACTAATATTAAAATTTTGGTATTATTATACCTATATGTTTTATTTGCCATGCTTTGTTTGTCATATAACATGTCATGACATCATATCTATTTTTTAATCATTTAATATGTCATGATCATGTTTAGGATTAAGGTTTAATGTCATGTATTTTTAGATTATATCATATGTCATGACATCATGATCATTGGTCATGTTTTATTTATGTTATCATTTATGTTATGATCATTCATGCATTTAATTTGATTTAAATTGATTTAAGGACAATGACATGACTTGAAGTCCCATTTATAAGGGAATCAAGTAGGGTTGCCTTAGAAAAATACATAAAACCCTAGATTATGATGAACAAAACCCACATCTCACATCACATTGACTTGTATTTGTTTTCATACACCCTAGATATATGTGAGATGCTAGGATATGAGTTAAGTTCAAGGTGCATAGTTTTTGCATCTAGATGAACTAAAACTCATCTTATCGTAATGGTGGATCATTGGGAAAGCTTGTGCAAGTCATGTACATTAAGCCCAAAGAATATGATCCAATATAGGTTTTCAAAAACATTTTAAAATCCTTTTAGAAAACCTTGGTGAAGCCTATCTTTTGATAGCAATCACCATTGATGAAGTTGATACAAAGTGAGCTAAAACTTTGAAGTTTTTCTTCACTTTTGAACTTTGTATCAATTTTTATATTTTATGGGTAAAATATTTTTCTAACATTTTTCACCCATTGTATTTGTCATAAGTATTATACGTATGAATTTTCATGATTTTTCGATATACGTATAATTATTTATGAATTTTCAAAATCCAACTCTGATAATTGAAAATCGAATTTTTCAGTTATCAGTCGACTGCCCTTGGTGGCAGTCGACTGATGGAGATGACAGTCGACTGATCTCTGATAGAGTCGACTATCAGGTTGATTTCGGGAAAAACAAGATTATTTAGCCCATTTTCAGCCATGGTAAAGTTCCCTAATCACTCCTAACCCTAGGATATACTTTAAGAAGCATTATAAAGGGTGAAAATCCATTGGATATGGATTGGGAGAGGTGTTAGGGTGATGTATCAAATTTAAGGGTGGAAAGGTTCAAGGTTGAACTTTAGACCTTATTTTTAATGGTTTAGAGTTCCTATTGGCTTAGGGACTTCCCAAGGACATTGTTGGTGCAATGGTCAAGGGGGAGCAAGCCTTTAGGGGGAGGTATCCATCATGGGATGATGGATGGTATTTTTCCTCATTAGGAGGAAAATGGAATTTTGAGATACCCAATTTGGAAATTGGGAGAGTGTATAGGATTGCCTATCTTGAGTGATATGAGACTTATCACTAGAAAGATAGTAGGCATCCTAGGTATTTTTGGACCAAGGGAGAGATTGTAAGATCTCATTGGGACATGAGACATTGACCTCCTTGGAGAGAAAACCTTTTTGATGTTAGTCAAAAAGGAGAAGAATATTTTGAGGGAGAATGTTATGGAGAGTGTTATCAATTGATGTTATCAATTGTCAATTCGGAGAATTGGGAAGAATTGAGTTAGTGTTCTAACTCAAAGATATGTGTTTATGTCAAACATCAAAAAGGAAAAGATTGTTGGTGCAATCGACCCAGGTCACGATTGACTGGACTCGAGTTTGACTCGAGTGATATTTTTATGTTTGACATGGAAGGTTGACATTGATGTTTGACATTGATGTTTGATAATGTTTTGGGGAGATTGTTTGTACAATCGACCCGGGTCATGATTGACCGGACTCGAGTTTGACTCGAGGGGGATTTTGATGGTTGACTGGAGTTGACCATGTCATGGAAAGTCCAAGTCTTGAGTACTTGGCATGTAAAGTCCAAGCATGGGTCTTGGCATGGAAAGTCCAACATGGGTTGGCAAGGGAAAGTCCAAGCTTGAGTCTTGGCATTTGGAAAGTCCAAGGGGTTTGATATTGGTGGCGTAAAGTCCAAGCGGGAGTCTTGGCAGCATAAGTCCAATGATTGGCAGCGTAAAGTCCAAGCGGAGTCTTGGCAGCGTAAGTCCAATGTGCCTTGGCGGTGTAGACACCGTTAGCATGACATAGCCAATGGAAGCACCTGAAGGCTAGCGTATGATTGAACAAGTCATGGATGACTTGGAGGGATCCGATAGACGCGAGGCTGATGGAGGTGGCTAGAAGGCTTAGGTCTAGGCTACGGGTGGTCTAGCAAGTATGGGGGCACCATACTTGGGTTAAAACCTCATTTTTGAGGTGTGTCCGATCGTGTCATATCAATGACCGTGTGAGTCAACTTGGTTTGTGCGGGAAGTGTCCCAATGATCGCGAGGTGGGCGATCATTGGCTAGAGCTCGGCCGATCGTGATCATGTGATCGCCGACCGTGCTCAAGAATTTGGTCACAGAATGGAGTCGGACTTGACCGCTGGGGTTAGCAGTCAAGTGAAGGCTCCATCAGTCGACTGATAGGTATGATCAGTCGACTGATGATGGATCCATTGGATTTTCTAACGTGGATCTACTTGATTTGTCTCACGACAGCGGTGGCATCATTCGGTCGATGGTCTCGGCGGTGATCGATTGGCGATGTCCAGCCCCAGCAGCAACTTTAAAGGGAGCTCGTGGAAAAGGAAATCACAAGTGTTTCTTGAGGTATTTTGGGGTGATTTGCTGCTGTAAATCAGGGTCTCCAAGTGCAATTCAAGTAACCACAAAGCAAGCAATCCAAGAGCAATTGTAAAGTGTTATTTTCTTTACTTGTTGTGTATTTCATTTGTATATTGCTTGTATTTATCTCTTACTGTTGTAAGATCACTTGTACGAGGTTTCTCCGCCTCCGATTTGTGTCGAGAATGAGTGTTTATTAGTGGTGTGTGATTGGCATCGCTAGAGCTTTTAAGAGCTCAATCAATGGAGTAGAAACTGTTCGATTCCGAACCACATTATATTGTTGTGTTCTTGTGTTTTTGTCTATTTTATTATCTGTATATTCTGCTGCGTACTAACGTGTTGTAGACAAGCGCACGATCGAATTCCATCGAGCATCGCATCAACGCTATTCACCCCCCCCTCTAGCTGTCAATATTTCCTCCACATATCAATCGACTGGGACTATGGTCAGTCGACTGATGGGAGTCGACTAGAGTTTGAATGCTGGAAGTGGCCTAGCTGATCGTTCGCGATCGGTGATCTAGAGATCATCCGATCGGTTAAGTTTTCAGTGACAACAAGCTCTCTAATAGAGTGATCAATGATTGGCATGATCGATCGGTGATGGTCTATCCGTTGGACTTATCCGACGTGGTTCATGTCATTATGAGACAATGGCTACAGGGGCAGTCGACTGATGGTCCCGATCAGTCGACTACTAGGCAGAATCCTGCCCAAGGAGAAGCTTTAAAGGGAGCTCGAGGAGGAGATTTTCACCATCGGTTCTTGGACATGTTTGGGGCGATTTGTTGCTGCAAATTAGGGTCTCCAAGTGCAACTCAAGAAACCAAACAATCAAGCATCCAAAAGAGTTTTTGTAAAGTGTTCTTTACTTCTTTTGTTGCATTTCATTTGTAATTTCTTGTATTTCATTCTTATTATTGTAAGAATACTTGTACGAGGTTTCTCCGCCTCTGACTTATTGTCGAGAAGGAGTTTATTGAGTAGTGGTGTTTAATTGGCATCGCTAGGGCTCTTATAAGCCGAATCCGTAGAGTAATAACCATTCGATTTCGAACCACATTACATCGTATTGTTGTGCTTATGTTGTGTTGTATTTGTTTTATTATTTCTATTTCCGCTGCATATAACACCTTTTGTAGCAAGCACGCAATCGCAAATGAAATCCATCGCAACAGCTTTATGATGCTATTCACCCCCTCCCCTCTAGCGGCCACCGAGGTCCTAACAATTGGTATCAGAGCAAGGAGCTCTTCTATGGATTAACAACCAAGAGAGCACCACAAGAGAAATAAGATGGATTTTGAAGAACAACTAGGATGGGATATCAACACGTCGGTCCCATACACCTTCTATGGACAAGAAGGGTTTATGCAATGGAAGGCAAGAATTGAAGACTTCTTTGTTGGGGATCGATTGGTCGGCTAGAGGGGGGTGAATAGCCCTCGTTCGTTGGATGCCGTATTTTGCTCGTCTACGAAAACGTTAGCGCAAGCGGAAGCAATAAACTAAGACAAGCAAATAGAAATAAAAAAAAAGACAATACAAACACGGAGATGTAACGTGGTTCACGGCTACGCCGCTAATCCACGGTCCGATTCGTCCACGGTGAATCACTCCGCAATCTATCCACTAGATCTCTCCTTTGCACAAAGCTAGGTGGAGGTAACCTCTTTACAATAACACTCCTCTTACAAATATAATGAAAATAAGCTTGGGTAAGAGGATGGAAAGCTTTAGGGAACTTTGGGAGAGTGTTAGAGTATAAGCATTAGCCTCCCAAAGCCTTACCCCCTTCCTTTTTATAGAGGAAGAGGGTTTCTTCCATGGCACCCATCGATCGGTGTCAGAGACGCTGCCCAATAACGGCCGCTTCATGTTGGATACTATCCAGATCGGCATCGATCGATGGCACCCATCGTCCGATCGATGTCAACCAGTCGAGTCCTCAACGAGGTCGACTCCATTCTGCGTCTGCACGGTGACATCGATCGGCCGATCAAGCCGATCGATTGATCACCGATCGCCTATGCCGGGCAAATGATCGATCAACTTGATTCACCACATTAGACCACCGATCGATCGACCCATCGACTCGGAAGCGATGATCCGCCATGACATGGCAGTCGACTGGTGTCGAAAAAACTCATCCGACACTTGGCCAAATGGCCAAGTTTCACCTAAGAGCTACCCTTCCCGGGTTACAATCGCTCACTCTCATCCCTCGGAGTCCCTCGCCTTCGAAGTTCTCTTCGTTCGCGGCCACGTCCCTCGGCAGCATCAGGCGCACGACTCTGCAATGCTCCTTCGCGTCTCTTGCCTCGAAGTCTACTTCCTCCGGCTTCACTCCAAACTCCTCGTCCGGCGGTCCCTCGGATGCTCCAAGCGCACGGCTTCCGCAAAGCTATCCTTCACTGACTCAAGGCACGAGTCATGAGATGTGAAACTCGCCATGGCTCCATGTGCGAATTACTAAGTCCTGCACGACTTCAACGCACATATCAAATCAACATATCAAACTAACTTAAACCCTTTGCCACACCATCAAAACCATATTACGGCTACTACGGCAAGAGATTGCCCTAACAATCTCCCCCTTTTTGATGTGTGGCAATCCGTTTAAGTTAGGTAAAAACATTTGATATAAATTTTAAGGAAAGAGAGCATGTAAACATAATCATGATATAGCAACATGCAACTCCCCCTTATTCCATGAAACTCTCTATGTAAATTTCTCCCTATCATAAATTTCTCCCCCTTTTATAATTAACTTAAACATAATATTTTCTCCCCCTTTGACACCATCAAAAAGATTATTACTAAGTTAAAAACATATGACATCAAGTCTAATAGAAAGAAAATACCACAAGTTGATTTAAAATTCAGAATTCATCCTTTACTGGTCTGATATTCATATCAACATCGTTCGGATATACCGATCGGTACGCGTGAATTTCGGGATTTTCTGATTTTCAGACCGAATTTCAAAAATGCATTAAAAATTTCAAAAAATTCAAAAAATCATGAAATGTGGGGAACACGTTTCTTTTAAGTATATCTATCAGTGAAAAATATGTTTTCATGAAAGATCATTATATTTCCACGTATTTGCCAAAAATCCAAAAGCTTTAAAAACTACTAGGTTTTTGATCATAAGAGTATCCATTTTAACACCTAGTCTTGCATCCAATTGTTTCAAAACATGAATACATATATTTTAAAGTAAGAATTTGTTTTGAAAACATATGAAATATCCAACCATGATCTTTGGGCAATATGTCTATGAATTAAACATAAGCCTTCCCCATGATTGGTCTATTATTGCTATTTTGATACTTTAAATGACCATCTAAATGCCATAGGCATTAGTGAACATTTGTATCATCCTAACATCTCACTCATGCTAAGTTTTCAATCAAGGTAGCCTATGGTGAGTGTGAGATGCATCCTAGGGGGTATTTGTATATACTTAACCAATATGTTCATGCAATTCTATCATGGTTAAGTGTCAACCTAATAATCCTCATGATCATAAAGACATATATGAATGAATTCTACATTATGATCATGAAACTCATGTATTCATCAAATAATAGTCATGCATTAGGTATTATATGATGATAATAAACAAAGTATTACCTAAAGCATGATTCAAACCTATTTCTTATGATAACGTGTCAAATTTCAAAAACATAAATCATGATTGTAAATATACATAGGAATTACATCAATCATCATGATTTAAGCATTATTATCTATTTATGGGTACGTTATCATCACCCAACACTATCTAAAAAATGTTGTCCCGTCATCCTAAGTCAACCAAAATATGATATAGGTTAGGTCCATGTGGTTGACTACCCTAGGGTTATTCTAACCCTTAAGGATGGATTTTGGAACCCAAAATAAGTTCTTTCCTATTGGGTTCACTAAATATTCCTTGGGGATCCATTTTCTAGCTATTACTTTCTTTTTATCTTGTCCCCTAGCAATTAGGCATTTATAGGCCTTTTTATTTTTCTTTTCCTTATATCCTAGGCCTTTTTTGTTAAAACTTGCTCTTTGGCTCCCTATGATCATATTTAATGTGTTGGAGCCAATAGTGAATTTCTCTAGGGCTTTGGTTAAATAATCTACCTTTTCCCTTAAAGCCCTATTTTCCTCTATGCATGCATCATTAACATCCAAAGGCATATAGTCATGTGAGCATGCATCATCATGGCAAGAAGAAACATTATCATTTAAGCATGCATTTTCTAGCTTTTGTTCTAATTCCTTAATTTGACTAAGCATGATTTTACTTTTCTTTTTCATGCCAAATAACTCCTTAGTTAAACTAGAAATTATGGAAACTATTTTCTTAGGAGAAGCATTCGTTACCATAGTTTCCATATCCTCTTCTTCTTCGGATGAGGAGGATGTGGAGGCTCCCCCTTCACTTGAGCTTTCCCCACTTGAGCTTGATTCTTCATTTGAGGAGGAGGAGCAATCCGAGTCATGAAGAGCCATTAGTGCTAGGTTGGAGTAGACATGCTCTTCTTCTTCGGATGAGGAGGCGGAAGCAACGTCATCCCATGTCTTGGCTTTGAGTGCCATGGCCTTCCCTTTTTCTTTTGCCTTCTTTTCTTCTTCCTTTTTCTTGCTCCCCCTCTTCTTCCTCTTTTCTTCTTTCTTGCTCTTGTTTAGGAGGGGACAATTATCCCTCATGTGCCCCTCTCCTTGTCTTCTATTCCTATCATTAGATTTATGAAAATGAAAACCTTTTAAAGCACGTCTTACCCTCCTTACCATATAGGCTTCGGTGCTATCCATGGAGGAGGAGGAAGGCGGCAAATCATCGGAGGAGGAGGGAACTTCCATCTTCTTCTTCCCCTTGTTTGCCATCAAGGCTACTCCCCGTGAATTTTGGACTCTAGGCTCTTCTTGTATACCTTCAAGCCTTGTCTCATGAAGCTCCATGGTTGAAAAGAATTCCTCCAAGGTGCTCACTTCTAAGTTCTTGGAGATATAAAATGAGTCCACCATGGAGCTCCATTTTGAGGACCGGGGAAAGGCATCTATGGCCTTCATTACCATATCCCGGTTGGAGAGTTTTTCACCTACACTTGTTAAACCGGTTAGTATTTCCTTAAATCTAGAGTGTAGGGATTTTACCTTTTCTCCCTTTTCAAGTTTGATATTGGACAATTGGGAGCGGAAAATGTCTCTCCTTGCTAGCTTTGCTTCGGATGTGCCTTCATGGATTTCTATTAGTTTCTCCCACATTTCCTTGGCGCTAGCACACTCTCCTATCCTATTGACTTCTTGTTGAGGGAGGACATTGTATAGGTGGTGCTTGGCCTTTGAATTTGCCAAGTATTCTTCTCTTTGCCTCTTGCTCCACCTAGATTTCTCCAATGGCTCCCCATTTTCGTTCCTAGGCAACTCGAAACCGTTTTCCATTATTAAAAGGATTTCAAAGTCGGTTTCGAAGAATACCTCCATTCTCTTTTTCCACCAAGAGAATTCACCGTCGAACTTCGGTGGATGGATGTTTGAGCCGGCCATTTTGAAAATTGCTTGTTGTGGCGGTTAGTCCTCGACAAGCTTTCCTTTGCTCTGATACCACTTGTTGGGGATCGATTTGCCGGCTAGAGGGGGGTGAATAGCCCTCGTTCATTGGATGCCGTATTTTGCTCGTCTACGAAAACGTTAGCGCAAGCGGAAGCAATAAACTAAGACAAGCAAATAGAAATAAAACAAAGACAATACAAACACGGAGATGTAACGTGGTTCACGGCTACGCCGCTAATCCACGGTCCGATTCGTCCACGGTGAATCACTCCGCAATCTATCCACTAGATCTCTCCTTTGCACAAAGCTAGGTGGAGGTAACCTCTTTACAACAACACTCCTCTTACAAATATAATGAAAATAAGCTTGGGTAAGAGGATGAAAAGCTTTAGGGAACTTTGGGAGAGTGTTAGAGTATAAGCATTAGCCTCCCAAAGCCTTACCCCCTTCCTTTTTATAGAGGAAGAGGGTTTCTTCCCGTTGACACAGATCGCCGACCGATGGCACCCATCGATCGGTCAGCCGCTGCCCAATAACGTGCCGCTTTCCATGTTGGATACTATCCAGCGATCGCATCATCGATCGATGGCACCCATCGATCCGACCGATGTCAACGGTCAAGTCCTCAGCGAGGTCGACTCCATTCTCAGCCGTGCACGGTGACATCGATCGTCGTCATAGCGATCGGTATCATCATCGATCGGCCTATGCCGGCGATCGGTGATCAACTTGATTCGCCACATTAGACGGTCGATCGACCCATCGACTCAGCGATCCGCCATGACATGTGATCGATTGGTGTCGGGAAAACTCATCCGACACTTGGCCAAATGGCCAAGTTTCACCTAAGAGCTACCCTTCCCGGGTTACAATCGCTCACTCTCATCCCTCGGAGTCCCTCGCCTTTGAAGTTCTCTTCGTTCGCGGCCACGTCCCTCGGCAGCATCAGACGCACGGCTCTGCAATGCTCCTTCGCGTCTCTTGCCTCGAAGTCTACTTCCTCCGGCTTCACTCCAAGCTCCTCGTCCGGCGGTCCCTCGGATGCTCCAAGCGCACGGCTTCCGTAAAGCTATCCTTCACCGACTCAAGGCACGAGTCATGAGATGTGAAACTCGCCATGGCTCCATGTGCAAATTACTAAGTCCTGCACGACTTCAACGCACATATCAAATCAACATATCAAACTAACTTAAACCCTTTGCCACACCATCAAAACCATATTACGGCTACTACGGCAAGAGATTGCCCTAACATTCTTGATGATAAGGGACCTTGAGGAGTGGTCCACCCTAATGGAAGGATTTGAATATCCTAGAGGGTCAAAGAGAGGATATCTCAAGAAGAAGAGATGGACTCAAGATCAACTACAAAAATCCAAAAAATGATAAGGTAATCAATATGGTAGTTGATTTAATTGCTAATGAATTATTGTCCAAAATAGGTGAATTTCAAGATGCCAAGGATCTATGGAGAAAATTGGAAATACTTCATGAAAAATTCAAACCAACACAAGAAGAAGGGAGCTCATCCTCACAAGAGAGTGAGGATTGAGGTCGAGGAATGTTCGACATCCGAGGTGGAATTGGAAGAAGCCTCCACCTCTAGGATTGAGGGGAGGAGAGATCACCTTCCATGTGAGCAAGAAGAAGAGCCTTCAACATCGGGTCAAGATGAAGAAGCTCAAAATCGCCACCATTGACCTACGTAACTCAAGCAATTTTGGTAAAATTAAAAATCACATAATGTGCTTTGAGTGTAAGGAACAAGGGCATTATAAGAGTAAGTGCCCAAAGAAGGTCAAGAAGTCTCCTTCAGTGCCTAAAAGTCAAAATAAAACTAAGGATGCCGGTGCCCCACTAGAAAAAGCAAGGAGCATGTTATTTGCTTCAAATATCAACAAAAAGGGCATTATAGGAGTCAATGCCCTAGGGAGAACAAGAAGGTCAAAGAAGGAGCATCATAAGTAGGGGGAGCCTCTAAGGTAAACCCTAAGGTAAAATTTAATAATGTTCATTCTTTAAGTTATAGACAAAAGCATGCTAGAAATAATTTTAGCAATCTTGCAATTTATCATAAAGAGCATGCTAGAAATAGAGAGTATTGTCTAGGTGCTAAGAATGTCAACCTTAGGGATAAAGAGAAATTTGGGACTAATGTCCCTAAAAATATTCTACCTAAGGACAAACCTAGATCAACCAATTCTAGACCTATACTTCCTAGGGAGACCATTAGGAAGATAGAGGATCACCTAGGCATCAACCCTAAATGGATTAGACATATGCCTAGAAATAAAAATATCTCAAGAGTTAATAAAAAATCAAAAATTGAGATATTAGAAAAGAAAAATCAAGTCTTGAGGTCAAGGCTTGAGAAAATGGAAAATACCCTTAGGAATATACAAAATCAATTTAAAGGGTCAAATGGTCAAAGTCAAGGGCCTAGGAGACAAGGGTCAACCAAGGGCAAGAAATGTTTGGGTCACAAACCTAAGCACAAGGAGACCTACCATAGTGTTCCATTCGATTATAGAACACAACCTAGGTCTAGGAAAACCAAGATTACTAGGGAAGTCATCCCTAAGGGTAACCAAGGTGTGTGCCTAGTGGCTAGGGTTTCAAGGAAACCTAGGGAAGCCATTAAGAAGGTCAAAGGGGGAGTTACCTCTAAGGTTGACCTAGGCAAGACCCAAATGACCAAGGCTACCAAGTCTAGAAGGGTCATTAGGAGAGTATCTAGGGAAGTTATCCCTAGTGAATACCTAGTAAACTCAAGGAGCTCCAATATGTATTGGGTTCCCTAGGAGCGTGATCGATTCACGCTAAATGGGTTTAGGTGTGTCAACCTTAAATGGATGAGTAGTTAACCTAACCATGGTAAAGGTGACACCTTAGGTCATTTTCAAGGTCATGGGTACCTTGGAAATATGTGTTGATTATAATCCTAAAAGATATTAGGATGTGCCAATATAATTTATGAAACTATAAAAAATTGATCAAATTGGCACAACATAGGTTTAGAGGTCTTAGTGTGCCATTTTAGATTTTTGACACACTTGGGAGATAAACTAATAATATGGCAAAATGGATTTAATAATGACAAATGGCAACTAATATCAAAATTTAGATATTATATACCTTTACATTTTATTGTCATGCTTGATTTGTCATATAAAATGTCATGACATCATATTCATTTAAATCATATAAATGTCATGATTATGTTTAGGGTTTGTCTTTTAGTGTCATGTAGATTTAAATTTAATCATATGTCATGACATCATGATCATTGGATATGCTTAATTAATGTTATCATTTATGCCATGATCATTTCATGCATTAATAAAATTTATTTAAGGACAATTGGCATGACTTGAAGTCCCATGTATAGGGAATCAAGTAGTGTTGCCTTAGAAAAATATATGAAACCCTAGATTAGGATGAACAAAACCCACATCTCACATTACATTGATATGTATGTATATTGATACACCCTAGATACATATGAGATGCTAGGATATGAGTTGAGTTCAAGGTGCATAGTTTTTGCATCTAGATGAACTAAAACTCATCTATATCATGTGATGGATCATTGGGAAAGCTTATGTTCAAGCCATGTACATTAAGCCCAAAGAACAAGATCCAATATAAGGTTTTAAAAACATTTTAAAATTATTTTTAAAAACCTTGGTGAAGTCTATCTTTTAATAGCAATCGTCATTGATGAAGTTGATACCAAGTGAGCTAAAACATTAAAGTTTTTCTT
This sequence comes from Wurfbainia villosa, assembly GCA_025175895.1. Lineage (NCBI taxonomy): Eukaryota > Viridiplantae > Streptophyta > Magnoliopsida > Zingiberales > Zingiberaceae > Wurfbainia > Wurfbainia villosa. The sequence continues at coordinate 408,553 of JAKLTH010000292.1, forward strand.
CACTTTTGAACTTTATATAAATTTGCTATTTTATGGGTAAATTATTTTTCAAATATTTTTCACCCATGGTATTGGTAATAAGTATTATATGTATGAAGTTTCACGATTTTTCAAGTTACGTATAATTACTTATGCATTTCTGAAATTCGATTCTGATAATTGAAAATCGAATTTTGATTATCGATCAACCGCCACTTGATGGCAATTGACTGATGAGTAGTGCAGTCGATTGTTGACTGATAGAGTCCACTACCAGAGCTGATTTCGAGTAAATAAAGATGTTTAGCCCATGTTTCAGCTATGTTATGGTTTCCTAACTACTCCTAACCCTAGGATATGCTTTAGGAAACATTAGAAAAGGTGAAAATCCATTGGATATGGATTAGGAGAGTTGTTAGGGTGATGTATCAATTTTAAGGTGTGGAAAGTTCAATGTTGAACTTTGAACCTTAATTTTTGATGGTTCAGTGTTCCTATTGGCTTAGGGACTTCTCAAGGACATTGTTGGTGCAATGGTCAAGGGGGAGCAAGCCTTTAGGGGGAGGTATCCATCATGAGATGATGGATGTTAATTTTTCCTCATGAGGGAGAGAAATGGGATTTGAGATGCCCAATTTGGAAATTGGGAGAGTTCATAGGAGTGTCTCTCTTGAGTGATATGGGACTTATCACTAGGAAGATTGTAGGCATCTTAGGTGTTTTTGGACTAAGGGGGAGATTGTAAGATCTCATTAGGATATGAGACATTGACCTCCTTGGGGAGAACCTTTTTGATGTATGTCAAAAAGGGAGAGAATTAATAGGAGAAAGTAAAATTACCAATTTGGAAAAATTGGTAAGGGAATTTGAGTTAGGGGTCTAACTCAAGGGTGTTTTTGTCAAACATCAAAAAGGGAGAGATTGTTGGTGCAATCGACCTATGTCACAATTGATCAGACTTGAGTTTGACTCATGTAGTGTTTTGATGTTTGACATTGATGTCTGACATGTGTTGGGGAGATTGCTGATGCAATCGACCCAGGTCATACTTGATGTTTGACGATGGTTTGACCATTCTCATGGGAAAAGTCTAAGTCTTGTGTACTTTGCATGAAAAGACCAAGCTGGAGTCTTGGCATGGAAAGTCCAACATGGGTTGGCAAGGAAAGTCCAAGCATAGTCTTGGCATGGGAAAAGTCTAAGTCTTGTGTACTTTGCATGAAAAGTCCAAGTTGGAGTCTTGGCATGGAAAGTCCAACATGGGTTGGCAAGGAAAGTCCAAGCATGGGTCTTAGCAAGGAAAAGTCCAAGCATGGGTCTTGGCATGAAAAGTCCAACATGGGTTGGCAAGGGAAAGTCCAAGCTTGAGTCTTGGCAATTGAGAAGTCCAAGGGGAATATTAGCGGCGTAAAGTCCAAGGGTGGCGTCTTGGTAGCATAAGTCCAATGGTTGACGACGTAAAGTCCAAGCGGAGTCTTGGCAGCGTAAACTCAATGTGCCTTGGCGGTGTAGACCACATTAGCATGACAATAGCTAATGAAAGCACCTGAAGGCTAGTATATAGATGAACAAGTCATGGATGACTTAGAGGGATCCGATAGGTGTGAGGCTGACGGAGGTGGCTAGAAGGCTTAGGTCTAGGCTAAGGGTGGTCTAGCAAGTATGGGAGCACCATACTTGAGTTAAAATCTCATGTTTGAGGTGTATCAGTCGACTGGAACTATGGTTGTAACGCCCGTAAAATTTTAAGCAAATTTTATAAGAATTTTGCATGATTATAATGGGCTTTTATGTGGGCTCTTTCAAAAATAAAAGAAAATAGAGCCAAAAAGGATGCATGGCCCAGGGTTTGAACCATGAACCTCCAAGCAGGAAACTAAACCTTAGGATGCATGCGATAACCAGAAGCCTAGTAGGGGTGTGCTATGAGAAGGGTAATGGAAATGATAGATAAGGGTAGGGGAGGCAAAGGGACACTTCAATTGAATAAATAGGGGTAATGAGGAGACAAGAGAATACAAATTCATCATTCTCTTCTCCTTTCTTCTTCCTCCACCGAAAACCTCCCTCTCCTTTCTCCCATTTCCGAAAACTCAAGAAGCAAGAAAAGGGGTCTTGTCTTGGCACCACCTAGGGTATATCCTTATACTAAACAAGCGAAAGGATGTAAGTAATCCCCTCACTTGCAGTACAAGTTATTTCGATTGTTGATTTCTTAAGACCACTCTTTGAAAGTTTCAGCCAAATCATGTTTGGGCTACTAATGATTCTCCATGCCATGATCTATATATATTTGATGTTAACATGTTGATAGTTAGGCTTTGTACAAGTTGTTGAGCATTTGAATCCTTAAAACCTCCATTAGGGTTTCGGCCAAGACCATGTTTGGGCTACTAATGATTCTCCATGCTATGATCTATATATATTTGATGTTAACATGTTGATAGTTAGGCTTTGTACAAGTAGTTTGAGTATTTGAATCCTTAAAACCTCCATTAGGGTTTCGGCCAAGACCATGTTTGGGATACTAATGATTCTCCATGCCATGATCTATATATATATGATGTTAACATGTTGTTAGTTAGGCTTTATACAAGTTGTTTTGGGTGTTGAATTCTTACAAACCTTCCTTGGATGTTTCTGTAGGGAATTCTTTATGCCAAATAGCATATGTGCAACGGAAAAATTAGGATCCCTTCCTAGTGATCCTTGCGAAAGAAAACCTCGTACAAAATAAATTTCTCTAAAACCAAACCTATCTTATAGGAGAGGATTACCTTTGTTGCGTGCCCTTGTTAATCCCGCTTTTCCTTTTGGTTTGTTTTATACGCGTTCAAATGTCCGTGCCTCTATACGTATCCACACGAGCAAGCTCTTGTCTAACAAAAGAAAAACTAGAAGGGCTCTCCTTTACTTCTTGCTAGAGAAGTCCCTAAAGGAGAGGAAGCTAGGGAAAAAGAGAAGGGAAGAAGAAGACTACTCTTCTTGCTAGCCTACACTCACAAAACCACACAACCAAAGCTTCCACCAAGCTCTCAAGCTCTCACACAACCACAATCACCTTTTGGCCGGCCACTCCATGGAGTCTTTTATAGGGTTGGAAAAACCCTTTCACCTCCTACCATTCAATGCAATCCATTGCATTGAGACACCTTGTTTGGCCGGCCACTTTAAGGAGACAAAAACCACTTTGTCTCCTTCCACCTTATCTAGCTTAGGTGGCATGATTATGTGGCATGCTTGTGTGGCATTCATGCATGTTGAATTAATCTTATTAATTCAATAAGCCCACCTTATCTAGCTTAGGTGGCATGCTTATGTGGCATGCTTGTGTGGCATTCATGCATGTTGAATTAATCTTATTAATTCAATAAGCTTATGTTATCATATTGAATTAATCTCATTAAATCAATAAGGTAACATATTGAATTAATCTCATTAAATCAATAAGCTAAAATTCTCATTAAGCTTAAAGTCCAAAAACCATTTTGTACTTAAGCTTATTCCCAAATTATTCTAGTCAAACTAGAATGCACTAATTCTTCTAATCATCATGCTCTTTGTGTGTGACCCTATAGGCTCTCATAACGTTGGCAGTGGATCTAAACTCTTTTAGATACACAAGCAATGAGCGGCATCTAGCAATACATCATTGCTACCCAAGTTACGAAATAAGTCAAGATCCGACTAACCTTTCCGTGACTACTATAATGTATGACCGTGTCCTTCTATCCTTGATATCAGATTGACCAATGAGGCATAGACCGTGTCATCCTCGATCAATCTATGTGTTTCTTGATCCCTGAGTAAACTAACTCAAACAAATGAGCTCAATATCTCATATTGACTCATTTGAGCATGGCCATGCGTTTTAGTAGTTCTACTCAATCAAGGGGCCCACCGATATCACTCTCGTCATATGAGAGGGATAGATCTCATCTACATCACTCACATCCCTCCGCATAATTTGTTATATACCCAGTAATCGCCTTTATGGTCCACCCTGTTACGGGTGACGTTTGACGATACCAAAGTACATACTTCCTTATGTAGGGAACCGTAGTGACTTCCGGTTCGAGGACTATTCATACCAATAGTCACATGAGAAAGTTTATGACACTCATATAACGATCCATGAAACTTTCTCATGGCGGGTCAGTTCAGTATATATTCTCTAATATATACCCATGTGTCAACTTGATATCATATATCCATGACTTGTGAGATCAAGTCATCAATTGACCTACATGCTAGTCTTTATGTATTAATATTGCCCTTCCATATTAATACTTGACTAGAACATTTAGGATCTCTCTGACCTCTCATAATCAATTCTCGCAATTGATGTGTCAGATAAGAACCTACTTTTCTAGGGCATTATTATATTTAATTTAGCACAAGCAAGATGTAAATATAATAACCAATCCTTTGCCTTTATTGAATATGATACAAAATGTTCCTTTTCAACCATCACATGATTGTTTCTAGGGCTATAACTAACAATCTCCCACTAGCACTAGTACCAATCACTATAATATCTAATACCTAGTGAGCTAGTGTGACCATCATGCTTCCTCTATGCCAAAGCCTTGGTCAATGGATCTGCGATGTTAGCTTCTGTCGGTACTCTGCATATCCTCACATCTCCTCTATCGATGATCTCTCGAATGAGATGGAAGCGCCGCAGTATGTGTTTGGTCCGCTGATGTGATCGAGGTTCCTTAGCCTGTGCAATAGCCCCATTGTTGTCACAATAGAGGTCTATTGGATCTGTAATGCTAGGAACTACCCCAAGTTCACTGATGAACTTGCGGAGCCAAACAGCCTCCTTTCTTTGCATCGACGCAGACAATATACTCGCTTCATTGTAGAATCAAGCAATTGTGTCACGCTTTGAACTCTTCCACTCACACCACCATTCAAGCAAAACACGTATCCCGATTGCGATCTATAGTCATCCTTGTCTGTTTGGAAGCTTGCATCACTGTAACCCTTTACAGCTAGCTCCTCATTGCCTCCAAATATCAGGAAATATTCTTTCGTTCTTCGTAAGTATTTAAGAATATTTTTGACTGCTATCCAATGACTTTCACCTGGATCCGACTGGTATCTACTCGTCATGCTCAAAGCATACGAGACGTCAGGACGAGTACAAAGCATGGCGTACATGATAGACCCTATGGCAGATGCATAAGGGATCTTATCCATGCGATCTCTCTCCTCCTTAGAAGAGGGACATTGAGTCTTCGAAAGACTCACACCATGTGATAAAGGCATAAATCCTTTCTTGGAATTTTGCATAGCAAAACGATCTAGCACTTTATCAATGTATGTACTCTGACTTAGGCCAAGTAATCTTTTAGATCTATCTCTATAGATCTTGATGCCTAGAATATAGGCAGCTTCACCTAAGTCTTTCATCGAGAAACAATTCCCTAACCACATCTTCACAGACTGGAGTGAGGGAATATCATTTCCGATGAGAAGTATGTCATCTACATACAAGAAAAGAAATACAACTGTGCTCCCACTATTTCTCTTGTAGACACAAGGTTCATCTTCATTCTTGATGAAACCAAACTCCTTGATTGCATCATCGAATCGAAGATTCCAGCTTCGAGAGGCTTGCTTTAGTCCATAAATGGACCTTTGCAGTTTGCATACCTTTCCAGGATGCTTTGGATCTTCAAAACCCTCAGGCTGTGTCATGTACACATCCTCGAGTAGCTTTCCATTCAGAAAAGCGGTTTTGACATCCATCTGCCAGATCTCATAATCGTGGTAGGCTGCAATAGCAAGTATGATCCGAATGGATTTAAGCATCGCAACTGGTGAAAAGGTTTCATCATAGTCAATACCATGAATTTGTTTGAATCCTTTAGCCACCAATCTACCTTTATAGGTATGCTTATTACCATCCATGTCAGTATTTACTTTAAAGACCCACTTACACCCAATGGGTTTTACCCCTTCAGGTGGATCAACCAAAGTCCATACTTGGTTAGTGTACATGGATTCCATTTCGGATCTCATGGCCTCTAGCCATTTCTCGGAATCTGGGCTCTTCATAGCTTCTTGATAGGATGTAGGCTCGTCAAGATCGACAAGCAATACGTCACCGTTGTCAGTCAAAAGAAAAGAATATCTCTCGGGTTGACGACGTATCCTATCAGATCTACGAAGAGGTTGGTCTACTTGAACAGGTGTTTGCTCCACAACTCTTTGGGCAACAATTTCCTCATCCACAACACTTTGTGGTTCCTGTTCATTTTCCATCGAAGCCTTAGTGTTATCGTCATCTTGAACTTCTTCAAGATGAATTTTACTCCCACTAGTTTTTCTAGAAATAAATTCTCTTTCTAGAAAGACAGCATTTCTGGCAACAAACACCTTGCCAAGTGTGGGATTGTAAAAGTAATATCCCTTAGTTTCCTTGGGATATCCTACAAAATAACACTTATCTGATTTGGGTCCTAGTTTATCTGAGACTTGACGTCTAACATAAGATTCACAACCCCAAATCTTTATAAAAGACATTTTGGGACTCTTCCCAGTCCATATCGTATATGGTGTCTTTTCTACGGCTTTTGATGGGACGCGATTAAGTGTGAAAGCGGCTGTCTCTAGAGCTAGTCCCCAAAAGGAAGTAGGTAGATCAGTCTGACTCATCATTGATCGTACCATATCTAATAGAGTACGATTTCTCCTTTCAGATACACCATTCCATTGTGGTGTTCCAGGTGGAGTGAGTTGGGATATTATCCCACACTCAACCAGGTGATCACGAAACTCTTGACTAAGGTATTCACCACCTCGATCTGATCGAAGTAGCTTAATACGCTTACCAAGTTGGTTTTGTACTTCATTCTTGAATTCTTTGAACTTTTCAAAGGATTCTGACTTATGTCTCATCAAATATAAGTAGCCAAATCTACTCATATCATCAGTGAAAGTAATAAAGTACTTATAGCCTCCTCTGCCGACATTGAAAGGGCCACATACATCGATGTATGAGTCCTAACAAGTCCGTCGCTCTCTCGCCATGTCCACTAAATGGAGTTTTAGTCATCTTTCCTAAAAGACAAGATTCACATACCTCATATGATTCAAAATCAAATGAGTCCAATAATCCATCTTTATGGAGTTGGGATATGCGTTTTCATTTATGTGACCTGGCGAGTGCAAGAGATATGTTTGGTTCAATTCATTCGATTTGAACCAGTTGGTATTTACGTTATATATTGGGTTTTCTAAATCTAGAACATAGAGACCATTCATAAGTGGTGCATTACAATAGAACATTTCATTCAAATAAATGGAACAACATTTGTCCTTTATTATAAAAGAAAAGTTTTTCTTGTCTAAACAAGATACCTAAATTATGTTCTTTGTCAATGCAGTACATATAAGCACTCCTCTAGTTCTAAGATAAGCCCGAGTGGGCAAAAAGACAAGGAATATATTCCTCTGACTGGCCAAAGACAGACTTTTGCGCCATTGTCTACTCGTAGAGTCCACTTGCCTTTTGCCATTAGTCTACTATTTCTCGATCCTCGCACATTAGTACAAATGTGAGATGCACATCCGGTATCTAATACCCATGTAGAAGAAATAGATAGATTAACTTCTATAACGTGTATACCTGAGGCAGAAGTCCCACTTCTTTTATTCTTTACTTCCTCAAGGTAGACTTTGCAGTTCCGCTTCCAGTGTCCAGTCTCACCGCAATGGAAACAGTCCCCTTCCTTAGGTACTTTACCTTTACCCTTTGAAGTGGATGAATTGGCCTTGCCTTTGGCTTGGGTCTTACCCTTGCCTTTGCGCTTACCTTTGCCCTTCTTGACCATTAGTACGTTACTAACTTTCCTTTTGAGATTCGGTTCAGCGGTTCTTAACATGCTGAGAATCTCAGGCAAAGGTTTATCAATTTCATTCATGTTATAATTCATGACGAATTGATTATATGCTTCCGGCAACGATTGCAGGATAACATCGGTTGCCAATTCTTGGCTCAGTGGAAAACCTAGTCTTTCAAGGTTCTCAACGTACCCAATCATTTTAAGTACGTGAGTTCCTACAGGTGTTCCTTCTTGCATCTTGCATGCAAAAAGAGCCTTAGACACTTCAAAACGCTCGTGCCTGGCTTGTCCTTGATATAGTTGTTTCAAATGCTCAACCATATCATAGGCATCCATGTTCTCATGTTGCTTCTGAAGCTCAGAGTTCATGGTTGCAAGCATAAGGCATGACACATCTAATGCGTCATCTTGATGCTTCTTATAAGCATCCTTTCAAAGACGACAGTGGCGCAGGCGGTATTTCAGGGTAGACTGCTCTAGGACATACGGTTTATGCTTGCTTGAGGATAATCCTCAAGTTCCTATACCAGTCAAGAAAGTTCGCTCCATTGAGCTTGTCCTTCTCAAGGACAGATCGCAAGTTGAGGGGGTGTGTCGTGTTAGATGACATGGTGATCTACAACAATAAAATGCAAAATTAAGTATCATACCTAAGTCATTTAATTAGGCCTTTAATTAAATGAGGCTCCCACTAAATTCTCATAGCTTTGATATGAGCTAATCATTGATGTAGGCAAACACTTTTCGCTTACATCATTAGCTACTATTTAGCTATAAATTTATATGGGATAAAGATCCACATCATAATTCGTCTTGAGTTAGCTTTGGCTAATCGCCCAAGACGTAGTATGATTAGGTAGGCAATCTTTTGCCAATTACATCTGATGTAACTCTTTAATAGCTTTGGTTAAGTTTAGATTAGTTTAGTGTTTATTCCTAAACGACTTCGGTGTGGCGAGGCACAGGGGCCTTCTTGGATATCGGAGCAACGACCACTTCTAAGACAAAGCTGATGTTCGGAAATCACATAAAACTAATTTTAAAACTTATGCTCAAAGCTAATATATGCCTCTACTTTCTTAACTAATTAAGAAAAACTTAATTAAGTCTTAACCAAGTTTGATAGCGGGACATCACGATTGTCCACTCGCACTCTTCCAAGATAAAATGCATTGCTTTGCTTTGGCAAACCCAATAACAAATGATCGAGGAAGTAGTGAGTACCAAACTTTGGTAGGCATATCGTATTTGACTTATTAAGATATAAACTTAAACTTGCATCACATACATATTAGCATACATCACATATAAGCTAAATTAACATGCATCACATACAAGTTAAACTAAGTGTGTCATGGTTATGGCCCTTATTCTACAATCTTCTCAAGCCAATGAGAAGATTGATTGGTCAACCTAGGGATAGCATCTTCTCCCAAGTGCTTCCTTTTGGTTGTCTTGTGTTGTTGACTTCCTCCTTGTAACATTATCTTCCAATGGACCCTCCATCTTTGTTGTATATTACAAAAGGAGAAATACTCGAGTTACATTCGAGTCTAAAGCTAATTTTACAACAAGAATTGTAGGAGAAAGGCACGACACGCAGGCCGTATTAAGAATTACAACACACAATCACAAACCTTTTGGGACTAGGCCATAACCATGCACCATGTCAATTTTAACTTTTAAAAGACATCGGATATTTTATTATGTTTGAAAATTTGCTAATGCAATTATCAACTCATAATAAAATTCATCCTACTTCTATATCATATATAAAATAGAGAAAAACTATTTTTATACGATCTTTCGCAAGTGGCTCTGATACCACTGTAGGGAATTCTTTATGCCAAATAGCATATGCGCAACGGAAAAATTAGGATCCCTTCCTAGTGATCCTTGCGAAAGAAAACCTCGTACAAAATAAATTTCTCTAAAACCAAACCTATCTTATAGGAGAGGATTACCTTTGTTGCGTGCCCTTGTTAATCCCGCTTTTCCTTTTGGTTTGTTGGATCTTTAGCACGTTCAAATGTCCGTGCCTCTATACGTATCCACACGAGCAAGCTCTTGTCTCACAAAAGAAAAACTAGAAGGGCTCTCCTTTACTTCTAGCTAGAGAAGTCCCTAAAGGAGAGGAAGCTAGGGAAAAAGAGAAGGGAAGAAGAAGACTACTCTTCTTGCTAGCCTACACTCACAAAACCACACAACCAAAGCTTCCACCAAGCTCTCAAGCTCTCACTCAACCACAATCACCTTTTGGCCGGCCACTCCATGGAGTCTTTTATAGGGTTGGAAAAACCCTTTCACCTCCTACCATTCAATGCAATCCATTGCATTGAGACACCTTGTTTGGCCGGCCACTTTAAGGAGACAAAAACCACTTTGTCTCCTTCCACCTTATCTAGCTTAGGTGGCATGATTATGTGGCATGCTTGTGTGGCATTCATGCATGTTGAATTAATCTTATTAATTCAATAAGCCCACCTTATCTAGCTTAGGTGGCATGCTTATGTGGCATGCTTGTGTGGCATTCATGCATGTTGAATTAATCTTATTAATTCAATAAGCTTATGTTATCATATTGAATTAATCTCATTAAATCAATAAGGTAACATATTGAATTAATCTCATTAAATCAATAAGCTAAAATTCTCATTAAGCTTAAAGTCCAAAAACCATTTTGTACTTAAGCTTATTCCCAAATTATTCTAGTCAAACTAGAATGCACTAATTCTTCTAATCATCATGCTCTTTGTGTGTGACCCTATAGGCTCTCATAACGTTGGCAGTGGATCTAAACTCTTTTAGATACACAAGCAATGAGCGGCATCTAGCAATACATCATTGCTACCCAAGTTACGAAATAAGTCAAGATCCGACTAACCTTTCCGTGACTACTATAATGTATGACCGTGTCATTCTATCCTTGATATCAGATTGACCAATGAGGCATAGACCGTGTCATCCTCGATCAATCTATGTGTTTCTTGATCCCTGAGTAAACTAACTCAAACAAATGAGCTCAATATCTCATATTGACTCATTTGAGCATGGCCATGCATTTTAGTAGTTCTACTTAATCAAGGGGCCCACCGATATCACTCTCGTCATATGAGAGGGATAGATCCCATCTACATCACTCACATCCCTCCGCATAATTTGTTATATACCCAGTAATCGCCTTTATGGTCCACCCTGTTACGGGTGACGTTTGACGATACCAAAGTACATAATTCCTTATGTAGGGAACTGTAGTGACTTCAGGTTCGACGACTATTCATACCAATAGTCACATGAGAAAGTTTATGACACTCATATAACGATCCATGAAACTTTCTCATGGCGGGTCAGTTCAGTATATATTCTCTAATATATACCCATGTGTCAACTTGATATCATATATCCATGACTTGTGAGATCAAGTCATCAATCGACCTACATGCTAGTCTTTATGTATTAATATTGCCCTTGCATATTAATACTTGACTAGGAACATTTAGGAAAGTGTTCTCTACAACCTCTCATAATCAATTCTGCCAATTGATGTGCTGTAGATAAGAACCTACTTTTCTAGGGCATTATTATATTTAATTTAGCTGGCACAAGCAAGATGTAAATATAATAACCAATCCTTTGCCTTTATTGAATATGATACAAAATGTTTCCTTTTCAACCATCACATGATTGGCTCTAGGGCTATAACTAACAGTTTCGACCATGACAAGTTTGTGCCCACCAATGATCCTCCATGCCATGATCTATATATATTTTATGTTAACATGTTGATAGTTAGGCTTTGTACAAGTTGTTTGAGCATTTGAATCCTTAAAACCTCTATTAGGGTTTCGGCCAAGACCATGTATGTGCCTACTAATGACCTCCCATGTCATGCTACATGTATATCAGATGTTAACATGATGTTAGTTAGGCTTTGTGTAAGTTGTTTGGGTGTTGAATTCTTACAAACCTTCCATGGATGTTTCGGCCATGATAAGTTTATGCTCACCAATGATCTTCCATGCCATGATATATATGTATATGATGTTAGCCTGATGTTAGTTAGACCTTGTACAAGTTGAATTAGGGTTTGAATTCTTAAGATTCCCATTGGAAGTTTCGGCCAAACCTTGTTCATGCTCACCCATGATCTTCCATGCCATGATATATCTATATATGATGTTAACATGTTGATAGTTAGACTTTATGATAGCATGATTTGTTTATGTCACTACCTTATGTCCATGTTAATTGTATGAATGTATGATTATGTTATGCTCATTGCGTTATGATGAACAAGTATGTATGATGAAATGCCTAAGAGACGCTTCCCTATGAATGGGGACTAAGAGCACTCTTTATGTTATGAAAAGAAACATGATATGTTATGATAAGGAACATGATATGTTATGATAAGGAATATGATATGTTATGATAAGGAACATGATATGTTATGATAAGGAACATGATATGCTATTTTACTTTTGTATGGCTTGTACCGGACCCTAGCAAGGTCCACGGGATGGGCTCCTACGTGCCCCTAGGTCGACGGTCATAGTACGGACCTAGTACAGGATGGGCTCCTAAGTTGCCCTAGGTCGACAGTCATAGTACAGGCCTAGAATGGGCTCCTATGTTGCCCTTAGGTCGACGGTCATAGTACGGACCTAGTACTCTAGTAGGTTCGGGATTAGCTACCTCGGGTCTATTTAGGGATGTGCACAAAGATGATGATGTATGTGGTACAATGTCAGGCCCTCCATGTTGAGATTATGTTTAAGTACCTATAAAATATATGTTTTCAAAGAACATCTTGCATATACCCCTTTCATGTCTATGTGATTATTATGTTTTATGATATATGTTCTTAAATGATCATGCCACTACTTTTATATGAATGTTATGCTTATATATTCCTAAATGATCATGCCACTACTTTTATATGAATGCTATGCTTATATGTTCCTAAATGATCATGCCACTACTTTTATATGAATGCTATGCTTATATGTTCCTAAATGATCATGCCACTACTTTTATATGAATGTTATGCCTATATGTTGTCTAGATGAACATGTCACTACTCTATGTCTAATACCTTATGTATGTTTTTTTTTGTGAGTAGGAAAGGATCTTACTAAGCCTATGTGCTTATAGTTTCATGTTTCCCTTGTACTGCAGATAAGGGTAAAGAATGGCTAAACTAAAGGAAGCAGCAGGAGGGGCAAAGTGTATGTGGTAGTGGCATGGTGGAAGAGATCTGTTTTATGTTCCAAGACTTATGCATGTTTTCCCTTTAAGTTTTGCATGTTAGTTGTTTAGGGTTGATCACTACTTGATGTTTTGATGGTTGCTACTTGGTATCTATTATGTTGATTATCATGAACTTGAACCGAGTAGTGTCCTTATGAAATGATTATGCATGCGTAGTAAATGTTCACCTGTTACATGGTTAAGAATGTTGAGTTATTTGCATGGTTGAAGGTAAATGCATGTTCCATGTTTTATGTTTTTAAAAAAAAAAGTTTAAAGTCTTCCGCTGTATATGCACGCATGTATGATAGCTTCGCGCCGCCCTTCCACCCCTATAGATTACGAGGAAAGGGCGGGCATGACAGGTTGGTATCAGAGCAGATCTGCCTTTCCACTACACACACATCAAGCTCCTATCCTGCCACTCCAAGTAAGAAATTCTATGCCTACTCTATTTCTTTCATGTATGATAAGAAATGCTTTTAGTTTAAATATGCACGAATATATGTATGATAATATTATGCTAGCCACATTATAATATATGAAGATAAACATGGCTGGGAGACGCAGTAATAGAGTTGATGAGATAATACCCTCACCTGACCATACGCATGTGGTTACTGAACTCCAGCGTCAAGTCACAGAGCAATAGCAAGTGATAAATGCTTTAATGAACCAGCGAGGAAACCCTACCGCCCCACCAGTAGGCCCTGGCCCGATAGTTCGACAAGAAGCTTACCTAATCCAGTGGCAGAGGTTGAAGTCGGAAAATTTCTCTGGTACTGGTGAACTATGGGATGCCCAGGCCTGGTTCAAGTCTGTGGAAAGCATCGTAGAGCTATTGGACTGGCCCGAATATGAGAAGATTAAGTGCGCATCATTTTGCCTTTCGGGAGATGCCCGAATGTGGTGGGAAAGGGTTAAAGCAAAGAGGCAAGTGAATCAAATGAGATGGACAGACTTCGAATATGAATTTTTTGAAGAATTCTTCCACATGCGGGTGACAAACAAGCATTACGATGAGTTCATCGGGTTCCGGCAAGGTGACCTATCAGTTAGTGAAGCTGTGAAGAGATTCAACCAGCTCGCATGCCTATGCCCAAAGTTGGTCAATACAGAAAGAGAAAGGGTCAGACTCATGCTGAAGATGCTCCGACCCGAGATAGCTCTGAACGTGGCCGACGGAGTTAATAGATCGCAGACCGCAGAAGAGTTGTTCAGTAGTGCCCTGATCACCAAGCACTACCTGAACAACATTAACCAGCAAGAACAAAAAGAAGGCTTCACTCCTTCTTTTTCTGGTGACAGTTCTCACCAGAAAGAACAAAAAGTATGAATGGACGGATGCATGCGAGAAGAGTTTCACGGAATTGATAAGGAGACTGACCAGTGCTCCAATCCTTGCTCTTCCGGACAGTAATGAAGGCTTCGACTGTTGGGTTTCTGGCACCGCGGCGAGTGTGTGTTCGTACATGTTTCGTAAACATGTGCACAGCGGAAGAAATAAAAATAATAAATCTACATTTATTACAACACACACAACACACGCATGCATAGTACAACATGTGTAGACATAACCGTAAATTTAAATTTTGCAATAAAGGAAATTTAACTACGTATACCTTTCGTATCACGTGTAGCGGAAACGGCATCAACCGGAACGATCCTCGCTAGAATCGTCTCTATCCGTATCCACGTCGAGTATTCTTAGGATGACTTCGCTAAGCCATGAGCTTCGTCTTCGTACGGGTTACTAGCCTCGTATTGAAGACGACATGATCGAGAGATGATCACGATCCGAATCCAAATTTGGACCCAAAGACGAGTCCTCAAAACTTGCTTCTCCGGAGAGGTATTCATCAACCGTTTGACGAATCCTTCATCCTCCACCTTAGAGGATTACCGGAGATCGAATCCCCGGTAAGTTAGGCGCTGTCGGAGCTCTAACTGTCGTCCAAACGACGCTCCGACGAGAGGAAAACAAGCTGTCCAGAAAACTGGACAGCTTTGGTGGAGGAGTAGGCGTCGGCCAACCAAGGGAAGCCAAGTGCTCACCTTATCTCCACACCCAAGGGAGATCACCGGAGCACCAACCGGCAGCAGCTCAACGCCGGCGAGGGGGAAGGAAGGCTCCTTCTGGATGCCGATTGGAGGAGATGGGCGGCGGCAATGAAGTTGGCGCCGAATTCTCCAAGGAGAGGAGGTGGGCGGCAACTAGGTTTAGGGCTTTTGGATTAGGGCTTAACAATCCCTTAAGCCCTCTTTTATAGAGAACTAATTCTCTTAATGATTATTAGATCATAACCATAAGGACCGTTAACCCGCTCCATTAATATAAGTTAAAATAAACCAAACCATGATGGTTTATTTTAAGTTAAAACGAACCGAACCAACTTTTGATTCATTCGTTTAAAATAAACCAAACCCTTTGGTTTATTCCCCTCCATTGGATTAGAACCAAACCATTTCGGTTCATCCATTATGTCTTCATAAGACACGGCCCATCCACGCTTCCATTGCGACTGAAACAATTTCATGCTCGCTTCTTGTTTGGTCTAACCAAACCTAGTTTCTCTCGGTCTGAGAATCCCATTCTCAAGCTCATTTTAAATCCTTCGGATTCCGCTCGTTGTGCGTATGACCAAATAGGTTCTCGATTTATGTTGGCCGTCTATAATTAACCATTAATTATAGAACGATCATGAGTGGCACCTAGTAGTACATCATGATCCCCAATTAACCGAAAAGATCAACGGTTGATCCAGAACTATTTCAGAAACCCTTCAGCAGCTCGAATGAATCGTGCCCCATTCCCTTCACTCATCTTATACCCACTTGGTTCAGGACATGGTCTATAGTGTCAGTCCCCACTAGGCTGACTACGTCACACCTAGCCCAAGTATCATTTTCCTCGTCCTACGGATTCTAGTTACTCCACATGTATGGAAGAGTACCTTACTCTAAACATGTAACGCTTTGGCCAAAGACTTTAGTAACAATCCGACGAGAGGCCATGGGTATACATCTCCTCGCAAGGAGTGGTGAATCCTTTATAGGCTATTCAAACACCTTTGATCACTTCGACTTATACCCAATCATCCCGGGTCCACATCTCCTTAGAGATGCTTGCTTAAGATGTCAAAGCATAAGTCTCTATGATCAAGATGACTTGAATACCGCAAGTCAAAGGAACATCGCACTTAAGCTACAGTAAGAACTTCATTGACATATCTATATATGCAGAGAACCATATGAAGTCTTACGGATGGTCACTTCAATGAACTAGTTACCATAACTAGCATCCACGATCAACTCCGGACATCATAATGTCTCCAGCCAGTGAGAATCAGCTGCTTGGATACACCAAGGAGTATAGCTCGTGCTAGTCTTGACAGAATTGATGGTGTCCAAATCTATCAATTCATCGACTAGGGATAATTCCGATACATCATAATTACACATGTAGAGATACTCACTAGTTGTGATCCAATCACAAATTCTCTCATGCTGTGAATCGTATCGTGGACATTCAGTAAATGAGTTTAAGATCCAATCAAATACATGAAAACATGTATACTCAAATAGTGAATCTTCATTTATCATATAAATGGTTCATACATAAGGTGATTGCCTTAGGACATCTCTCATATATTACTAACATCGACATGTACAACGATGCTTCCAAGTTGGGACTCGGAGCTATACTCATGCAGAATGGCAAAGTCATTGCCTACGCCTCTAGGCAACTCAAGGAATATGAAAGGAATTTTCCCACTCATGATCTAGAGCTAGCGGTCGTGGTCTTTGCTCCCAAAATATAGAGGCATTATCTATATGGAGCTCAGTGTAGGATTTATACAGATCACCAGAGTCTGAAATGTTTCTTCACACAGAAAGACTTAAACATGAGACAACGTAGATGACTCAAGCTAGTCAAGAATTATGACTGAGAGATTTTTTACCATCCAGGAAAAGCGAACAAAGTGGCCGATGCACTCAGCAGGAAGTCCTGTGCCACCTTGATGTCTCTATTGGTATTATCTCGGCCCCCTAAAAAAGGAAATTATATGTTACGGGGTTGAAATCATATTCAGACAGCTTTCTACCATGACGATAGCATCGACGCTGTTCGACGATATATTAGAAAAGCAAGCCCGTGACCCAAGCATCCAAAGGATCAAGAAAGAGGTCCTAGAAGGGAAGAATGAGGGATTTCGTATCTCTGACAGTGAAGTACTATACCTCAGGGATCGCTATGTATTTCCGATGATCCAGAATTATGGAAGAAGATATTTGAGGAAGCTCACAGAACCCCCTATGCGATGCATCCTGGATCCACCAAGATGTACCAAGATCTGAAAGGGAAGTTATGGTGGTTCGGTATGAAAAGATATGTGACTCAGTATGTCAAGACCGCCCGACCACAGAGGGTTAAAGCAAACACCGTGAGACCTGGAGGAACACTGCAGCCAATCCAAATTTCAGAATGGAAATGGGAAGATATTTCTATGGATTTCATCTTAGGACTACCCAAGATGATGAACGGATATAACACTATATGGGTGATCGTGGACAGATTGACGAAGTCTTCCCACTTCTTAGCAATCAAGATGACCTACTCGACTGAGCAATTGGCTCAATTATATGCTAGGGAAATTATCAGATTACATGGGATTCCTAAGACCATCATTTCTGATAGAGATGGTCGCTTATTTTCCATTTCGGGAATGTGTCTGTAAGACCCTCGCACGGTTATTATTCAAGATCGC